>LSYV01000033.1:81314-92453 GCA_001584585.1 Gonium pectorale | reverse complement strand
ATCCTCCGCATCACAGGGCAGTTGCAACGGTCTTCACAACCCAATCCACTCACGGGCGCACACACCACACACGATCACACACATGTGTCAAAGCACAGACAGGGGCACGAAGCAGAAAGCATGAGTCGCTCGCCATGCCCTGTACTCGGCGCCCTAGTGGAAACATCGCACCCCGAGTGTGTATGACCGTAGAGGTTGCCTTCCCCGTTCCTGTTTCTTCTATTTTACGAGTCCATAGCTCACCATGTCGATGCGTCCTTGGGTGGCATGGCTGAACTTGTACTCGATGCGGTCGAGGAATAGGGTCACTACGCTGGAGGCTGCGCAGCTAGCACGGCCAACGACGAAGTCCTTGCACGTTGCCTTGAGCAGCGGGGCGCCGCCGCCTTTACGCTCCTCGACAGAGGCAAGGATTGACTGTGTGACTTGCTCCAGCGGCTGCAGCTTCGCCGCGACGCTGCAGGGGAATGACGCACAGGTAATGCAACGCACGACGGGTACGACTTCAGGGCTGCCATACAGTACAGCAACCGTTTCGTTCAGCACTGAACCAAAAGGTCGCCATGCGCTCAGTGCACACCGTAGATAACCCGCCACCCAGCCTGTTGACTGGTTTGTGGCCGGCGCACGGCCAGGAGATCGATGGGGGTGATGAGTGCGACCGAAACCCGCACACGCCCGCATCCCTTTCACAAAGCGCGCGTACCTCTTGTTGATCTCTTCCAAGTCAATGCGCTCCGGCCGCCGGATGGGCAGCTGCTGCCGGGCTGCGCACGAAGGCCAACGGTCAAGACGGGTGCGTGCACGCGGGCACGGAGCGAGAACGTGGGTACCTACCCTGCCGGATACGCCCAGAGCCGGAGCGCTCTTTTGGCTCGGCGCTGCCCACCCTCGGTACGCTCTTGGAACGCTGCTTGGAGCGCTCAATTGATTTGGCCTTCATGGCCCTGCGATTCCCCGGGGAGCAACATCAGTTACCAAGCTTCTCCATCGATTCAACGTACGGGTTGATCCCGCCTCGCACATTATCATGTCGTTTGTGGATGACAAGCTCGAACTGCAGGCCTGAAGAACCGGTCCAACTGGCTGTGGGGCTCCCCCGCTCGCGCTTGAGCTGGGTCCCAGGGCCGGCAAGAACCGGTCCGATGCCGAAGCTGTAACATCGTGTTTGGTTTGCTGGGTTGGGCTCGGAGCCACACCAAACCGGCCAGGCAATGAGGGCAGGCTGCCACTGAAGGAGCTTCGACGCTGCTCGGTCATGTTCTATTGACGTAGGAGTGGGGATATCTCAGATAGGGCGTCAAAGTTGGCCACCCGCGAAAAGGTTCGGTTTCAGGACTATGATAGGTCCGACAGCGGTAGTTTGATTGTGAGTCGAGTTCTGCTGACCGGGTCATGAACCACAAATTGCACTGGACCCCGCGCCCAGCGAAGGGCCACGGCAACTTGTAAGAATGCTGAAGGTCGTTTGGCTTTAGACATTTACATCTATCTACACATAGACTGTCCATACACCCATACACTGCTGACAAAGTGTGGTAGGGTCCCGAACCTGCTGATGAACCGTGGGTCACGTACTGGAACTATGTAACTGGGCAGCCGTCCTCGTGGCCTGTGCTATGTGCTCTGCCCTCGATGCGTAGCAAGAAGCGGCGTTTTCTCTTTGACCTGCTATCAGACGTGAACATGAGGCTAGACGCTGGCTAGACGCTGGAGGAGGTGTTCGTGCTTGGGACCAGCCTGTGTGCCGCTGAGCCTCGACGCGGCACCGGGGTTCAACCGATGCAACCGTACAACCTACCACGTGTCACATATTGGTCTGCCGCACGTCCGGCGGAATGAATTGGCACTATTCGGTCAGCTAGTCGCCAGAACAAACCCATAGAACTCTGGGGCTCTGCATTGCTCTCCATTTTCAGGACCAGTGGTGCCCCGGCGCCCGGGCATAATCATGCTTAGCACTGAAAATCATTTCAACCAACCAACGACCCATGCTCCGTCGTCTTGCTGTGTATGCCGTGCGGCGCATGCACCATGCAACACCTGAAAGAACGTCATCCAACACACCTACAGGCCTGTAACCGTATCCGTGTCCTTGCACCCTGCCAGCAGCACCGTACCAGTGCAGCTACCTACCAGCCGCAAGGCAATGAATGGAAAATGAAGCACATAGCTCGCAGCATATTCATAAACGAGCAACTACCGATCGCCAGCGCAAGGCGTCGTGGTGCTATCAGTGCACGAGCCGCTTCGCAGCAAGCCTTCGCACATTGCTCTTCTGAACGCCGAGACGCTGGTCCCTGACCACAAGATCCCAGCGAACGCCGCCCTGACCGTTTGAAAACTAAAAAATCCAACGCACGTGGTGGAGGATGGCCAGCTCCCTGAAAAACAAGGATCCGGTGCGATATGTGTTTTGGACAGGACGTATGCTCCATTGTGGCACAGTGCACACGGATCGCACACCGGGAGCACATGTGCCCTCACACAGACCGCCGTTCGCGCTGTACGACTGGCACAGCGTTGCACACGGAGTAAAGCGACAACGGACGAAGCGAGACCACACACAGCAATGAAGCACTGCGGGTCAGTCGTCCCCAAGCTCAGCGTAGGTTTTATGTCCGTAAGCTCCTTATGTACAGAGACTATGTACAACGTAACGCTTCGTCCGGCGTTGAAAGATGGCGCGCGATCAGTGCACTGGCTTCCGCCGTGTCTTGACCGCACTTACCATCGCCAGACCCACTTTTGCATCCACGCGTCTTGTATATCTCCGCACCCTCCTGCGATAAGCTGCCAGCATGCGCAAGCCACCCGCGACCAGGCGCGGTGTGGCGGCCCGTGCTCACACGATTTGACACACACACGATACGACACACAGACCACGCTAGCTGATTTATATACCTGTTCTCTGCACTCCGTCACGAACGTAACACACAGACCACGCTGTCAAGACCTTAGAACACAGACAAACCCACTGCCAGCTAGGTTGCTTGCATTCTATTGGTTGCTTGCTCGTGGTCCGCCTCGAGCACGCTGCCTGCATGCATAGCGCACACAGACAGGACGTGTGCCGTCAGTCTGAATCAAGACCACCAGCACGCCATCACAGCGCGGCCGTCAGCGCGGCCCAGACAGACGGCGTCTCCTGGCCCAGCGCCCAAACCATGGCGCCGCCCAGGCCCTCCCGCACGATGTAGTCCGCCTTGGCCGCCACCGCCGCCTCATTGTCGTACGTGATGTACGTCTGCGATGCAGCATCGTACGCGTACGATGCGTTGCGAGACGCGTCAAAGTAAGTTCTGTAGCCGCGCGACGCGATGGCGCGCTGCATGGGCATGGCGTCGGTGGAGGACTGCTGCGAGGTCAGCGCCGCGGAGAAGGGCTGTCCCAAGCCCGGCAGGGCGGCGTTGGACCCGGCCGGCACGCCTTTGAACGACCTGCGCGCCAGGGCGGCAGTGAGGGCAAGCCCGTCAGTGTCTGTCGGATGTGCTCATGTCAGCGAGTGTTGGCGGGGGGGGGAACACGGACGGGAGGGGGGGAGGTGCGAGGGGCGGTAACGGGGCCGATGTGGGTCCATGGCTGTGGGAGGCGGGTTGGGGGAAAGGGCGCGGGGCGCGGGGAGGCAGGCGGCGGCCGGGCGGCAGGTCGTTGCCGTACCTTCCGTACATGGGCACGCCCACGACCAGCTTGCTGCGCGGGCAGCCCCCGCTCAGGTACGCCCCCACCACGCCCGCCACGGTCAGCGGGTCCGTCGGGTCCGTCAGCGCCGACTGGTGGCCGGTGACGGAGTCCCAGGGGCCGTGCAGGTCTGGCGGGGGGGGGAGGCGTGTTACGATGTTTTGAGCGAGAAAATAAGCAGCTGTTCTTTTGTACAAACAACTTTATGTTCGGGGCGAGGTGCGATGTTTGAAGAAGACTGGGCCCCACAGGGAACGCCCTGCTGGACCGATATGCTGCAGCACGGGACAGGGTCCCCGGTAGCCTCACAATGTGGCCCGCGAGACGTTTCTCACCTGCATCTCATACACATCCCACTAACGAACACCCCCGCCGGTGCGCGGTCCTCCGCACCTCCAAACGTCCACATCCCCCGTCCGCCCAGGCCCCACTCACCATACGTCATGATGTTGACCCAGTCTAGCAGCCTGCACACCTCCGAGAGCGGCATCTTGTTCAACTTGTCAGAGCCCCCTGCGGGGGAGAGGAGGTCACAGGGTTGGCCGCATTGCTCTCAGTAGCACGCCGACAGCACACGTCATCCCGATCCCAGGTGAGGGGGTTCAGGGGGAAGGGAAAGGGGTGAGTTTCCAGGTGAGGGGGGTCAGCCTAACACGCCAGACTAGAGGAGGCCGACGGGGGCTTTACATATCGGAGCCCCTAGTTGGGGAGGGGGCAGAGAGGGGCACCCCGTCGAGATACCGTACGCAGGAGGAACGCAGCCCACAAACATGCGAGGCCAGGCCCCGCTTCGTGGGTTGCCCCATCACCCCACCCACCCGTAGCAGCCCATGCCTGCCGGCTGCTTGGCATCGGCCGCCTGGTCCCTGGTCCCTGTGCCGAACGCGAAACGCCCCGAGACAACGCCCCGAGACGCGTCACGCGACGTAGCCCTTCCCCTACCAACCTTCACCCCACTCGCCACCCACCCCGTCCCTGCTCCCTTCGCACGGTGCTCACCCGGCCCAGCCATTGTGACCAGGTACGGCTCCCCGCGCTTGCTACGCCTCCCGGCGGACAGCCTCGACCTCAGCTCGCTCAGTGTCGCCACAAAGTTGGCACCGTCGGCCGTGCGGCCGCTGTACGTGCAACTGCCGGAAGCACAGTCCCGTACATCGTCCGGACTGCCGTAGTCGGGCGCGGCGCCGTACGGCGGCTGGCCGCCGTGCTCAAAGCCAGGGTACTCCCAGTCAAAGTCCACGCCGTCAAATCCAAACGTGTCCAGGAAATCCAGGACCGAATCCACGAAGCGCGAGCGGTAGGCGGGCGATGCGGCCATGGAAAAGTAGTTGGAATCGTACCAACCGCCAACCGAAATGAGCACGCGGACGTTAGGCGCCTGCTCGGCTATGAAGCGCTGCACGAGGGCGTAGTGGCCGCAGGCGCGCAGCGGGGACGACATGTCCTTGGCGACGGTGTTGCAGGCGCGTGGGTAGCCGGGGCCGCCGCCGCCGTTGAAGCAGCTCGAGGGGCAGGCAGCGGAGGGGGTCTTGGTGGTGGGCGCCATGGCCAGGTTGGAGCCGGGGCAGGTGGCGTTGAGGACGATGCAGGTCTGTGGGAGGTGGGGGTGCGGCGTGGAGTTGGGACGTGCGGCGGGAGGCATCCGCAGGGGCGCGACCCACAACACATGGAATGTCGCCAGGCCCGTCTCCCGGCACTTTCGAGGAGGCACTTTCAGGCACCTTCGCGGGTTTTACCGGTACAGCATCGCCGGTACGATTTCACAAGACACACACTGCAATGGCTGACGGGACTGAATGACAACACCCTACCAAAGCCCCAGCTGCCAATCCCGCCTCGACCCCGCCGCGACCAGGTTACGGGTTACACGTCCATCACGGCGGGGGGGGGGGTCATGGACGAAATGCAAGTGGTGGGGTGGGGCAAAGGGTCATGGTTGCCGTCTCTACCCCGCTACCCTGCCTGGCGCCGAAGTATGGTGTGCCTCGTGTCCCAGACAGCCTGCGACCGCGCTTCGACCGGCTACGGGGCCCACTGCTGCGGGGCCTACTACTGCGGGGCAACGCACCGCGGGGCACGAGCCGGTGAGGCACGCCCCGATGTCGGCCCACGTGTCCGTGAAGTCCAGGTAGTACGAGTCGAGCTGGGGGCTGTAGGAGATGGAGGCGAAGGCGTAGTTGATGTGCGTGAGCTTGGGCGCGTAGGCGGGCAGCGAAGGGGGAGAGCCGCCCAGGTTGTACCTGTTACGGGCGGGTGGGTGAGTGGGTGGCAGTGGGTTGGAAGGCATTCTCAGTACAGAAGAGAAGCCGCGGGTGGGTGGGTGGGTGCACGGGCGGGTGGGGTAGTACCGCTAGTGGGAAACGGGCACCGAGTCGCATCGAATGCGGGGCGGATCGGCAACGAGAGAATGGAGGAGACCCATCCGTCCATCAGCTTGAAGACTTTAGCGCTCTGCGCTCTGCAACGGAGTCCCCTCTCGGAGTGACCGGCCCGCACCCATCGACCATCCGCCTGGGCGGTCCGAGCCGGCAGCACGCACCCCGCCGCCCACGTGGCGCCCCGCCCGCGCACGGGCCCACCCAGGGGGGCCACGCGGCAGCGAGCGGCACCCACCATCGCCAGTTCTCCAGGTATCCCACCACCCGGCGGGGCCTTGCCGGGGCAGGGCTGGGGCTTGGGCTGGGAGATGGCGAGGCAGAGGGGGAGGGAGACGGGGACGGGGAGGCGGTGGGAGACGGGGACGGGGAGGCGGTGGGGGACGGGGACGGGTTCGGGCTTGGACTCGGCGAAGGCGAGGGCGAGGGCGACGGGGAGGGCGCGGGCGAGGGCGAGGGTGAGGGCGAAGGGGAGGGCGAGGGTGAGGGCGACGGGGAGGGCGAGGGCGACGGGGGGGGCGAGGGCGAGGGCGACGGAGATGCGCCTCCGGCGCCGCTGCACTGCACGTTGGCCGGCCAGTCGCAGTACTTTCCCACGGCATTAAAGAGCAGACTGGACCCGCACGGCTGCACGTAGGCGATGCCGTTGCCGCAGTTGATGAAGGTGGCGCAGGTGGCGTCGCAGGGATTGGCGTAGAGGCCTGAAGCTCGGTTGGAGCAGAAATTTGTGGTGATGCAGGAGGCGGGCGAGGGGCTGGGCGACGGCAAAGGGGAGGGTGAGGGCGAAGGGCTAGGAGACGGCGACGCGCCTCCGGCGCCGCTGCACTGCACGTTGGCCGGCCAATCGCAGTACTTGGCCACCGCGTTGAAGAGCAGGCCAGCGCCGCACGGCTGCACGTAGGCAACGCCGTTCCCGCAGTTGATGAAGGTGGTGCAGGTGGCGTCGCAGGGGTTGGCGTGCAGACCGTCCGCGTGGCTGGCGCAAAAGGAAGAGGTGGAGCAGGAGCCGCCGGGGCTGGGGCTAGGCGAGGGCGAGGGCGACGGCGAGGGGGATGGCGACGGGGAGGGGGAAGGCGAGGGGGAGGGGAAGGCGAGGGGAAGGCGAGGGCGAGGGCGAGGGGGACGGCGAGGGGGATGGCGAGGGGGAGGGGGACGGCGACGGGGAGGGGGAGGGGGTGGGCGACGCGCCGCTGCCGGCGGGCGTGATCCGCACGTCCGCGCAGTTCCAGAACTCCTCGGGGTACTTGGCGGGGCTGCTGCCGCAGATGCCCAGCCCCGCCTTGTCGCAGCTGTTGGGTGCACCTCCGGGCACGTAGTCAGGGTCCTCCTGTGGGCGGTTAGGGGCGAGGGGCGTGCGGCGGAGTGTTGAGGGGGGTTGGAAAGAACGGTAGGATGCGATTGAATATGTATTCACCAGCAGCCACCCGTGGGGCGTGGGTTAAGGAAGGTGAACACGCAAGGAGGGGGCGCCGAGGTGAAAGACGGGAGGGCACGCGAAGACCGCTGCGCGCGAGGCGCATTGGGATGGACAGGCCTGGTGTGTCCGCTTGCCTCGCCACCCGAAGACCCTAACTCTGCGCCGGGCCCGGGGCCCCGGGTTCGGGTCCAGGTCGGGGTCGGCAAACGCAGCCCCGTGCAAGTCGATGTACCCCTCTTCGCCCGACCGGGCATGCCGTGCTTGCCCGCTGCCCGCACGATAAAACCCAAAGAGTACGTCTCGCCACCCGGATCGGCAGGTACAATCCCAGCCCCCAGGAACGCCTCTCCCAGCCCGCCCCCTGCGACGCAAACGGCACACACACAAACTGTGTGTGCGCTGGGTCCTACAACAACACCATCACTTTCGCGCTTACGCTCCTCGTATGCGTCGTTCCATTGCAACACACACAAACACATGCAACGAGCCCCACGACCCACGCCCCATGCTGGGTCCCCACGGCCCACGCACCGGGACGCATGGCGGCGTGCACGAGTTGCCCGTGGTCCACCACCACTGCAGCGTGCAGTTGTCGCAGCTGACGCCCGCCGGCAGTTTGTACTGCAGGCCGTACGTCGTTACGGCACTGTACGGCCCGATCGTCGCCTGGTAGACGCGCGCGCTGCCGTCGGCCTTGCTCTGCGCGCTCAGGTACCAGTACCGGGCGCCAGGGGCGACCGCGTCTGCGCGGGTGAGCCAATGGGAGTTGAGGCAGGCGTCCGTGACGGCCGACCCCGTGGCAGGGCACAGCCGGAAGGCGAAGCGGCCCTTGTGGTCGGCTGTGATGGAGACGGAGATCTCGATCTGGGAATGTGTGTGTGGGGGGGGGCGGGATGCAGGGAACCCGTGGGCTCAGTGGTGTGCGGAGCTGACATGTCGCGAAGGCAAGGTGGAGGGTGTGGGCACAAACCGGACGCGGATAATCCCACTCTAATTGGGCAAGGAACCTCTGCCTCTTTCTTGGCAAATGTCTACCGGTATACAAGGTTTGTCAACCCATTCAGGGGGCAACCGCAGCAGCCTGTGAAGTGCCGCGGCTGGCTGGCGAGATTGCGGCCTGGGGAGCGACGTGCGATGGAGGGCCAGGGATGGCAGCACGGCAGCCAGACTGGAGTCCGCACCGCACCGCACTACCTGGATGTGCGGCACCTGGTGATGGTTCAGTCTGCAGCCGGCAGCCGGTGCCCCAACGGCTCTGGGGCTGCCCGCCCAAGCCCGCCGGAGACAAGGCCGCCGCCCTGGGCACTGCAGGTGCGTGAGGACATGCCGTGCGCCAGCTTACCACTTGGCCCTCGTTGTAGGTGGCCTGGATGGGCCTTGGCTCCATCCAGCGGGGGGCGGGGTCGTCGCCGCGATTCCCGCACACGCTGTAGTACCCATCGGGCCATGTGCGCGTGAAGCCGGCGCTCACGGCGCCAACGCCTGTGGAGTGCGTGCGGCACGGTGGCAGCGTCATGTGCGAGATGCGATGAGTGGTACGGCGGATGGGCAGGCGTGATGGTTTGGGGGTCGCATTTCGGGCACAATTAGTCCCCGTCAGGCTTCCTCACCGCCGGCGCTAAGTTGAGTGGGAGTATACTCTGTGAGGGGATCAGGGTCATACAGCCGCGAGTGCATGTTCCTCGCGAGAGGCACTGCAACAAAGCCATGGCCGCGAACCTCGCGCAGCGCCATAGCTAGGAGTAGAAGCAGCATAATCGCGATAGCTCTATACATCCCGATCTGTGAAGAGCGCCCCCTCGTGCCTCCCTTCTCAGTTCTCATCGGCTGCTACTAAAGCTAACCGCAAGTCGTTCAGCACCGCAAAGCCTTAGCAGTGTTTCACCACCACGGCCATGCGGTAATATTCGCAACTACGACTTATCTACGACGCGTGAGTGTGGGCAACCTTCCACCCGGGTTCTTGCCAGGATCCGGCCCGCCGTGAAATCGACAGACTGACCCGACTGACCCGAGCGAAGTACGCGCAGGGTTATCAAATGTTGTTATCAACTTATCCTTGCAATGTATAGTGGAAGGTCGGCAGGTGAAGGGTTCAGTCACGCAGATGGAGCGGGGGCCGCCGCGCATGGTAAGCTGATTCCTATCAAATGACTATTCCGGCCGTGGCTGTCTGCATTCACCCTCTCTGCAGGAAAGGCTCCCCTAGGTCGCACACCTGCCGCACACCTGCTCCATCCTGCTCCCCCGACCAGCCCCAAGCAACTCTCGCCCTGCATCACATTTGCCCACGCCGCTGCGACGCTGCCATCCCTTACTCCTCCTGCTCCAGACGTCCCTGCCTGCCCACAAGCTCCGGAGCCCCTCCCTCTCGTCCATCCGCACCACGTCCGGTCTCCCGTCCTCTGCGGGTTGTACGCACGGCCTCAAACCTTCACATGCATCGATCCGTGCTGCTCCAGCTTCGCTCCCAGCTCCTGATCATAAAGCCCTAACACCTCAGCTCTTGCGCAGAGCGGCATGTATGGAATGGAGCGGCTGGGAGCCAGCAGCCCACGCCCGTCTCTTGCATCCGCGCCCGCGCCACACCCGCACCCGCATGCACTGCTTTCGCAAAGCCCAGCCTTCACAGCCCTCACCCGCTGGTCGCTCAGCGAACAGCCCCGCTTGGTCGACATGTGCTCCACCAAGGCCGGGTTAAGCGGCCGTGGCGGTCGCGCGCGGGGGGGAGGGGGGCTTGTCCCCGTCCCCAGTCGCCGTCCCCCCGTCCCCGTCCCCAGCCGCGTACAGTCCCTCACCCACCTCACATCCCCAGTCCCTACTATCCACGCTCATCGGTTCGAGTCCATCCAAGCTATGGTCGTGTGTGTGGCTGGCGGGCGTGGCGGGTGCGCACGGCTTGGCAGCCTGTTGTAAGCTTGGCGCCTTGGGCATATTCGTGATGCGCCGCTCGAGGCTCGACCCCCAAGCGCTGGCCCATGAACACAGCATCTATCCCGGGATCCCCCGCATCGGAGTGAACTGGCGCCGAGTGTAGGCCTGCCCCCTGGCCTCTCGCTGGGGACACCGCACGCGACACCGACGGGAATGCTCGAATGCGTTGCACACACGGCCATCGCTCGGCTCCCCGTAGCGGCTGGCAGAAGGGAGCAGTAGCTCGTCGTACCTGCTCGCATCCTTCGCGCCTGTTCAACTTGTTTGTCTCTAGACCGATATTTGACACCCATTTCTGTGCTTTCCGTACCCCCTGTGCCTCCCCGTCACATGTCGACCCCATGCCTCGTCGCCCGCTTTCGCCTTCTGAACGAGCCGCGATTCGACCACGAGCTTCTGACCTCAAATAGCAGGCCCTGGCGCAGCACTGGCTCCGCAGCAACGGCCGCCTGCCCACCGTCGTCGCCGCGCCAGCCCTCCTTCCCCCCATACAGCTCAGCCCACCTGCCGGCACGCCGCCCCTACCCTTTCGTCGCCAGTCGCCAGCTGCGGTCCTGGCTTTACCCTTACCGTCGCACAGGGTCATTGGTATGCTTGTGCCCCGCCGTGGCACGGAAATGATTGCATCGGCCAGGGCCCCTGTGCCCACCCTGCCACTCGCTGCTCCGCCCGCCACGGCTGTCCCCCGTGTGACTACTGCCTTTGCTTCACGCCGTCCCTCCGCATCCATGC
>LSYV01000033.1:2287-21264 GCA_001584585.1 Gonium pectorale | reverse complement strand
CGTATGCCCGCTGAAGCGCAGCCCCGAGGACAACAAGACCGACGAGTCACTCGCCTACGGCCTGCCCGTCGACGTCTTCTCGCTGGGCGCATTGGTGTACGAGCTGCTCACAGGCTTCCCGCCCTACCCCGGGGGCCCCACCGCGCTCATGGCCGCCACCGGCACCCCGCGCCCGCTGCCGCTGCCCTTCCCCGGCTCCGTCAGCCCCGCGGCGCGCGACTTTGTGCGCTCCTGCCTGTCGTTCGAGCCGGCGGAGCGGCCCACGGTGGCGCAGCTGCTGCGCCACCCCTGGATGCGTGGCGCGCCTCGCTGATGCGGTTACGGCACCCATGCGGCGCCTATGGGGGGTACGGTACAAGCGCGCTGCGTGGCGGGGCTGGCACGAGGCGGTCACGGGGCGCAGGCGGTTGAGGGGGAAGGGCTGCCCCGGCAGTCGCGTTAGGACCGATGCTGTGTGGATGAGGTGGCGACGGGGCGCGACGTGGTGGAACCACGGCTGATCGGGGGGGGCGGGGGTAATGTCCGGCGTCGGGTGCCTGATGGGTGCAGGCACGCGCGACAGCGCGGCGGCCCGGACTACGAGTGGGTGCCTGTTGGCGCTGTGTGGCCTCTTGGGCCTCTCTGGCCGCATGGCCACGGTCTCTTATCTCTGCCAGCTTGTTCCCCGATCGGAGGGCGCGGACTGCCGCGGCTGGGGCCCAGTGCGCCTGAGCCGCCCAGGCATACGCCACGCAGTCGCGTCGGCACGTGCCTGGCGAGTCCATTCTTTTATTGTTCATCCGTCCTAGTAACCGACCCGCACAAGGACTCACTACCACCTGTTGCTGCAGGGGGCCCGGGCCGAGATAGATGGCGGCCTGGGACCCGAGAACCGATAGCGCACGGTTGTCGACGTTTGGCAGGTGTTTTCTTGGTGGCCATCGGTGTGTTTGTGTGTGTGTGGGGGGGGGGGTCTTCCTCCTCGCCTGCTCTGCGGTGGACATCCTTTCACGTCCCGTCTTGCGGCGCACGTGCTATGTCCTTGCAGTCCCCACGCGCCTCGATTCATGCGACCAAGTTGTATCACAGCACACGTGGCCACAGCAGGCTGTAAATTGTGTGGGGCAGAAGGGCACGTGCCCGTGCGTTCCCACCCGTGAGTACATATCGAAGAAAAAGGCACATATCGGAGCGCAGGTTTGGCGCTTGTGGCGCTGGGGCGTGAAGCGCTGTTGGCAGGGGTTATGCGCACAAGGGCACTGGTAAATGGTTTCGTCCTCTGCCTGCGCGGATGCATCGTTAGGGCGCTTATGTGCGACCCGTGGGTCACTCGGACGTGTCGGTCCAGTTACGTGATGTCTGGTGTGATGCCTTCAATTGGTACTTCTGGACTGTCGACGACCGCACCGTGGCGGCATGAAGGCAGGGAGGCTTTTTCTTTATTCTCTTAGTGCGGCTTGGACACCTGAATTCATATGACATGGCGGTAAGGATTGGAAACGCAATTCGGGAGAGCCGGCAAGGGTGCTTGATCCGCACCGTGTTCGCCGTGGGCCATAGGCCAAGTGCAGGTCTGTGCAGGGTGTGTATGTCTGTTTCGCACATCATTAATGGCTTGAAGTATGATGTTCACATGGAATGGCTGCAGCGTGCCAGCGTCTGCACATATAGGACATGGCGGTCCCCGCCTGGAGGGCCGACGGACCGCCCGAACTCCGTTGTTCGCTGGACATGCATAACAATCCATTCAATTGGTGTCCGCAGGTGAACGTCATACATCCATGTAAACTCATTACAGCAGTGACAGGGACAAGGCCCTCGCGAAACCGCCCGGGGCGCATCGTTTGTTATGGCTTTCATCCAATCCAGCCCTGGGACGCTCCGAGGGGCACAGCCGCCACGGCCCACTGGCGGGATGGGGTCGCGGTGCATTGCCGTACCACCCACGCCCGGACAACCCAAATGCAATCAGAAAACCCAGGAGCGATCAGCACGCAGGCCAGATGGGAGCCACGGCGGCGGCTACGCGCAGACAGCCGCTCTCTCTCGGGTCCATCACGCAGACGCACGATTAGACGGACTAGAGGATGGGATAGAAAATTAGATGAAAACGGGGTAGGAACGGGCACTCCCCGCACCCCACCCCGCCTCGCAGCACGCCTGTCGCCCACACCCTCATGGCCCCACGGACGCACCACGAAACGGTACCTGGGACCGCTTCCCCGAGAGAGGCTCAAAAGACGTTGATCGGGACCTCAAGGCATTGAACGACCGCGGAGCGGCGGGCCGCGTGGTGCCCGCACGGCCGCCCGCCCGCACGCACGCGGCAGCAGACGCTCGCTCCGGCCGCGGCTCTCACAGAGCCGGGCCGGCGGCGGCGCACACAAACCAGGCGCAATCGATGCAGTCGATGCGCGCGCGAATGCCTAGCTACTGTAGCTTTATGGACACCTAGTCAACCACGCGATGGACAACTAGTCAACCACGCGACGAATGCCGTGCGCGCAAACACGCCATGTGCAACGCGCATGGCAGGCCCTGCCGCAGAGGCGCGCGCGCAGCCCAGCTCGGCCGGCTCTCGCATCAAATTCGGAATCAAAGGGGTTTCTCGACGGGCGGTCGTCTGTGCGTTCCGCCCCCAGCGCCGAACGGAGCGCGCGTGCCAATGCAATAAAACAATGGGCATTGGGTGCACGCAGCGCAGCGGCCGCGGAAACAGCTCTCTTGGCTTCCCACCGAATGATTCTCCAGTACATGCTCAGCAAATACCCGGAACCCCCCGAAAAACAATACTCGTGCGTCTGTTTCGTTGTGTCGCAGCACCGCGATCGCCGTCCCACCCGGCCACGCAGCGTCAAGAGGCGTACCGGACGCCGGCGCTGAAGGCGCGGGCGACTGGGGCGACACCCCATTGGGCCGCCTGCCCCCGTGCTGCACTGGACCCCCCACCTTGCCCCCCCGTGGTCACAGCGCCGGAGTCCACCCAGAGGTCCGGAGGTCGGGTGTCCACCCGGAGGTCCAGCCCGCCACGGCTGGCGCCCCTCGCCCGCCGCTGCACACCAGTCAACGCCCGCAAGCGCCCGCCTGCGCCCGTAGCCGCTCTACTCCTCGCCCAGCAGATCGACCCATCAATGCGCTACAATCTCAGGGTCCCCCTCTCGGGCCCCCTGCCCGCTGGGGCAAACCGGCTGCCCTGCTCCTGCCGGAACCGACCCGACACGGCCCCCACACCCGCACCCGCACCCACACCACCTGCCGCGCCGGGGCAGCAAGCAGCAGGGGCGCCCAAGCTCCCCACCCTAAGCAGCAGCGACCCACACGACTCACGCCGCTCCCCACAACCCAATACCACCCCCACCACACACGTTGCAGCTGCAGAGCACTGCCCAACGGCCGGGCCATGCCGCACGTCCTGGCGGACGCGGTCTTACCCCAGCTCCCGAACAATGCCGCCACGTGGTCCCCCCTATATGTCCGCTGCCGCTGCCCCTTGACCGCAGCCAGCACCCGCCCCACACCGCTCCCCGCCCCCGGTGATGCCTCCCTCTCTTCCCCTCCCAGTCCTTGCCAAGAGAAGTACTGGCAGCCTTTCACCGCGAATCCCCCGTTGCGGACCGCACCGTTACCCCTAACCCGTGCCCCTTTCCCCCGTACGCCTTACTCACACACAATGATACACACACATATGATCTAGATCTTCTAGATCATATAGAACACCGACACACGCCCACACATACCACCTTAGTGCTGCTTCTCCTTGACGATAGCGCGCGCCGCCCGACCCGCCGCCGCCCAGCGGGCGTAGCTGTACCGCAGGTATGTGTGGCAGACGAGGGTGGTAGCCAGCGCCGCCACCACCACTCGGCCGCACAGCGCCACCGCCAGCAGCGGGCTGCCGGTGGCTCCCGACTCCAGCATCATGCACACGCCCAGCGGCCACTTGGCCAGAGTGATAAGCAGCGTGTCGCGGACAGAGAGCTGGAGAGGGCGGGAGGAGGGGGCGTGGGCGGGGACGGGGGCGAGGGAGGTTCATGGGTGAGGGGTTCGTGAAGTCGACGGGACAGGGCTAGTGGGGGCGGTGAAGGGGTGGGCAGCCAGGGGTGGGTGGAGGCGATGTAAGTGAGGGGGGAGATGGGCGGGATGGGGCAGGGTGTGTGTGGGGGGGATGGGGCAGCCGCATGTGAGGGGAGGGATGGGGCAGCCGCGCCTGCCACGGGAGAGCTTGGTGGGCGCCATGGGTAGACGCATGATGTGACCCTCCTTGCGCCAGGCGCCTGCTCCCCTGTGCAGAGGGGCTGCCCCACCACGCCCGCCCGCCCCACCGGCCAGCAGACGCATACCCGGCAGAGGCGGCAGCCCCACCTCGCGCCCGCCCCCTGCCTCAACACTTCATCCCGATCTCCCCCCACCCCCACAGCCCCACCAGGCAAGACCCCGGCAGCAGGAGCCCCTCCATGACCAGCATTGCGGGCCCCAGCTGGTAGGCCACGATGCCGGGCGGCGCGGGGATGCCGAACACGCCAATCATCAGCTTGGCGGTCATGTAGGCCAGGTAGCGCGGGATCTGCGCGCGTTCCCAGGAATAGGGGGTTGGGTTTGGGAAGGGGATAGGAATGAGCAACGTCGAGGCTCCCAGGAGGGGGGAGCGAGGGAGGGGGTTTTCAGGGGGACCGGGAGGGGGGAGGGAGGGGCAGCGAAGAAGCGACGAGGGTCGGAATACTGGAAGCCCGATCGCAGTCGTACGGTGGGTTGGAGGACCAAAAGGTCGTACACGCGGAGGCGAGGTTCGCATCGCATATGCCGTACGGCACGCGTGAAACCATTGCAAACGGAATGGCGATCAAGACACACAGGCATGAGGCCGGCGACGCCCCGTTCGGGAGCATGCTGATAGGGGGGGCTGGGGATCGTACACTGCCCCCTCGTGGATTTGTGAACTCCACTCACGCCCCGCCTCACCCCGCCTCACCCCGCCTCGGGCCAGGCTGCCTTACCTTTGCCTTGTTGACCATGGCGACCCAATGGCGGTACGGCAGCAGCGGCCACGCCAGCGCCGTGGCGGTGCCCACGGCGCAGCCCGCCAGCGAGGTCAGGTTGGCGGGGCTGAACAGGTCGTGGCGCGCGCGGAAGAGCAGGACCAGCAGAGAAAGCACCTCGATCGCCATGCTGCGGGCGGAGTAGGGCGTCGGGGGGTGGGGTTGGGGTGGGGATGGAGGTGTGGATTAGCGGGGGAGGGCAGTGATTGGGCGGCACTGTCAAGTAGTGGTTCAGGGGCAATGGCAGGCGAGCAGCCACGCAGCGCACTGCCCTAATTGGCATCTCCCCATGTCACATACAAAGTATGGACAGTGTGCGTTGTCAGCGCCCTGTTCGTGTTCACCGCCCCGTCTCACATTGCGTGGCCCTGCGCCAGCACAATGGGCTGCGAGTACGCCTCGTATGCCGCCTCCGCGTCCGCCGGCGCCTTCTCCCAGCCCAGCGCCAGCGCCGCCGACGTCAGCAGCAGCGACCGCCTGCGGCTGCCGGCCGCCACCACACCGCCGCGGCCGCCACCATCACCCGGCAGCGGCGCCGGCGCCACCGCCCCCAGCAGCTCCTGCAGCCGCCCCGCGGTGGCCACCAGGCCGGCCTCCCGGGCGTACTGCAGCACGTGCGCCGCCAGGGATGCCTGCGACGGCGCCAGGCCGCGGCCCTGCTGACCCCCCGGCATGGCGGCGGCGGTGGCGGCGGCGGCGGCCGTGGATAGCAGGCGCCCTAGGTCGAGGAGCAGGTCGTCCAGCTCCTCACGGGGCCCGGCCCACGAGGACGCCACTGAGGCGAGCTCGGCGGCGAGGCCCTCGTCGGCACCCCCCGCGCCCGCCTCAAGCGCCAGCAGCGGCACGGAGCGGCCCAGGCGGCCGCCCCAGCGGAACTCCATCTGTGAGCGCGCCAGGCGGGGGCAAGGGGGAGGGTACGTTCTGCCAATGAGGTTTTCAACGTGCTGCGCCGCCCGCAGGGCGGACGTCATGGACTGCCATTGGGAGTTGGGCGTGCATTGCCTATTTCCACCGGTACCGTGTCCGCGTCCCCCCCCCCACACACAACAACCAGCCAGCTCGCACTCAACCTCCATCCCCAGGGGAAAATGAGGAAGGCCGTCGTCCCGAAGGCTCCCTTCAGCCCCCCACACCCACCCGCCCCCCCGCCCACCAGCACGGCGCCCGGCTCGCGGGGCAGCTCCGTCAGCTCCACGTCGTACGCCCACTCGGTGGGCCGGCCGTCGGGGACCGGCCCCTGCGGCGTCACCATGCACGGCAGGTAGGTGCCACCGCATCGGACCAGCACCTCCAGCGCCCCCTCAGGTCCGTCCTCACGGTCCATCAGGCGCTCCACAACAACAGAGATGCGGGCAGCAGCGGTGGCCGGCAGTGGCAGCACGCGTGGCAGGGCGGACAGGATGCGGACCGGCTCATGGCCGTCAGGGCCCGCCACTGGGCTGCCCAGAGGCACGGACTGGAGGTGGGGCAGCCAGCTGGGTGCGTCAATTTGGGCCGTGGAGGCCGCGTCCTGCGCGAGTGGCGGTGGGGGCGGCTGCAGCTGCAGCGCAGCCAGCAGGGTGTCCAGGTCCAGGGGGGGCA
The DNA here is from genome assembly GCA_001584585.1 of Gonium pectorale. Taxonomy (NCBI): domain Eukaryota; kingdom Viridiplantae; phylum Chlorophyta; class Chlorophyceae; order Chlamydomonadales; family Volvocaceae; genus Gonium; species Gonium pectorale. Next base: position 14,668 of record LSYV01000033.1, on the reverse strand, counting down.
AGGGTGCGCCCGAGGGGACGGCGCCGGTGGAGCCCGACGCTGACGAGGCGGCCAGCAGCTGCCGCAGCCTGGCGCCCACGCCGCCGCCAGCAGCTGCACCAGCAGCAGCAGCATCGGCGCCCCGCGGCCACCTCTCCTCGTCGATGAGCAGCTCTATGCAGCCTGTGACGGCATGTCAGCCACATGGGTGGGCGGGGTGGTCAGTGGCGAGAGCGCAGCAACTGCTGAAGGCCACTTGTGGGTTGGGTGGCAGTTGGGTGGCGGGCAGGCAGCCCTCGCACCCCCGCCCCAGCAGCGCTCATGCACTAGGCAGCCAGCCCCCGTAGCACCCCCCCCGCTGCACCCCATGCAGCAGCTCGCCGCCTGGACCTCGCGCACGATGGACACGCAGCATCCCGCCGACCCGCCCCGGGCCAGGCCACCCCCCCCTTGCCCGTACCGGTGCCGCCCACAGTGCCAGGGCCTGCCGGACCCCCACACGCAGCCGCCGCACCGCACCGCACCGCACCTTGTCTCACGTACACGGCCGTCAGGCACAGGCCCCGCTGCGCCGACAGCTGCTGCAGGCGTTCCACGTAGTCGGGGCCGAGCTGCTCCGGCTCCGCAAAGGGGATCTTGACGCGGGCAGTCATGCGCCGCACGGGGGAGCGGTACTGCGGTGGTGCGCCCAGGGCGCAGGCCGCCTGGCCAAGGTGTGCCACTGCCGGAGCTGCCCAGGTGCTGGGGCTGCCCTTGGTGCAGCTACCCATCGCCTCGGATGCTGGGGCTGCAGCGCCACCCTTGCCCATGTTGGCAGCAAGCGCTGCACGACGGAGATACGACTTGCCGCTTTCCGCAGCACCCTTGGTGGGGGCGGCCTGGGGGGGTGCGCATTCGTCTGGCAGTGCCTTGCTGCCGCCAGCAGCTGCGGCGTGGCAGCTGCATGGGACGGCGGGTTGGGGCGCGGCAGCGGCAGGCTTGTTGGGCGATGCACCCTTGCCGGGGTGTGTGGTTGGGACGTGCGGGGCGCTGGGCCTGCGCAGGTAGTGTGTGCAGTGGGCCGCCACGGTGAATACCAGGCGCCAGAGCAGCTGATAGGCAAGGCTGACGCCATCTTGATATCGACGACCATGCCAGGTCACCAGCAGTGCAACTGTCATTATATTCAGCGCGTTGAAGGCGGCCTCGACGGCAATGTGCAAGACCTGCAGGGGGCGTAGGGCAGCAGCGGCCAACCCCCCAGTAAGCGCGGGAAAAAGGCAAGGAGTGTGGGTACGCCCAGGGCACGAACCCGAGGGCCTCCACGCATGGAGCAAGGTATTATGCAGCATTCAAGCGTACACGGTCGCATTGAGCACATACCGGCTGCGTGAGGGACAGGAAGGCGTCGCCGGCCGCTTGAATGCGGAAAAGGAAGTGCGCAGCCGCGGGGTTCAGGGGCTTTGCCGGACCAGCGGCGAGACAGAAGATCAGCGGTATGGCCCGCGTGATGTATGTAAATAACGGAGCTGCGTAGGTGACGTATTGGTAGCTCGGAAGGCAAACAGCGCTGGCGACCCGACCAAGCCAGGACCACATTGAGAGCGTGAACCACAAATTGGCTCCGCTGAACAGCAGGAGGTCATGGAGATACCAAGGTGCCTTGACTGCGAGGAACTTGGCGCGCTCCAGGCTGGAGCCAGAACAGGGAAAGCTTCTCAGGACGGAGCGCTCCCGGATGCCCGCTGCTGCGAAGTCTTCATTGCAGAAGTCCCGCATAATGAGCGCGACGGAGAAGGAGCTGAGAACGCAAACTAGCAGGATAACGGCGAGGTCCGTTCGCCCCCCGTGATAGGGAGGCGGGCGCCCCGTTGTGCTACTGCTCATCATTCGTTACCCAACGAACGAGTGATGTTGCACGCGCACGTGGATGGACGCGGCCTCGTAATACGGCGTAGTACGGCGCGCGAGTACTGTGACACCCTTAAGGGTGTCACAGTAGACCCTTTCCCTTAATTCCAAACTTTTAAAGCTTGGCATTTCTGATTTTTGGTGCAGATGAGTGCAGCCATGACCCGCGAGCCTCCGACCCACACCACTCCCACACCGACCCACGAACCTTTCGGATAGGCCTGTTCACGCAATAAGAGTTATGCATTCTTCGCTGATGGAGGTATGCTGTCAAGCACTAGCACCGTGTCGGTCCGCCCCTACCCGTCTTCAAACCCCTCCAGCCCCTCTCGGAGGCGGTCTGTACGGCAAGAAGGCCGACGCCTTATCTCGCTGGAGAGCGCAATACCATGATAAGGGCTACTGTACCGGCGCAGAGAGATAGTTGTCCTTTACTCCGTGCCTTTACTCCCATCCGCACGCTCGAACTGTGATGTCGGCCGAGGTGGCGGCCCTGCGTTGCTATGTGCGGCCCACTCGCTGCTGGTGACTTTGGGACTTCGTAGCATTCGCCGTACATGATGGGGAAGCTGGGGATGGTCGAAAAAAATCTGCGGAGAAAGGGAGGGGGGGTGGCCTCTACATTCCTCTACGTACGGCCATGCACACCCGAAGGCGCGACGTTTCCGGTAGCGTGGGCCATGTGGGCGGGTACAAAGGAAGGCAGGTAACATTGCAGATCGCACCAAATCTGTAACTGTTTGCATTTTCGGGCTAGCCGGCAGTAGCACAACTTCAGTACGGGGGCGTTGGGGACTCATGGGGAGCGGCAAAAGGGCGGCTGGATCTGAGCGACCTGAGCGCGGCCAGCCGTTGCCGCTGCAGGGGGCGCAGCGGTAACAGCAAGATCTCCCCTGTCTCGTTGTTACAAGTTAAGGACGACAGCGGACCGTCTGCTGTAATGCGTGTAATGCAATACGGGCACCAATGGATCCTGCGCCCATCCCCGCCCCGAACGTCAGGTGCTTTCTTCCCTGACTTGCATGCTCTGAACACACGGGGGCGCGGGGAGAAGAGCGTCAGATGCAACGCCTTTCCGCTACCACTCCCGCATTCCTTGCCCATGGCTATGCAGACCCTCTTGCTCTGCCCTGCCATATATTTTATGGTGATGCCTTGGCAAGGGCAGTAGAAGTGAGGCCTTCAACTGTGGAGGCGCTGGCCCACAGGCACAGACCTTGGCCTGTTGCCAGCCTGCTTTCCAAGCTGTCCTTCATTTGTGCAGAGGTGACCCTCGGGCCTTGTGGAAGCGGCTAAGCGACGATGATGGACTGCGCTGTCGCTGAAGTCGACTCATGGCGAAGTTATCTCGATGCGCGCTACAATGCCACGGGGAGTACCTCATGCGACGTTGGAGCGGATGCCATCCTCAATGGCGTGCCACGGAGAGGGTGTAGAGGGTGGTAAAAGCCAACCCCGTTGCGGCTGCTTCCGCTTTGACCACCCCTTCACGATAGGAGAGATGGAGGAGGCCCTGGGTGCGCTCCGGAACCGTAAGTCCGGTGGGTTTGACTCCGGCGGAGTGCTACACAAAGGGAGGTAGATGGTCGAAGCTTATAATGTCTTGGTCTCACATCTGCTTAGGTTGATGGAGCACATACGTGTCACAGGGGACTACCCGCAGCAGTTTCAGATGTCGGCCCTTACGCCCCTCCACAAGAAGGGCGGACATGTTGGACCAAGGCGACTATCGGGGCCTGGCAGTTGATATGCTGTTGAAGCTGTATGCGTGTCTGTTGGAACGGCATTTGTGTCATGTGCAATTACCGGCAACACCGCATCAGTGGCTTCTTCTTGTGTGGATGCGCAGGGCGGGTGCGGCAGCAGCACGCCTACGGTTCGGGCGGTTCCGATACAGCTGCTGGCCCTGCGGCTTGGCACGCGGTGCGAAGCCGCGCTCTCCGACGACGTGCAGGTGCACCACGACTCGGCGAGTCGAGGCTTGCGCTACTGCGTATCGGTAGCTGTCACCAAACAGCTGACTGCAGGTTGATCAGGCCTGAGTCGGGCGGCCGGCTAGCGTGGCGTTCTTGGCTGACCTAGGAAGAAGGCTCTCAGGCTGTGTGTATTACACTACATATGACAAGAAGATGCGCCTCCAGCTGGAGGCGCGGACGCCAAGGCAGCCCGAGCGACCCGTCGTACGACATGTACGACGTCCGTGGCACACAACACTGCCACGTGCCTCACGTACAACAGCACGCACACGCGCACAAACCCTCCCAAACCCCCCAGGGATGGCAATCGACAGCCGCTTGTACCAAGAGTGACACAGCCGTCACATGCAAATGACATTTGAACAGTTGGGGCGAGTCCACTGGCGGCAGGTCCCCCTACCAGGGCGGATTTCATCGGAAGCGCGGTACGGCCCACAACCTTTTCGTACTCGGGCATCTAGTCGAGAAGTACGGAAGGGCAAACTGTGTAAAATTGTATGTGTGCCAGATCGACTTTTGAGAAGGCTTTCGATACGGTCCCATGGCATTTGCTGCGGCTCAGACCGGAAGAGCGGGGAGTGCATGGGGATATGTAATGGGCCCTAAAAGCCCTGTACTCGGCGCCCTGCTGGAAACATCACCCCCCGGGTGTGTATGTCCGTAGAGGTTGCTTTCACCGTTTCTGGTTCTCTTCTTCTTGATCAGTGCTACGACACAAGGTGTCGGTATTGTGGGGGACCCCTTCGAATCGCTCATTTAAAGGGGTCAAGCAAGGACGCCCGCTAAGTCCCACACTGTACGGCTTCTTTGGAGAGGGGAGAGGGGCTTGCGGACTATGTGGGCGCGAAGGATCAGATCATGCCCGAAGCCATAATGGCGCAAGCTTGTCCCGTGGTTGACGGCAAACGTGTCCCCCTTGAGCTTTATGCAGACAAACTTGTGCCGACAAAATTCTGCCGACGCTCAGAACGACCAGAGATGACCACGAGGCGAGCGACCACGACCTGAGCGCGGGCTCTGGAACCTCATAATAGCCGACAGCGATACCGGATGGGCAGATCACTCGACGGTATGACGCTACTCCACAGCGTATCGAATCTACTCAGGTAACACTAAGATGGTCGAGCAGCCAGCACTCCGACAGCCCCCGGATCTGCAGCACCACGCAGGTCCGCGGCCTACAACCCGGCGCCAACCATAGGGCCCCTGCACGGCACTGGATAAGACAATGGCGCAGCTAACACCACGACATAAGCACAACAAACGGTTGCTCAGTAGCAGGCAGATGCTGACTCAAAGTCAGGCCACGGCAACTACCAACTGACACGGCGTGCCAAACCCAGTGCAACCCAAGCGCTACCGGAACCCACGGAACGTACTACATCATGGAACCTATTATTTCCTGGCACCCCATTTATCATCACAGAGCCTTTCGTAAGGAAGTGCGGCTGGCATTTGCCTCTAATTGTGCGTATGCCGGATGGGGATCGTTCGTGCTTCGTATATTGCGGTGCCTAGGCCAGGATGTGGTCGAGGCGAATGGCATGGAATAAAAAGGAACGTGTGAACCGTGCGACGCGTAGGGTGCTGGATGTAGGGAAGCTCGTGTCTGAGCTGCAAGGCCGTCTTGTCGCTGACTGGCGCAGCCCGCGTTTGGAGGTGGGTCTCACTTTGTTTGTCACGCACGGGCTGATGCCAGGCGTGAAGATGTGGCGCTAGGCTGGATGGATGGGCGACCCCGTATCACGGGAGAGCATATACATCCCACGCGACCAGCACCTCTTTATGATGCGTTTTCGTCTGTGTGTGTGGAATATTGCAGTGAATCGCCCAGGCGGGTGGGAAAGGGCAGCTCGCCTATGCCGCGCAGGTCTGGACGTGGACATTGGGGGCTCGCCAGTAGGGGTGGTGGCGTGGTGCTGTTGGTGGAGGATGAGAAACACGTGTTGCTCGAGTGCACGAGGTATGATGATCTGCGCGAACCGCTTCGGAATTGCGGCCGCAACCAGAGCTCACATATGAGTTCTGTCGTGGCAATTGCGGAGCCGAATGTGCTAGCGAAAGTACTTGCGAATAATTGGAAATGCAGAGCTTCACTGCTTTGAGCGCTACAAGCGACACCAGTTTTTGCCGTGTTTAAGCTGCGGCGTACGGATTATTACAAGCCTCGAGCTTATAACAGGATCACAAACTGCCAGCCTGCTTTTTGTTTGTCGTCTTTTGCCTGGGTGCCTCAACTGCAGGGAAAGGGGTCCAAAATGATTTCGCCGCAAGGTTCATACATATCATAAATCACCTTGACCGAGGATATACACTGCGTTACACGCACTGCTACGAATAGTGACGTGATTTCACGCATGTATGCTGCACACTCAAGAAGTGCGACAACATTGTCGCAGGCTCAGGTGTTGCAACGCCTGGGACGACTCAGGAAGCTGCCGAGGGGGTGTTTATAGGATTCAAGTAATATATGCTACTGTCTTTCAACATTCCGTTTAGAAACGTACTGTCAGTACTGTCCACCTTTCCACACTGCACACATGTTGACCTTTTACGAGTGACATAAAGCCATATACCTCAACCTTACCTATGCATAGAACTTATTGAACTGTAGCATGAGGCCGCAAAGTTGTTGATTTATTGTGATGATGCGGTCACACACAAATACCTACCGAAGTAAATGAAAAGCTTGATGCAATCAACTGAATGCATGGCGACGGCTTTCGTGACTGGCAAACGGCTGGGAGGGGTTGGGCTGGCATGCTTGTTCATGTCTAAGCCCGAGATTGCCTTGGCAATTTGCTTCTGGTGTCCTGTTATACACGGCAGTATTGCTGGTGTGGCTCTGGAACTTGTGAACCATGGTCTTCTGCTGTTTCTACTCGGACGCCGCCAAAGCTGACGCTCCGCCTGTACCTGCACCACCTATCCCCGAGAACGTGGTTAAATGTGAAGTCCACGATGAGCGCCGCGGAGGGACGATTGCGTCGGTGGACATGGTTGAGGTGCGACACTGCCGATGCGTATATGTCATTCTCCGTGCATTCAATCCATCTGTATCCCGTGCAGAAGGTGGATCGGGCCCTTACAGGCCTGGGAAACGTGCCCGCCGAGGGCAACATTTACAGGCGCCTCAAGGCCCTGCTCACGCACTGTCGCTCGTCCCTCTCAGCATCTGAAGCCAGGTGCGGATGTGGCGAGAGCTGGCTGCATCATTGTAGCGGCCATCCGTAACAGGCATGCACGCCTCCCTACAGGCTGGCAGTTTTCGCCGCCGACGCATCCACGTGGACATTCATGGCGTCAGGCGCCGACGACTCTCTTCCGCTCGCGGCCAGCTGGGGCCAGTCGTCGTTGTTCCACTTGCTCTCAGAGGTTCGCCCCGGGGGGTGGAGGGGATGGGGGCATGGGGCACTGCGCTTCAGCCGCGACGTGGCTGGACACCATGGCCGCACCGCCGGACGGCTCTGCGGCTTTCACGCCCTCGCACCGGCGAGGGGCACTGGAGCGTCTACAGGTCGATGTCATGGCGGCGGTTCCTTTTCCAACCAACGCACACCCACGGGAGCGTAGGCCCGCCAGTGGCAGACAGACGCCTGCGGTGTAGTCGCAGTTCAGTCACGCACCGCCCTCCCCCTCCCCCTCCCCCCCTCCACACTCAGTGCACAGCCCCACCTCTCATCCAATCCCCAAAGTGCCCCGACATCCGCCCGATCCGATCCGATCTGCGTCCGCCCATCCCCAGCCCATCTCCATGGGTCAACAATCCCAGCCCCGCTTGACGGCCATCCGGCAGCTTTTCCCCACGGGCTGGGTAACCTCCCCCCTCCCCGCCCTCTCACCCCACAGCCCGACAAGGTGGTTGTGCTCCGTGGCTACCAGCTGCAGGCGCCGGCGCAGCCGCCGTACCACTCCCTCTCCTCGGCCTTGGCCGACACCGCCGTCCAAAGCCACAGCCACAGCCACAATGCCGCCATCCACGCCGCCGCCAAGTCCTCCGGCCAGTGCAGCCGGCACTCCCTGCCGCAGCAGCCCGGCCCCTTCGCCGCTGACTGCGGGCCCCCCGACCCATGTACCCTGGTCTCCCGCGACCCCTCCCAGCCCCTGCACCTGCAGCCCCCCGACCTGCTGGCCCTGCCGGTGCGCCACGGCAACCGGCTGGCGGCGGCGCTGCTGCTGGGCTGGGGCTGGGAGCCGGAGTCGGAGGCGGCCCGGCAGGCGGCGGCGCCGCCGCCAGAGGCGCAGTCCGCTCCCGGCTCCCGGATGTGGAGCGGCACCCGCACCCGCGAGCGGCCTCGGAGCAACATGCAGCTGCAACTGCCGCTCAGCGAGGTGGGGCCCGTGGACGGCCCCGGCCCCGGCAGCAGCGGGGATGGCGGCGCCGGCGCCGGCGGCCGTGTGCTGAGCCCCGCCGACCTGGCGCACCTGCAGCGGCTGGCGCAGCACCTGGGCTTTGGCGTGCTGTGCGACCCGCAGCACGCCCGGACGCTGGAGGAGGTGGGGGCTTGGGGCTGCAGGGGGAGGCTGGGCTGGGCTGGGGTGGGGTGGGGTGGGGTGGGCTGGGGTGGGCTGGGGTGGGGTGGGGTGGGCTAGGCTGGGATGGGGTGGGGTGGGCTAGGCTGGGGTGGGGTGGGGTGGGGTGGGCTAGGGTGGGCTAGGCTGGGGTGGGGTGGGGTGGGGTGGGGTGGGACACCGGCACCGGCGTGACGAGGGGCGCTGCGGCCACGGGACTCTCTGGCCGTTCCTCGGCTTTGCCTGTCCCTTGGGGCGCATGGCGGCTGGGATGGGCTGCATGGAGGCTGGTAGCCGCTCTCCCCTACAGCTCCGCGTCAGAGGGAACCCCCCCGCCCCTTGGGGCGTGGGAGGCGCTGCATGGGGGCTGCTGCGGGATGCCCGTTTGGGGGAAGGCGTAATCCGCGCACCGCCCGCTGCCGCCGCACCGGACCGCACCGCAGGTGGCTCGGCGCCTCGCCCCGCTGCCGCACTCCAACGGCCTGCACGACTTTGTGTCGTGCCTGCTCACCGCCGTCCCCGAGCTGATGCACATCAGGCGCGTGCGGGCGGGCGGGGCCGGAGGCGAGGAAGGAAGGGGCTGCCTGCGGTGGGAAAGGGCTCCCTCCCTGTGCCGGGAGGCATGTGCCGGAGGCGGGGCTGCGCCCCAGGGCTTACGGCCCCGCCGCAGCGAGTGTCCGCTTGATGATAAACCTCAAAAGTGAAGGAGCGGGGGTGTAGTGGAGGCTCCTGCCCGCACGAAGTGCTGTGCGACCGGGTCCGTATGACGGAGGGCACCACGAGGGTCGCTCCGCAGCAGTAGCAGCCGGGCAGCGGGGGAGGGGCGGGGTCAGCGGGGCCGCTTCCGCAGCAGCCGCAGGCGGCAGCGCGGGCCCGAGGATCCGCCCGCCGCCAACCGCCTGTCCTCTTCCCCCGCCGATCCTACCCCAGGTTCGGCCTCCGCTTCCTGCCCGTATTTCTGCTCTCGCACGGCCTGACGCCCGGCGGGCCCGCAGTGCTCTTCGCCAGCCGGCGACCGGGCCCGCCGTCGCAGTCGTTGCCGCACGAGCATGGGCAGGGCCAGGCGGCAGGCGGCTCCGTCGTAATCGGCGGCGCGGGCGGCGTGGGGGAGGTCTGGGCGCGGAGCGGCAGCCACGCCGACTTTGGGGTTGCGGGAGCCGCCGCCAGCGGCGGCAGCGGCCTGCCCCGCACCGCCAGCGCCTCGTCGCTGCCGCTGCGCACCATGGCGGCGGCAGAGGTGGGCTCGGAGGTGTCGCGGGTGCGCGCGGTGCGGCTGTCGCTGCCGCACACGCTGCTGGCGGAGACGCTCAGGTGCTGAGGGCCGGGTGGGGGTGGGTGTCCAGGGTGGCGGGGGTCAGGGGCCCCGGGGCGGTGTGGGACGGCGCGAGCCGCAGCGCTGCTCCGCTGAGATGCCAAGGCCGGGGAGATGCCAAGGCCGGGGTTACCGTGCGCTCAGGGCACGCAGGGTTTTGCGGTGCGGGATCAGCTCGAGACGGAGGACGCCCGCAGGTGACCAGTGCCGGCGTACGTGAAAGCTGATACCGTGCAAGGCCGTGGTCGGCCCCGTCGGCATGGGCGTGGGATGGGGTGGAGGAGGGGCCGCCCTCTCGTCCGCAGCAAGCGCTTTCCCCGGCGGGCGTGCGCGCCTCGAGGGCTGTGCGTGCGGGCGGCGGGCGGGCGGGGGGGGGGGCGTGCGGGCGCAGCGGTAGAGGAGGGGGACGGCTCGGCCCGGCGGCGCCTGACGCGGTCCTCTCCCCCTTCCCCGTTGGTGACGCCCCTCATCCTCCTAACCCCCATCCCCCAGCTCGTCGTTGTTCGTTCCCCTTTCCCGTCAACACCCCTTCCCCACGCCCCTCAGGTCGGCTTCCAAGGCGGCTCCCGCCGAGGGCGCCGCCGCTCACAGGGCGTCGGGCTCCCTACCGGTAAGCCGACGGATGCGACGGCTGCGCGTGTGGCGCCCCCCCTGGCCCCTCAGGAGCGCCATCGTGCGCCTCACGACAGCGCAGTGCTGTGGTGGCAGTGGTGGCAGTGGCGGCACTTCTGTCGCCTCTCCCCACCGCGCCTAGCCCCTCCTCCGCTCTCGGCCCCCCAACCCCCACACCAAACCCCCAAACCCCTCGCCGGGAAACGGTTGAAAGCTGGGTTGGGAGGGATGCAAGCGATCCCCCGCCAAACCTGCGTCCTCCCAGCACAGCAAACACACACGCACCAGACACACAGGCCCCGCAATTCACGCTTACGTTCGTCGTATGCGTCGTTCCATTTCAGCACACGCCCCGCAGAGGGCCGATGGGCTGCTGGCGGCGTTGCTTGCTTTGCCCTTTGCTGCCTACTGACTTGAGCACGCTGTCGCACACGGCCAAACACAGCACACCCCCACGCCCGCCCGTCGCCCGCTGGGCCGCAGGGCGCGTTCGGGCCGGTCCCTGCGAGCGCCGCCACCGCCGCCTCAGCGGCGGCGTCCATAGCGGCCGCCGCCGCCGCCGCACGAGGAGCCGCGGTGTTTGCGTTCCAGCAGGAGGCGGCGGCGTCCAACGGCGCGGCAGCGGCCGCCGTGCCGCCGCCGGCGTTCCCGCCGGCTCCGCCTCTCCCACCACCACCGCCTCCTCCCCTTGGCCCCCTTCCCGTGCCCCACCCCCACCGCCTTTACACGGCCGTCGTGGCCAATGTCTCCGCCCACCTTCTGGAGGAGGGCGCCCCCTGCCGGGACCTGCTCCTCTGCTCCAACCTGCTCGGCTGCCCAATGGGCTCCCTCGTGCTGTGTGTGGAGGCGGGAGGGGGCGGCGGCGCGGGCGGCCCGCAGCCACCCGCCGCCGCCGGAGGCGGCGGAGGCGCCTTCTCTTCCGCAGCCGCCTCCTCGGTCGCCTTCGGGTCCGCAGCTGCCTCCGCAGCCACGGCTCCCGAGGATGCTGCCTGCGTCAACAACACGCTGCAGGTCGCAGCCGGCGTCGCCTCGGTTGGGGCCGTTGCGGCGGCGCCCTCGGACGCCGCCGGCGGCTCGTTCCGCCGCGTCGCCAGCTACGGCGGCATGGCGCTCGGCGGCGGCGGCGGGCCTGGCACGAGTCGCACCGGCGCCACGCACCACAGCGCCGCCACCGCCACGGGCACCGGCACCGGCACCGGCGGGCTGCTGGCGGCGCCGCTGGGGCTGCTGCACTCGCAGCGCCAGTTCGGCATGTACTTGGCCTGCGCCGAGCCGCTGCCGGGGGCGGTGCTGCAGCTGGTGGCGGCGGAGCTGGCGGAGCTGCTGGGGGTGAGGGCGGGCGCGGCGGCGCGAAGGGCGCTGGGATTTCCTGGGCGCGACGCAGGGGCGGGGGCAGGAGGGAGCGTGTTCGCGGGGTAAAGGGCGGCTTGTGCCTTTGCCGCAATGCATCCCCCGCTGACCCATGGGTCATTCCCCCGCACGCGTCCTTCCTCACCAAATCAATCCCAACCCGCTGCTCGCCTCCGCCCCCCCGCGCCTCCCGCCCCCCGCTCCCCCGCTGCCCCCCAGATGGCCCTGGCCGCCTGCCGCTCCGGACCGCTGTCCATGTTCCACGGCGGCCGCTGCGCGCTGGAGCTGTTCTCGCTGCAGGAGCAGATGTTTGGCATCAGCATCAGCGGTGCGGCCAGCGGCGGCGGCGGCGGCGGCGGCGGCGGGAGCAGCGCGGCGCTGCCGTCGGCCTTCTCGGCGCCCTCGCCGCTGATGCCGCCGGTCGGCGGCGCGTCGCCGCAAGCCACGGCGCGGCTGGGCGTCGTGGGTCGGTCGACGGGTGCGTTGTGGGTTACCTGTTGTGTGCACCCGGCGGGGAAGGGGGGGTGCGGGGGGGGGGTACTCGAGTCCCGGGGTAAGCTGGGTGAGTGGGCGGGGTAGGGGGGGGGCTTGGGGCGGGGTTACTCAGTCCGTGGGCAGAAGCTGAGTGATGGGCGGGTAAGGGGGTTGCTCGGGTGGTTTGGGGGGGGAGGGGCGGGGCACGGCGGGCTGAGGTGAGGCCGGGAGTGAAGCGAGCCAGCCAGCCTGGCTGCCTGCCTGCCTGGCTGCCTG
>LSYV01000032.1:1300982-1330094 GCA_001584585.1 Gonium pectorale | reverse complement strand
GGCTAAGGGCGAGGGGACGGGTTGCGTGGGCGCGGGGAACGCAGGGACAGGGCCTCAGTCGCAGCGCAAGGGCTCAGGGCGAAGGGGCGGGATGTGGGGGCGCGGGGAACCATGGGGGAGGATGCGTGTTGCAAATCCGATAGCTAAGGGCGAGGGGACGAGATGCGGAAGCGCGGGGACCGCAGGAGGAGGGCCGCCGTCGTGATGGCTAAGGGCGAGGGGACGGCGTGCGAGGGCGCGGGGAACGCAGGGGGAGGGCTGCCGTCGCAGCGCAAGCCGGACCTGCGGTAAACGCTCAATGTAAGCATAATATCGTAATGCTTGCAGCAATCTATTTGTAATTTCTATGTCAAATCAGAACGACCTTGCTTGCGAAAAGCCGCAAGAGCTATACGTACGGCATGACGTACGGTTCTTTTGCGTTTCACCTTACATTGATCAGCTTGCTGTAAGCCATGTAAGCATTCACTCAAAATGGTAAACTTCTTATCAATTATATCTCCTCTGTTGATTCTTATTCTTGCCGCTTTTGCGCAAGCCGAGCTTGAGGACATCGACCCAAGTGAGTTAAGCGCCTCATGTACGCATTGGTCTTGCGATACGCCACCGTGCTCCGACCGAGCTCGCTCGAGCTGCCGCTTACGAGCCACCCTCCCCCTGTTCATTCCATGTAGACAACACCATCCTTGTCTATCGCCAGGCATATTATAACCCGTGGACTCGCTACTCTGCTCGGCCCGTGAGGCCAGATACGCCGACTGGCGACTCTCCACCACATGGTGCTCGATTCGCTCAACCCCCATTATTGCTACCGGAGCCTGAGGGACTTCGGCTACCACTGCCCGCCCGGCCCCCTCTTCCTCCCCCGCCCCGGAAGCTAGCAGCGCTGCTGGAGTTATGGAGGCACGCTGGGGAAGCAATGCGCCGGTTGCTTGTCACCGTGCCCAAGGAGCCTCCCTCCACTGTAATGTACTCCGAGCTCCAGATACATTGCCAGCAGGACTTCATGCCAGCGAATGATTCGACTGATAGTGACTGCTATACCAGGAGCCAGACTTTGGAGACCGGCGCCATAGCAGAGGAGATTGTGGTGGGTTCGGGGATTTGGATAATTTGGATGGTCGGGACTGGGCACGTGGGTTGGGTGTCAGCTACAATTGGACAGCAGGGCACGTTGCCACTGAGGGGGTTGAGTTGCCAGCAGCCAGCCACCCCAACCCCCCTTCCAAACCCGGCAATCAATTACGGTAAGCTAAGGCCCTGGCCCACAAATACATGTATGGGGGAGCGCACTGCAGCCGGATGCCATCTTGTGTGTATCACAACACGATCCAATCAAGTGGATAACAGCCGCTTTCTAACAACCACGTCGCCATCGGTAGTGCTGAGGTATGGCCACACAAGAAAGCAACACATGGAACATACGTGGGGTGGACCTGCGAATCCAAAGCCCAGCCTTCTTCTCGTGCTTGAGAGGGAGGGCCTTGTTAGGAACCTTTAAGACGAACGCGTATGAGGACACCAAGCGCATGGCCGCGCTGCTGCCTGCTGCTAAGCGCGGCATGCAATAAGCTGGCGGAGATGCTTGAGTGCCAAAGCGCAAGACGTTCCTGTTATGCCACGCTCAGCTGCTTCGACTCGGCAAGTGAAAGCGGCATCACCCACATTTCCAGTTGGACCACGGACTACTGCAGCAAGCAGCAGGCGGCGGGATGTGGCCACTGAACGTGCTAAGAGTGCAACAAGTAGGGTCACCAGTCATCAGGCGAGCGGACCCGTGGATGGCAGCACGGCAGTGGCACAGCCAGCCGCTGCCACTGTGGACCCACTCAAGGCCGGGTGTCCGTCGGAGGTATCCTTCTATATAGTTCGGGTTATTCGGGTGTGTAACACCTTGCTAGGGCAGTTTTTTTGCGGCATCCCAAGACTCTATCTCGTGGCTGCATGCAATGTGGGTTTACCCAGTTCTACATACACTCGTGGGCGTGTGGCGCCCCACCTGCCTTGTTCCGAGCAGCCTTCCCTTGCAAGTCCGCTCAGACTGGCCCCTGGCACAGGGTGTCCATCCGCAGCTCCGCCCCTGGCACAGGGTGCGTTTCAGCAGGCTGGCCCCCGGCACGGCCCAGTGCCTTTGCCTGAATTCCGCGAGGCGGAGTGTCCAGACCTAGAGACAGAGCGTTAGACAGAGTGGTAGCCTTCAGCAATTGTTAGTGGCATACATGCGGGTTGGGGACAAGCTTACGGCTTTTGGTTCCCTGCCACCTTGCCTGTTTCAGGTCATTCGGGCAGTCCTCTTGACAGCCGTGAAGAGCAGTGTGCACGCCGAGATCAACTTGGTTTGAAGGTAGTTCACCGGCATGGTCTGCACAGCAGTGATCTACATGGACGCCATCAGTGGCGTGGGTCGCAGTGGATAGCAGGGCGAGCAGTCAGGTCCTGCAGAGCAGCGCCGGCACATTGCTGGGGCTGGAGCTGGCTACTGTATTTACTAGGACGGCGCAGCGCGCCATGGTGCCCTTGCCGTGAGACTCGGTACAGCTACTGGCTGGCTGGATATGGATGCGCAGCCAGCAGGAGACGGCGGAGGCTGGAGAATGCGTTCATTACAAACCCAGCGCTGGCTAGATAGTATAGTTTGCTGCTTCTTTGGGATGTTGTGTCGGAGCTTATTGGGTCGCTGTGCCTCAGCGACTCAGCAGCGCTCACCAGCAGGGCGTGCAGCTGCGAATCCGGCGGAGTAAGGCAAGAAAACCAGCTGGGCGCCGGCGCGCTCGTGACACTGGCGGGGCATGCAGACGCGTAGCGCGCTCCTTAACGCTGAGATAGTAGTGGTGAAGCGCTGGCCGGCCCGGCTCTCTGCCGGGGCGCGGGGGCCGATGAGATCATGAGCCACCGGAGGTGGCAATTGGATGGGATATCAGGGAACACGGGTAGAAGCCGTGCGACCGAGGATGATGCGGCGGTTGTAAGGATTGGCAAAGGGACTGGGTGTGGGGGGTACGGGTGTTGTACTGCGGGAGGCGCCCGCTGAGGCGGGGGCCCGCAGTTTGCCAGCAGCAGTGCGCCCTCGTGGGCCTGAGGTGAAGGCGGTTGCATAGCCGGTCGATGGGGCTGCTGCCAAGCCCCATACTCTAGTCACATCCCTCGCGTGGTGCGCTGTCAGATGGCGCACCAAAGCGACTCGTTCGAGCACGTAGCGGCACAACACAAACTTGGACCGTCTTCTTGTCCAAATATGTAAAACATATGAACCCTTCCCTGTCCTCAATAAAGAGATACGGTCCTAAAGTTGGGCCAAAAAAATATGCCTTATCAAAGAAGCAATGATGTCAGGGTCTCCATCCCACATACACATGCCTGATCAACCCAAAACTACATTGCCCGGGCTATCTTTGCGCAAACTTAACCGAGGGCGGCCACCATCGTCATAGGAGACCAATGCACACAAGCCCGCCGGCCCACGGGCGGGTAGGCCTGCCCTGCCATTCTATCCCTCGGCCCAGCTGGGAGCTGGTGGCCGCAGCATGCATACTGTTGGGGATCGGACCAATCAAGCTCCATGGGCGATGCATGCACTTCGGGGGTGATACAGACACATACAGAAGCCTAGGCCCCTTCCTAAAGCTTTAGGAAGGGGCGCCCCAAGGAGCGTGTGTTTGAACCTGGGAGGCTATCCGAGAATGAAAGGGGGCAGATGCGTTAGTTGGGGATGGGGACTCTGAAGCGCATGATGCCGCCAAGCCTTTGTTTGGGGAGCTGCAATGAAATGACGAGTGCCGGTAGTCGGTGATCGGCGTGGCCTGAGGGATCTCCGCCGCCAAGCTGGGGTGGGGAGGCGTTGATGGGAACACAAACGCACAGAAAGAGAGCACACAAAGCTCAGCGAGTGGGTGAATATGAACAGTTCGATCATGCTGGCGCCAATTGGCGGTCGCACAGCCGAAACCACCAGCCCAGCCCAGCATTACCCACGCAATCCACACCGTCAGGCTGGCTATGAGTGGCGCGGAGCGCGCACCACCCCAAGCAAGTAGCCGCGATCAATGCAAGCGACAATGGAGGACCACAGCGAAACAGCCAATCAACCCCAACAGAGCGAGGTTGCCAACAACCTTGAGCACCGAGGGCCGTGCACACAGCACACGCACATGTATGTGGGCCCCCTGGAGCCTCTGTTTCCGTAAGTATTACCAGGTACAAGGGGATAATAAGAAACAGGTAATAACCGGCCGGGCCGAACTCAAAACCCTGCGACAGCCCACGTGCGTGACAACAAGGCGTACATGACGACCCTACCCGTCCCACCTACCAGGAGCTAATCCACTGAGGCCAAACCCAAAGTGGGCACACTGTGGTATCAGGAGTACGGAGACCATACCGCCCGTCCGCCCGCGCGCGCCCATTGCAGTTCCTAAACTCGTCACACCCATGCCAGGAGCATCGTACTGAAGCACGTTTCCTGTGTGCTGCTGTGCCATGCACTTCGTGGTATGTGTCACGGGTAAGTGTCCGCTTACAACCGCCCGGTAATATCTCATACTCCATCTATCTGGTGAGTGAGGCCACCCGCAGATAGGTAAGCTGCCGTGCTACTCCAAACCCAGGGCAACATGATTTTTAGCCTGCCAAACAGGCAGGAGCCCGGAGGCTCCACATGATTGGGAGATGTAGAAGTGATTTGGCTTGTGGACGATGCAGGATCCCTTACTGTGAAAGGAGGCTGCTCGGCATACATAAAGGGAGAGCCCACAGCACAATTCATGTTTGGAACAACTGTAGTTCCTTACAGACCCGAACCACTTTGAGCCTTCGCCCCTTCAGGCCCAGGCCTATGTTTGGCGGGCCATGTTGGTAGGTAGTGTCATCAAAGCTACCATACCATCCACTGCTAGTTTGTTCATGCTGGGACTGAATACACCCAACTTCCCAGCACCAGAAGCATGCGCGCAGGCAGTTGCTTATGTCCATGGTGTATATATGTAAGCCCTACCTTAATATGTTATGTATGCGTGACGGTATGCTCAAAACAGTTCTATACAAGACAAAACAACCTAGCCGACAGCCCATGAGCCCGACCCAGCCAGCTACCTTCAGTATGTGCATTTCACGTTCCCAACTGGAGCCATTCCCAACTGCACATCGTGGAAAACCCATGTCATTCAGTGTCGAAACGGCGTGAGCGAAAGAGCCCAGTGCAGCGGGCGCGGGATTGCAACATAGCGGACTGCACGCTTTGGTTGTTGTGGGGTCCACCCGTGCGTACACACATGTGCGCGTGGCACGTGCAGAGTGGAGCTACCCCTCCCCCTCCCCTCCCCCCCACCTACCTGTCCTGCTCGCTCGCCTTCATATCTTCATTATTTTACTCTTTACTACCAACTCTGGTAGTACTGCTCCATCCCCTACAGCTATCCCTTTATTTGCTAAAACTCCGTGCATCCATGCCCGCCCCGGATTGGTCACTGCAGAGAGACTACAGCATTAGCAGTGGCACCCGACTTCAAAATGGTGCTATTGATACGGATGTGCCGGTTCAGGACTTGCTTGATAAGAGTAATCTTAGTCCAGAGGTACGGTCGAGCATCCTGGACATAGAACCTTGCAATATTGCACGTACGCCATCACACCTTGGAGCCCTTGTTGCAGGTATGGAAAAAAGATAAGATCAAGTTCCCAGTTGCTGCTTTCCTATTAGACCTCTCATCATGTAACCCAAGTGACCCAGGCTGGCAACCAAGTGTGAAGAAACAGGTGATGAAGTGTGATCTTGCTTGCTTGCCGGTTCTGTGTTCGTCCTACTTGCAAGCCACCAAGCAAGCTATTGAAGATTCAAAGTGCACGATAACGACAGATGGCCATGCCTGAATGCCTGTGTCGATGTTGCAGGACGTCAGGCAGTTGCTTTACCGTAATGCAAGCGATGGTGACTACCATAAGGCCGTTAATGTAAGTGGCTGTCCAAGGCAGGATTTATTTGAAGCTTGGGCAATACATTTTGAGCCAGTAGTGCCGCGCAGTCGTTAGCACATGCTGTAATAGTCAGTACTAGGCTTACTTGATTGGTAATCCTGTGGTAATCATTGCTTGTGTACATGTACGTACGAATGACTTGAACAACAGTGCTTGCCGTTTCCCTCCATTGCAATGCAGGCGTTCTATAGTATCTGTTCTTACGGCAAGACTGAATACGACCCAAGATATGTTGGGGTGTTTGGGCCTGTCAGTGTAACCTGCTCGGGAATCCACGGATCAACTCCATTTAATTCCTTGCAAGAATGTGGACCAGGCGAGCAGAGCTCATGGCAACGCGCTGTCGAAGCTTGGGTGGTGCAGGCAAGTCTACAGTATGGAGTTTGCAGTTGTTTTTTATCTTTGGCGGAATGACTTGTAGGCACGCACGTTATGAGGGTCATTTAGAGTCGGACTCCTTAGAATGAGCATGCTACTTGAAGAGCATGGGATGTGGGTTGCAATATGCTGCTCGTTCCTGACATCTATCTGGCAATGTCTACCCTTAACCCATGTTCTGAACTTGCAGAATAGCAAAATCTCTGATGAACTACGTAATATCTTGACGTATGCCAACTACACCAGCTCTACAACTTCCAGTAGAGCTGATAGTACCTGGCTTAGGCGGCGGAACATCTACATCCTTCCACCAAATGCCTGCAAGAAAAAGGCTTGGAGTGGCTATGGAGACACAAATTGCGTCACACCAATATGCAACTCGTAAGTGCATCTATCTGCGTGTAGTCTGTTTTTCTTATCTGTGTATGCTGTTAATGTTTTGCTTGCTTTTTTTGTAGGTTCATCAAAACAACATCAAGTGGAACGTTTCAGGATGCAATGGCAGTGCTGCACGAGTTGATGCACAATTATGGTCTGGAACACTCCAGGTAGGCAACCATGCATGATTTGCTTGGATGGAGCATCTACCCCCTGCTGGTTTCTCCCGCCTGCATAAGTGAACTCTGAACTGCGATACTGGGTGGTCCCAATAAACATTGCCCGTCTTCAGATCCTTCACATGGGTACTGCTGGCACTGTAGATATTTGTAGCTCGTTCCTTCTGCTTGGAGCATGATAGGCAAGAGTAGTGGATTATTCTCATTGCTAATAGTAATAATGCAGCACACAAGCAAGTGATGAACAAATGAAGTGTATAATTGCTCCTGCGCTTCCGCTTGCAGATCCAGGTGAGTTGGATAGGCAGCTGGCTATCTATCTATCAAGATGTGTGGGGAGCGACGGTAATGCGTCCAGTTCACGGATTGAAGTGGATCATGCATGATGAATTATGCACACATGCACAAAGTTCGGCCGTATGTAGTATGAAGTTGTGCCAGAAAGCAAACTTGAACATACGCAGTGTGCTAAGTGTGCATGTGCACTTGCGTATGTATGCGCTCCTACCTGTTTGTGTTGTTTTTGAGCAACCAGTTGCTACTCACACATACACGCACAGGGTAGGGGGAGGTGCAGCAACTTTATCTGATCCGACAGACATCATGGGCGCACCTACTACGACAGAAGGGCTTTTGTGCCACAACGGCCCCAACATGTAAGTACCGATAGATGACCCGGGCTTGGCAAGCTGCTGCTGCCTAGCTCCTACACCCATATATCAGCCGTGATAGTACTAGAATTAATGGCAATCTTTGCTACATTACTATTGCTGTCTATAAGTAATTGTTAAACTGCAATAACCCCGCCACGACGAATCGGCACACCATGAACTGCTTCCGACTTCATGTAATCATGGGGATGCGGTTCCTGTCACATAGGTACCGCCTTGGCTGGGCGAGCCCCATCTATATCAACAATAGCAGTAAGGTGGCGAACCTCACAGCCGAGGACTTTGGCATTAATACATCAACACAAAGCAACAACACAATAATCCTGACAATTCCTACTCTCGGAACCGCCACTGATGATCGCAAATTGGTAAGCCAGAATGCTGCATCTCCGTACATCCTGAAGGGGTGTAGAGCACACACTTACCGGTAGATGATTCCACCGACACATATCGTAGGCAGGCAACACACACTGATTGATAACGCACTGGTTAATAACACACTGTTTGATTTATCACCCAATAACACACTACCTTCCATGCCACCCTCCCAACTACCCACTATCAAATAAAACAGGTCATCGTTCACATGGGAGTATCAAAGCGTAACGGGCCCAAGGTGATAGGGGCGCCAACTTACATCTTTAGCTATCGCACTAGAGGCTCAAGGCCTCAGGCTTTCGACGGTGGACTGGTTTCCAACTACAACAAAAATCTCTTCATTCATGAGTATGATGGTAAGTTCACGTAACTGAGTGAGCAGATAGAACACGGAAGCAATGCCTGAGCTGCTATGCATGTATGCTTCTGTATCTGATGTAGAAATTATTGAGGAACGAGCACCCTGCACGCATCTTCAACAACGTCCTGTACAACTTAAGTCCGGCCCACAATGTAGCAAACAAAGTAAACAAGTAATATTTGGGGATATTCTCACTTAATTTATTGTTGCGACTTCCCATCTATCCAAATGTGCAGGCATCCCAGATGAACAAGACAAGATTGGAAAGCTCCCGATACTCGTATACAACTTCAAGGATGGAGGGGACTGGGTAAGCTCATCCAATGTGAACTTGACTGGCAACTACACAATGGGAGGATCCCTGCGGGTGCGCCTCTTGAAGGCTGAGAACGTGAATGCCACGTTCTCAATTTGTTGGCAGCTCGCAGTGCGGGAAAATTGCAGCGCCAATCGAAAAAAATACGATTATGACTGTGACGGGGAAGTAGGTAATGGGTGTGGAAAACCATGAGCGGTACGTACTTTTTGATGAGAATCTTATCTTGGGACATGTGTTCCAGGGTTGACATGGATGGTTGATTAGGTTGATTATTGATGTTGGCTTTCGTGCCTATATATATATGGACTGACAGGCCGGCCGCCGACTACCACTGTATCCACATCCGTGTCCGGCTGCACGTCACACATAAGTCAGCTGCTTCAACAGAGTCTGCGCGCGCGTATATATGCATACATGTGATGAGCTTGTCGGTTCATCAATGCATACGTACAGTTGATATGCATTTGTGAATGTGCCCACTTTGCGTTTCACTGTTTCACTTTGCTTACTACAATCAAGTACTCTCGCTCTTGGCATGGATGAGTAATATTTATAACATGTACGCCCGGCTTAATACGGGCGTCTATTAAGGAGGTGGTCCGTCAGGGCAGCAGAGGTCTTGGCAATGAGTCTGCTACCGTTGCTTGCCTGGCATGCAGCTGCTGGCAGTACGTTCGATACCTCCGTCCCACATGTTCTTAACCAGCACATCTACTGACCACATATTAGCTTCCTCCGCGTGCAATGCCTACGAAGGACAGCAAAATACCTGATGTATGTGTGGTCACGACTGTACATACTGTTTGGGCAAGTCAGTGATGAGCCTGTTCATTCGCGCACGAAAGGATGTAACGCGCGAAGTTGATGGCGTCGTTGTAGGACCCAGCTCCACAGGTAGTCGAAGGGGTGCGTGATGTCCCTTCATGTGAGTTCGGCGGCGACCACCACCGACCGTAGCCCCCGATGCGGCCCAGCCAGAATTCTCTTTGGGGTGTATGCAAGGCCGTGCTGGGATGCGCCTAGTCTAGTCTACGTGTATCGTATGCTGGCTGGTGCATGTCTCCCAGCTCCCGGCCCACCCTGCCCCCCAACCCGCTGACTACCGTTGTCTCGCCAACAAGCACCGGGAAAGCGAGCCGCGGCAGGCGGAGCTGCGGGAAGGGGCGGGGAAGGGGCACAGCGAGGAATGTCAGAGTTGAGAACGAAGTGAAACTTAGCGCAACATGCAACGAATCAATGGCAGAGCAGGACCCTGTGATCTAAGTGGGCTATCGCTGCGGTGGTGGCGCCGAAAGGCGCTGTCCAGGCGCACGGAGGCCGTACGAGTGCTCATGGGATGGTACGTACGGCAGTATGGCTACGCTGTGCGCTGTCGTGGAAGTGCGGGGATGCGTAGGCGCACGATGGTCTAGTAACCGCTGAGCGCCGTCGGATGGACCTGTGACCGCGACAACAAGAACACCGCAGCTCAACCTTGACATGTTGCGGTCCACAAGGTGAAGTTCGACATACCGGGTAGGCCCGTTTTTTGGGGGGGGGCGGGACGAACGTCACATGTCTTGCTCTGTACCCGCCTGCGTGCCCCATTGGAAACGTCGCGCCTTCGGGCGTGTATGGCCTTGGATGCGGGCTCCCTCTTTTTGTGCAGGTTTCGTTCCCTTTTGATGTGTGATGCCGTGAGCTGGCCAGCGAGGACATGCACCGCGGCACTTGCTTGCGGTGGCGGTAGTTGCTGCCATGAGGAAACGGAAGTAAGCAGGGGGCGGGGCACAGGGCGCGCGGGGAGGCGAGGCGACGCGGCGATACACCGTTACAGGGGCTCCGGGGAGGCAAGCCCTGGCAGCAGAGCCCAAGCAAGACGGCGCGACGCCCCGCTACCAGCGCGACACGCATGCGGCGCACACCGAACGGCGCGCTGCTACTATACTCCTGATGATGAAGACCCGCAAAGAACCCAAACGGCCGTAACACCCTGCACCCAAAGCAACGCGACGCGCACGCACGCCGTGCACACCAAGCGGCCCCCTCCCGACTAGACCCTGCTAATAAGTCCCTCCCCAGAAAGCATACCCGAGGGAAAACCCGCTAAGCCCGCAGCGCAAGGAACCGAAACGTAACCCCCCATCCCATCCAGCGAACGAACGCAGAACGCGCCGCCGCCGGCCCCCTCACAAAGAACAAACACTACTGGGCCCCCCCCTCTGTCTCTCTCCCCCAAAGAACAAACACTACTGGGGCTGCGATTCGAAGTCGGCCTGAGGCGCCCAGGCCTGGCGAGGCAAGGGGCGGCGCTCCACATGTAAGCTGGCCGAGGTAGCTGACGGTCCGGTCTGCACATATGGCCCCGCCCGCCCGCCTTCTCGCCCGCCCAAGATTCCAGGACCTCCGCCCCACGCGGCTCATCGCTGCATGCAGACAGCTATGTTCATCTTCCAACCAATCAAGCATACCAAGCGCGCCCTATTTGCCAGCCAGCTCCACCGTACCCGGCGCGTGATCATTGATCGACCCAGACACGACAACAAAACCTTTGAGATGGCCCGTACGTATGTGCGTGTTATACACTCCCATGCATTCACAGCCTTCGGACCTATGGGCGGCGGCTTGCTTCTACAATCACGGCGCATGCCTTCTACTGGTTATGTGCACCCAGCCTACGCGTACGTACTACTGCCTACCTTCAGCAACTTGCTCATGAAGACTCGCGTGCAAGCGAGGTCCAGTGGCCAATCAAATGGGATGGGCCTACATGTGGACGAGCGACCCCCGCAGCCTACGAGCCACTGGAGCCGGATGGACCCGCCCCTCCGTCCCCTCCCCCCGGCCCGGCCGCCCCACTCCGATAGTTGCACTCCGTTAGTTACATCTACCCTGCCTGCGTGTCGTCCGCTCTCTTGCATTACGTCCTGTTCCACGTGTGCCCCACGTAAAAAAAAGAACCAAAACGGGGAAGGCAGCCTTTACTTACTTTACGGACATACACACCCGAGGGTGTGATGTTTCCAGCAAGGCGCCGAGTACAGGGCATGGCGGGCGAGGTATACGTATGGATGGGCTGTGGGGATCTGACCGTCAGGCCGCCGCCTGTTTAGCTCGGGCCCTTGGCTCTGTTGCCGCCGCCTCGTTCACTCAGCAGCGCAAGTGCGATGCAGTGAATCAATCCTAGTTCACTCCCTTCCCAGTAAGAACTTCGCAGGAACGGCCACTTGCAACAACACCCGCAGACACCTGCACCACGCAAGCAGCGATCGACCCATGGGTCAGCAGCCACCCTCCTCTTCGCCATCCTATCAGTTCACTACGCCATGCACTTGCCTACAGTTGCGGTTTTCCCTACCAACAGGTCAGCAGTGTAAGTCAGGCGACTAAGCACTTAAGCACTTGTTAAGCACCGTGCACGCGGCTGGGCCTGCACAAAGTGCTTAACTGCGACTTAACCGACTTTGCACCGACTTAAACTGCGCACAGCCCTGCTTGGCACACACAGAGTGCTTTACTTGTTGGCGCTGATGAGGGTGGCTGCATCTGTCGCGGCCACGTCCTTGCAACCACGTGCACGTGATACAACTGCTGGTTTTGGATTTTGTCAAGAGAGAATTGAGACCTTGTGGTGGTATCATGTTTCCAAAGCTCTTCGTTTTATGCGTCATGCTGATAATTGGGGGCATCATTGGGCATCACTACTATTACCAAAGCTTGTCAACAACTCGCACCAACGCCAAATAACAACACCAAATGCACCTTCAGTGGAATAAAGATGAGTAATGAAAATTTGTAATATGATTAAACAACTCGAAATATCACCAAATGTCAACGTGTCCGGACGACACGGATGACACCCGGGATCACCATGCCCCACGTCGGGCCAAACTGGTTCCGGGTCATCACAAAACGAACGAAGAGGCCCCGTTCACGAACCAGAGCTCCACGTGTCGAGCAGCACGAAAGAAGGCGCGGGCCTGCATGCAAGCAATAATGACGTGCTGCTCGTTGCGCACGCTACCACACAGTGTCCGCGCGTTGGGGAATGGACGAGCCACGTTATTATTTTGCGAGGGCGATCGAGGGCTATCTATGTGACTTCATTCGGTTCGGCGTTTCAAGCTGCTGATTGGTGGAGGGCGGTTTTGCCGGGTCCGCAGAAATACCAGGCAGCCTTCCTTGCGCGCAGCGCCGGTCCGCTTTTGCGTAACGACAGTGCTATATATTTTGCATTAACACGCACATGAGTGTAGCGTGTGCTTGGGCTGTGCCATCCAGCCGCAGGTAGAAGGCAGGAGGTATCGGTCCTCGATTGTACAATACGGCTGCACGACGCCCGTTGGTGATGAGAGGTGGATGGGCGGAAGTGTCAAACTCTGTTCATAGTGTGGCAACCCTTATATACCCGTGTCGAGGGCGGAACGCTCCAGGGTGGCCCCCTCTTCAATGGCGGGCGCTCCAGGGTGGCCCCCGCTCCAGGGGAGCCCATTTTCTATTACTATGTTAAGGACGGGTTTATTTTGGTGGTAAACAACAACAACTCAGTCTGAGCAAGTCCTCGCTCTACTATTGTGACCTTACTTCTGCCTACGAGTGTTCCGGTCTGGGGAACGTAATTCCCCTTGCTTTCTGCTGTGTAACCCTGAGCGAGCAATCGACCCCTTGCCTCTCGGAGCCCTCTCTCTCACACGGCACGAGCACCTGACTCAGGCAGCAGTGCGCAGTGCCGTGTTGCCTTCTTGCAAGTGCGCCCTTTCGTTTCCCCTGTGTGCGTGGACGGCGTCAACTCTCAAGACTCAAGTTATATATCAAGCTGCTTCAAGCTTCTTTCAAGCTACCGCCGTTCAAGTCCTTCGGCCTTTCTATCTGACGGCTGGGGTTTAGGTGGAAACGGAGAAGGCGTGGATTAGGAGGCGTGTGCGGGCTTCGTGCACGTGAGGGCCTGGGTCCAGGTGGATTGGACAGCTGCCAGTCGAGGCTATCTGTCTACAACTACGCTTCGTTCCGCTTCCGCATCTCGATAAACACTCCTCATTGTGCCTGCAGATGCATGCGTAGTAGGCCGGCTGGCTGGAGCGACGAGACGTAGCGCAGTCCCCAAGGTAAGGGCGGAGCCCGTCATTTCCTATTCCGAGCGAGCGTACGTATGAAGTGGGCTGCCATCCCGTCTGGCAAGGTGGCCAGAGTAGAAGCAAGCTAGACGGAACGGCCGCAGTCTCAGAGGT
Source organism: Gonium pectorale (assembly GCA_001584585.1). Lineage (NCBI taxonomy): Eukaryota > Viridiplantae > Chlorophyta > Chlorophyceae > Chlamydomonadales > Volvocaceae > Gonium > Gonium pectorale. The sequence goes on along the minus strand of LSYV01000032.1, from coordinate 1,316,253 downwards.
GGATCCCAGGCAGGGCCGGGTTGATTGGCAGCGGCAGGGGGAGGAGGCAGGAGGGAGAGGGGAAGAGAGAGAGGCTAGAGAGGCCGCCCCAAGTAAGGGGTGCGGGTGCGGGGGTTGGGTGGGCGGCAGGGGGTTGGGTGGGCGGCAGGGGGCGGGTTGGGTGAGCGGCAGGGGGTTGGGTGGGCGGCAGGGGGCGGGTTGGGTGGGCGGCAGGGGGTTGGGTGGGGTGCGGCCGCGTCATCGATCGATGGCCTCATATGCATGAGGTTGGCGTGCGTGAGCGCAGCAGCGTCGGTGGACGGCGGGCCCGGGGGTAGCGGCGGTGGAGAGGGCGGCGCGCGATGATAGATGGCGTGAGCCTGCTGCATGCAGCAGCAGGCAGTTCAGAGAGCAGCCGGCGGGGCAGTATCTACCTACCTGGGGACCCATGATGGGATACCCATGGGCAGCTTCGCTCGGCTGCCTGGACGGACCGCCCCCTTGATCCACGCCCGTGTCATTCCAGGCGTACATACTATTATTATTACCTATCTACTTGGGGACGTCGTCGGCTGGGCATCGATGCGCTGCGGGCGGGGGCGGCGGAGGCGGCGGAGAGGCGCGATAGATGTGGAAGTAAAGGCGTTAGTTGGGCGGGGCATGCAGCAGTGTCGCAGTGCACACAGCGTTGGCGGGTCGGCATGTACGTACCGATATGTATTCTGCTGCAAGCAACAGGCGCAGCGGCGCTCCCGGATGGACCGTGGGGAAGAGTCACCGCCGGAGTAAGAGCCGTCGGCGGAGTTGTAGTCAGCGTCGGCAGGGGCTGCGGCATTCGCGGCCAGCAGGCGGCGGGCGCTGCGCCGCAAGGGCTGGGAGCAGGTGGTCCGTCGGCGCCCAAGGCGGCAAAGGCAGCGGATAGGGTGGCGGTGAGGGAAGGCGAGCGTGCGGGTGGCAGAGGCGGCGGTGAGCGAGGGTTTTGCAGGATTGGTGGATGGTAGGCGTGGCAGCGGGACGCGAGGTGGAAGCGTGGGGCCCCCGGCGGGGGCCCGAGGGCGGAGGTGGACAGAGTGGCAGGTAGATAAGGGGGAGGACGGGCGACGGCGCCGGCGAGGTGGCGGGCAGGGCGGTGCCGAGAGCGGCCGCGGGCGCGGCCGCCGGACCCGTGGGGACGGGTGGGCATTCGGGGAACCCTCCGGGTTTTGGGTGGCGGTGGTGGCGACGTGGGTGTCGGCGCAAGTGAAAGTGGCGTGGTGGAGGGCCCATACGGCGGACAGCACATATCCCATGGACGGCGGCGCGGGGCAGGTTCCACGTACGGGGTCTGTGCGGGGGGCCCAGGGCGGCAGCGCATGCATGCGTGCAGGGCGGCGGCGGTGGCGGCGCCGGCGGCAGTGGCGGTGGGCAGCGCGGAGAGCTGGGACGGGCGGAAGAGGCCGCGCGCGCGGAGATGGTGGGGGTCGGGGTGGGGCGGCGGCGGAAGGTAGGAGGCGGGAGGCGAGGTTAGCAGCAGCGGCCCTACCTGCATGCATGCGGCAATCATGCCTGACGGCACTGGCGGCGGCGGCAGTCGGCCCGAGGCCAGGAGGCGGGCGTGCAAAAGGACGTCAGAGATGCCGAATGAAGGGGTCATCCTGGCGGAGATCGGCTCCTGGGGCGATCGATGCAAACGAAGGAGGTCCCGCGGGCGGGTGGGCGGCTGCAGCCAGGGGCTGCTGAGCGAGGGCGCCGAGGGCAGGCGGGGCAGGAGGGGTGGACGGAGGGGCGGGAGAGGGGTCTGCGGGCGGGGCAGGGGCAGGGCCGGCGGCGGCGAGTGTGGAAGGTGGAGATGGTGAGGGTGCCGCTGGGGACGGAGGGGAGAGGGAGGAGCGGCGGCGGTGGCGGCGGAGGTAGGTGGCGAGGGTGCCGGGGAGGGGAGGGAGAGGCGCAGCATGCAGCGAGAGCAGCTGCGACGGCGGAAAGGGGTACAGTGGAGCGAGGTGGCGAGGGCGCCGGGTAGGGGAGAAGGGGAACTGGGAGGAGCGGCGGCGGTGGCGGGCGGGCTGGCATGGCATGGCACATACAAGAGAATGAATGAACGGCGGGGGAGGCCTGGATGGAAAAGGAGCGAAGATGGCGGTGGGGCCTGGTGGCGTATCGTATGCGCGGGGTAGTACTGTCGGTGGGCGGGGGCAGGGGTCGGTGGGGGTTGGGTGGATGGGAGTTGATGGAGGCCAAATGTATGTGTGTCGGCTATCCGGGATGCCTGCTGGTCACTGGGTGAGGTCATCCAGCCGTGCATGCTATCCTGCCTATGACATCATCTATATATCGACCGTTCGTACTTACAAAAGGCATGTTGGCCCTTTCGGAGGTCCTGGGAGAACGTGCGCGCACCCAGGACCCACCTTGGTGTGGCTGGTGGTGCGTGTGGACTAACGGTTGGCGGCAGGGTAGGGCCCCTGCCTGCGTGCAGCGGACCCTACCTGCTGCTAGCTCAGGGGCTGAGCGAAGCAATCAAGGATCCCGCACGCTGGGCTATCGCGAGCTCCACGGAAAAGCTGGATGGGGGGTTCCAGGTGTCATTCGTCCATCCAACACGAATGCCTGGCGATCTTAAGCAGCTGCAAGGGATAATACCATATGTACAAACAAGGTTTGCCAATCAAACGACGCGATGCCGCCATACATGCCGAGATAGGTATCTAGCTAGCTAGATGAATGACCCCGACTCGGATGCTTGTATGCCAGATCTGACTACTCTGCATGCATTTGCCCCGGTCTGCTACTACAATTACAGTCAACTTGCTCGTGTGCTTTCTTACCACTGCTGGTAGAAATGGCGGGCGAAAGAAAAGGGATCCACTCGATCTTTTGGTCGCAGGTACGGCAGTTAAGAATGCAATGCTTACTTTTTTTATATGATTGACCAAGCTGCCTGAAGATGGTATGCAGCCGCCGGGCGTCAGGTGTACATACAACCACACGACAAACATGTCGGACATTACACCCGTACATTACTGAGCTATCTGCGGGACTGTATGTGGGGGCGGCTGCAAGTAACCCCGCGGGGTCCCATTAAGGACGCGTACATACGCAGGGAAACTGGCGCCAAGCCAATAATGTGACGCTTCCTTTTCTTCAGCGGCCGGATTACGCACACAGCTACATACACACAGCCAAAGGTGGCGATGGATTGGTCCTGGCAACACACGAGCATGCATGGGGCAGCAGCTAGCTCACACGTCGTTCGGACGGACGTCAGCTTGTGCATCGGAGGCGAATGAAAGCACGCCTTGTATATGTGCCCCGCGGTCAACGGAACCATATGCAACAGGGCAAAGCACATCGCCACGCATCTGCAGCAGATAGATAGATCGATGCATGGACACGCGCCGGGGCCCACCGTATTGATATATGGGATAGAGAGCGACGCATGCGTGCACCAGCATATATGTGGAAAGTAAGAAAACAAACCAATCATACCTTCTCTCGCCCCCTAAGTCTACATACATACCCGTCGCATGCAGTCGTCCCCATGTTTATATGTGCAAGTACGCGCGCGTGCATATGTGCACCCTTCCTCGCCAGGTAGGTACGGTAGGTCATCAGCATCAGCATCAATCAGTACACGTAGATAGGTAGCTGCTGCTTTTCAGCACGTCACTCAATCGTCCACTGATCGAACGGAGACCCGCCTCGTACTTATGGACGGATCTACTATAATTTATTGCCGGGTGCGCACACGACGTGCGTCCGCACGCGTACAGCCGGCATGTCCTCATCAAGCACGTACGCATCTGCTGCTCCTGCTGCAGGCGAAGCTCCCTCCCGCAGCAGCGCGCCGCCGACAGATAGACGCGTGCCGCAGCGCTACCTTTATTTGTAGGTAGCTAGCCATCCAGCCAGCAGGCCCACACGCACGCACGCGCACCACCACCCGGCATGCAAGCCTCGCGCGCACTACCCCTGCCTGTCGTTCGTACGTACGCAAAAGCCAAGTTCATGACGGCTACGCATGCGTGCACCGCCCCTTGATTGCAAGGCAAATAAACCGGCAATCTAGGAATGAACTAAACTGCTGTGTCCATTCACACGCGCGCACTCATGCGGTTGGCCGCAGCGTGTGTATGCAAGATAGAAGTGAACTGCCGCGCGCGCCTGGGATAGACGCATTGTGGCTTGCAACATAGCGGCGGCACCTAGCTAGCTAACATACATAATCGGCAATGCGCATGCTTCAACCTAGCCATCGAATGGTACCATGTTCAACCAATAGGCATTATGTATCCAGCCGAAATAGGCCTTCCAACCGGACGGATGGAGCAGCAAACCGCCATCACCGCCGTGCGCACGTACGCAAATGCATGCAGGCAAACGGACTAGTTGTAGCTCCCTTGAAGTCAGCAGCGGTAAGGCACGCCGCCGCCATGGACACTGCTTTAGATGGTATCCATCCTCCGAGGGCGGCCATAACGTTCGCTGGGGACCAGCGTCAGCAACGGTGTATTTCATCATTCACTCGTTGCCGTACGCACCTACAGCACGCGCGCACGCACGGAACTTGCGACCACCTTTTACGGCAACGTGGCGAACATTGCGAGGGAGCAACAGAAGTCGTTCGGCGACGCCTGCGTCGTCACGATGCTGACAGCGCAGGAGATGCGGCTGGCGGGCGCCGTTGCGTTGGACGTACTGTTGGCGGTGACGTTGGCCCTTCCGCCAATAATGGCAGTACCGTTGATGGTAACGCTCGACGCAGCAACCCCGCCGCCGGCGACGCTGCCGCCAGCAGTGGTAGAGCCCGGCAGTATGCAGAAGTCCCGCAGCGAGGTGCCGTTCCGCAGCTCGAGGCAGACCTCGGGCGGCTCGGCGCCCGCCGCCACGAGGCTGCGCACCAGGTCCTGGCTCCAGCTATTTGCTATTGGGATCCTGAGCACGTTACTGAGAGGTCCGTTGCCCGCCGGCTGGGGGCGAACCCAGAATTGGTCATTCGACACGGTGATCCTCTCCTGCAAATGAAAGACGAAGGATGGGTTACAAGCATTCAGGTCCGTATACATATACATAGGGCCTTGATTGGGCGAGGCTGCTCCTTGTAATTGCAATAATGCCCCGGTGGCAGGCCGGGTCCCCCAGCGTCGGGGGTACTGTAACGAAGTCTTTCTGATCTGTCTGCTCGCTCCTTGTGCGGCGCCATCTACCCAGCGGTAGATAGATCGATATATCGACAGCGTAGCGTGCCTACGTACGGTACATGCGTGGCATGGATGCGCATACGTGCACATGATGACCGTGCACGTATGCATGAAAAAAGAGAAACCTGCACAGAAAGAGGGAGCCCGCCTCTACGGCCATACACGGCCATGCATGCATGCGTAAACGATGTAAGTGGGGCAGGCGCTGACAGCGCAGGGGAAGATCAAAACGGCATGTTTATTTGCTTGGGGGCGCCGGCGACGGCAGCAGGCAGGAGAGCACAATGGCAGCCAGCAGGCAGGAGGTAGGGCGCCGGCGACGACGGCGAGGAGCGCACGGTGACTTCAACGACCACGGGATCGATGGCGCCGGCCGTACGTATACGCCAGGCGGACGGAGGAGCCATCCGCCAGACAGCAGCAGCATGCAGTACCACTAGTACGTACCATTCGGCTGCCGCCCCAACCAGCATTCGGGAGCACCTTACGCAACCCACACATACATGCAGTGCGTGCTATGCCTGCCAGGCTGAGCCTTACGTGCGGTGATGTGACAAGATATGTAGCGACGCATGCATGTGAGGGGCGGACTCCGAAAGATGTATGGTGCGCGGCGGACGGAAGCAAGGGGGCACGCACGCGACGTACGGCACGCGGGCACCACTACTCGCTAGAATGTACGACTGTGAAGCGCACGTGTAGTGTACGGCGCGCGCTGCAGTTATAGTGTGACGATGCGCACCGCCGTCTTCCTGCGTGCTGGGGCCCGTCTACCTGCCGCTCGCAGTCAGCCAATCAAGCACTCACCGCTCTGCCCGCGCGCACGAGGAAGGATGAGAGGGCGGAGCGGAGCGCGGCGTTCGCCGAGAAGTACAACGTGGACACGGTCCTACCCGCGCACTTCTGCGGGGCGTGCGTGTGGTGGGGGCAGGTCGGGGGCAGGTCAGCGGCAGGCAGGTCGGCGGCAGTCGATCGCTCGGCGGCAGTCGATCGCTCGCTCGGCGGCAGTCGATCGCTCGGCGGCAGTCGATCGCTTGGCGGCAGCAGGTCGGCGGCAGGTCGGGGAACCGTTCGAGGACGGGGTCTGGGACTTTGGGGGAGAACAGAGCATGATGCGGTGCTCGACCTGCCTCGTGCGTGAAGACCGCAGACGGGACTTTCTTGCTCTCAAGCCTAAGCAAATTCAGCCCGTCCCCGCCGAGCCAGTAGTGCAAGTAAGGTACTAAGACTGTCTCCGTCATGCTGCGGCGCATCTAGCCCCGACCTTTGAACGCAGGAATATGGCACAGACGGGCTAGGCGTAACATACAGGAGTCCGGTTTGCCTCCGTCGTGATGAGGACAGGCCCTCAGGCCCCGCCTATCGCTCACAAAGTCAAACGAGAGTAAGACTCACGCTGGTGCTGCTGGGCGTCACGTTGCTGGGCAGGACGCCAAAGCAATGCATGCGCCGCGTAACGCCCATGCTGGTGTAGTTCTTGATCTGCACAGCCGCCAGGGGCGGGCGGGCGGGCGGGGGCTTGCTTTTGGGGGGGCGGGCGGTTCAGGCGGCAAGACGGGGCAGGGAGTCAGGCGGGGCGGTCGGCATCGGGCGGGGCAGGTGGGGGCAGGGAGTCGGGCGGAATACATAGGCGCGGCGGGGCAGGCGGGGGCAGGAGGGGCAGGGAGTCGGGCGGAACACATAGGCGGGGCAGGCGGGGGCAGGCGGGGCAGGGAGTCGGGCGGAATACCTAGGCGGGGCAGGAGGGGACAGGACGGGGCGGTGGAGCAGGTGGGGCGTACGTACGATGGCCGGCAGTGTTGCTCTGGCCTACTTTACGAAGGTAGGCCCGGGAGGCCCTTCGCGGCAGAAGCCGCGGCGTCCGAAGGGGCCCTTCCCCCACCTATCAGCCAGCAGCTACGTCCATGCACCCGGTGGCACATACGGCAGAGGGCGATCATGTACGGCGGAGTACGGCGGTCGATAGGTACAGTGAACAGCAAGGTCGGGTGGCGTGACGTGGCCGGACGGCAGATAGAGCTGGCCCATGCAGCCAGGGTACGAACGTAGTACCAACACTCTTAACAGTAAAGTCCGTACAGTGTGTCCGTAGTGCAGTGTTGCCGTACGTCGTGGCTTATTAACCCTTCCAAGTCCAATTTGCCTCATTCAAATTTGCAAACCCGCCAGACCCGCCCATGACATGCACATACACCTACCTGGATGTCGGACCGGAGCCCGAAGTAGCTGCCGCCTCCAGTGTTCAGGACGCAGCTCGAGCTCGGCGGGAAGGAGCCGGCCGCGGTGGAGCAGTTGTACGGCACGGCCGGGAAGCACGGCTGGGACGACTGCGCTGGACCGTCGCTCGCGAGCAGCTGGACGCTGCGGGCCGCGGCCGGGTAGGCGGCGCAACCCGGGGCCGTGGCGTTGGGCAGCGGAGGGAAAAGAGCCCCGTACACGGACGGCAGTACAGACTCCAAAAAGGCCGGCATGTGTGGGGACGACTGTTGCAACACGCCAATACATGCCGACATGGACGCGGCGCCGCTGCTGGGCGAGCCGCAGCCATTCCAGTCGTTCCAGGAGCCAAAAAGGCGCACATTCGATTCAGGGGCCTTGCGATTGACATTGTCCTGGAGGGCTTTGAGGAACAGCGTGCAGCTGGCCGAGTTGGCGGAGTAAGCTCCACCGCCCAGGACCCGAAGCGACACGCAGAGCTGGCAGGTCGCCGGCGCCGGCGGTGGTGGTGAAGGCGGCGGGGGCTTGGGTGGCGGCCGCGGCGGCGGCGGTGGGGGTGGCGGCGGGGACAGGGGCGGAGGAGAGGGCGGCGGGGAGGGCGGCGGCGGCGGGGGCGGCGGCGGCGGCGGCGGGGAGGGGTACTGCTTACAGTCGCCACCTGCAGGCTGCTGCTCAGTGAGGCCGCAGCGATCGTCATCACCTCCGCCCGGGGAGTTGGCGGGCCGAGGGACCGCCTTGACAGAGACAATGTACAAGTCTGGGCAGCCCCCGCTGATGACCACCTCCTGCCAGATGGCACCTCTGCCGTAGTTGCCGTTCGAGGGACGGAACTGTTCGTTGATGTGGGACTTGTCCTGCGCGCCGTCCAGGAAGGTGCCGCACACCAGCAGGTACGGGCCCTCGCGATCCCACGACCACTCGTTCACGCACTCCACCAGAGCAAAGGGAGACAGGATGGGAATCCCGGCTTCTGCCGCCCAGCCGTTGACATCCCTAGCGATTATGGCTCCCCAGCCGGCGCAGGCCTCGGGGGTGAAAGGGGTGTAGTCCTTGCGCGCCCCAGTCTTTGCAATCAGGTACAGCCGAAAGCATGCAGAGCACGGCGGCGGCGGGCTCGGCGGCGCCGGCGGCGCAGGTGGGTCGGGCGGCGGCGCCGGCGGGTAGGGTGGGGCTGGCGGGGAGGGCGGCGGGGCGGGTGGGGCTGGCGGCGATGGCGGAGGAGGAGAGGGTGGCGGAAGGGACGGAGGGGACGGAGGGGACGGAGGTGAGGGTGGTGGAGGCCGAGGAGGGGCCCTGGGTCGTGCTGGCTCCCGGGGGAATGGCGGTGGGCGAGGGCTGGGCAGTGGTGATGGTGGTGACGGGTATCGTTCGTTGCACATCCACGTCCGCGCATTGGGTAGATCCATCGACGACGGGCAGTTGGCAATCGTCCCAGTGTCCGCCAGACCCGCGAACCGTACGGAAAGTGTAAAGCCATTGGCTTCGTACGGACAGTAGCGGCCGCTTTCCCAATCCTCGGCTGTCATCCGGTTAACGTAACCCTCCTCCTGGCTTATACCTTCTTTTGAGTCGAAATTGGATTCAAGATCCGCAACAACGTCCTCGAGGGTTGCAAGACCTCGCATGCCGGAGAAGCACAGCGTCAGGGCGGGGTAGATGGGCGGCAACCCGCTGCCCTCGTCGCCGGGGACGTAAGCCAGGTTGCACTCCTGGGACTCGAGGCTCGCGCCGTTCCCCGCTAACGCATCCGTCAGCTTGGCGCTGGCCCTCTCGCAGATCCTGCCACGCGTCAGGAACGGCGATGCGCCCGCGGTGAAGGGCCCCGAGCGCTCCGGAGGGCGATACTCAAAGACCAGGCAGAAAGGGCAGGCCGGCGGCGGCGCCGGAGATGGCGGTGACAATGGTGCTAGAGGGTAACTCGGCGGCGAGGGAGGGGGGTAGGTCGTAGTCTGGAGGGGGATTTGGCTCGAGTGGTGGGGAAGGGGGCTCCGGGGGTGGGCGTGGGCGGGCTGGGGGGACTCGGCGGCGGCTCGGGTGAAGGCGGTTGCGGTGACGGCGGTGAAGGCGGAGGTGCGGGTGGATCCGGTGGGCTGATGATTGTTATGGGTACTGCGCCTAGCCACCTGCGGTCGGCAGGCAGCGAGGGAAATGTTCCGTAAGGGGCACTGGTTAAGGCAGGGTAGCGAGTGTAACATACAGCTTGGGGCCATACATACTGGGGTGCATACACAAATCCACCCAAGCGTGGATGGGTCGCGCCTCCCCGCATCTACCTAAGCATCCCGAGCCCTTGGCAAGCTCACCAAGGTGGCAGTGGTGACGGCGGCGGCGGCCCTGGCGGCAGCGGCGGCGCTGGCGGGGGGAGGGCTGGCGGGGGCGAGGGCAGCGACGGCGGTGCCGGCGGCAGAGGCGGGCACTTCAGGCTGGATTCGAGCAACACGCCCCCCGTCACCGCCGCCACTATCACACTGACGGCCGCACCGCTGACGCCGGCTGTGGCGGCAGCTGCGCAGTCAGCGTCGCTGAGCAGCGCCGCAGCCCACAGGTCGGCCTGGATAAACAGCAGCTCCAGGAAGAAGCCGTATATGCCATTCGGCACGCCGCCGCACACGGCAATGTGGGTTTCGTTGCAGCCGGTGGCGGTGAAAGGCGCTGCAAGCCCGACAGAGCCGGCTGTGGAGACGGCAGCACTCAGTTCGGCGGTCACCGCTGGCTGCCAGGATTCACAGTGCCGGCTGGAGAAGTGGTATGCGGCAGTGGCAGCCGAGCTTAACCTGTCAGAATCGCTGAGGGTGACGGCGTTGATACAGAGGCGGCTGGACCCTGTGGACAAATCGCCCAGGGGCGGCAGCGACGGCGGCGGAGCAGCAGCAGGGTGCTGTGTTGCTGAAGGGGGTGGTAAGGGCGCAGGCGCGCTTGGAGAGCCGCCGTCCCAAGCGCTTAGTGCTACTGGTGGTACCGATGGAGACGGCGGCCGACGCTGGTTCTCTGCCAACGGTGCCAGCGGCGCCGTCACTGCGAGGCGCACCACACCCGAGGCGCAGCAGCCCCGATCCGCGTTCGCGAGCCGAACGACGCAAGCTGCCGCCCCAGCTGCCTCTGCCGCAGCCCCGCTGCCGCCGCCGCCCCAGGACGGCAGTCCCGCCGGCGGCGGTGCGCACAGCGCCTGGAGCGTCCGGCACGTGGCTCGCTGGCCTGAGAGCTGAACGCACAAGCTAGAGCCGTCGGCGGAGGTAGCATTCAGCCCCAGGCCCGACATCCGCAGCAGCGCGGGCGCCGACACCGCCGACGACGCATTGCCCGGGCAGGAGAAACCCACGGCTGCGAAACGGACTGCGGCGCGGCCGTCCGCTTGAATGTAGTGGAGCGTCGCATTCACGCGAGGGGTTCTGGAGCAGCATGCTGGCTCTGAGCGAGGGGTTGGGGGGCGGGCGCAGGGCGGGCAGGGGCAGATAACGGGTCGCTCGGTAGAAAATGGTGTGTGGGTCAGCCGTGAGGGTTACTCACGACCGCATCGCCTACCTGACGTAGTGGCCTCAGCGCCCTGCCCCGTCACCGATATTGCATGTGCCCATGAATCTTCTTGAGATGCATTATCCTATAGCCCAGGCCTGTTTCTTGGCGTCGCTGTCACTACAGCCCCTGTCGGGCTGACTGCCGGGAGCCCTCCACTCGCACCGCAAAGCTTACCTATCGGTATGATAACGGCGTCTAGTTCAGCAGCACAGCAAGTCGAGCTATCCCGGCAGGTCATGGGGGCAGCGACGAGGTTGAAACAAATGGTTGCGCCGTTAGGTTGCGAGATGGTCGGCGACACTTGGTATCCCGTGAGCGCGGTTCCACACAGTATTGTACTGCTGGAAGAGACCGACGTGAGTATTCTGCGACCAAAGCAAAGCAACATCTCCGGGGGCCTAGTAATGGTACAGCGCTGTGAAGTGCATTTTTCCCGATTACAGAACTCACAAAATGCCCAATAAAAGGGCAAAGGCCGGCCGGTCGTCAATCGCATAACCATACCCAGACATGTTAGCAATTAATGTCGAGCTACTGTTTGTTTAGGCAAATGAACTTCAGTAGACGTTATATTTCATTCAAACGTCATCTTTATCATAATATTTAATATAATCGTTGTCTGCTAGATATAAGGAACTCAATGCCCCGAGTAAAGAATGGTTTCTTGGACGGAAACAATATCCATGCATGGGGGTACGACAGTCTGGGAGGACATGGAACGCAGTGCGTTGCGGCAGTGGTGAATCTTTGGTATCGCCTTCACTTTTCATAGAAGCCGGTGCACTCATCTCAACACCTTCCGCACTAGCTTCCCTTGCCTATGCCAGGTAAGCGCCACAAAGGACCGCTGCGGTTCGGTACCAAGCTTGGATGCAAAGGTCGTCACGAGGCTGGCATGGGCTTGGCGGGTAGGGGGCTTGATTAGGCATCCATGTCCCCCTCCGTCGCCGGCTTGCTTTCGGAACCAATGGCACAGCACAGCGCCCAACTCCGGTTGTGTGTATCGCCAGGCGTAGGTATACCGTGTGTCGTCGTCATCGGTTACGACGCCCCAACGTACGCCATGGGCCATGGCTTACAACGGATGCCACTCCCAAGCCTTCCCGTGTCCCCACGCCCCGTGTCCGATCCCCCTCCCTCTGGGCCCTTGGTTATGGTGCACTCCCTGCCTCCCTCACAATACCCCCGCTCCCACGCCACGTTGCCCTGTACTCGGCGCCCTGCTGGAGGCATCACACCCTACCTCGGGTGTTTATGTCCGTAGAGGCTGCCTTCCCCGTTTCTGGTTCTCTTTTTTTAACGTAACCTAACATCCTTGGGTTATCACGGGTGCATGCATGCCGTCCATCGTGCCCCCCACCCCGTGTTGCCCGCATCCCCTCGCCCCCCTTCGCCCCATACGTCACGCACGCCCTTGACCCTTGGGTTATGCGCTCCCGCGTGGTTTCCCGCGCCCCCGTACATGCCTCACCACATCACCCTACCTGGGCCCATGAAATACAATGGAGGCTTTATCCCCTCTTTCCTTGCCGCCGGGACACTGTTGGCGGAGCCCGGGGAGAGCCATGTCAAGATACCGCACTACACGTTCCAACAAACACAGCCACGGCCCAATTCTTACGGCCAGCCTTGGCAGCGTTTCGATATATACACATATTTATGGTATGCGCAGGCACAGTCGACGGCCCGACTAACTGCAAATCGTCAACCGTATAACCGAATAACCACGGTTGAGGCAACCGAACAACTGAACAACCGAACAAACACGGTTCAGGCGCCGTGGCGGCACCGGTAGCCGGTCAACGTTCAGCGGCAACGGTAACAGAAAGCACGCTGGCCTATTTGCGACGCATGCATGTTTGGTTCCTTGAAGGCAAGCGCCGCCCCGTTGCGTTGCGCAATGGCCAATCATGAGCGAGCGAGCACACACAGGCAAGCCATCACGTCACGCATACTGAACACACAGCCAAGCAATCAACGGAGCAGGCAAGCCGCATTCTATGCCCCTCTATGCCTCGCGCGCCAAAGATACTGGAAGCTCTGGAAGCACATACCGGTACACCGATTACACCCTCCTTCATTTCGTGCAAAGCTCGCACTCTGTCCCGCTGGACATACGTCCGCGACGACGCGGCTGATGCACGATGATCGATGGATAGATGGACGTGTTTGGCTTGGTTGCTCGTGCGCGCGTGCACCGCCCACATGTATGGCCGTACAGTCCGTACGATGGCAGGTGTGGCCGTACTGTCATCACAAGCATAAGCGACATTGACGAGATACCGAGCACTACTACGGAAGAACAGGCTGCCGGCGGCAGAGCGAAGCCAAAACGCCTGTATGAAGAATGATCCCCTAGATGTCGCGGACGACACTAGCACCGGCGCTCAACAGCAGCGGCTCACATCCCGACGGCTCGTCGCACGTGTTGCAACGTGCTCCCAACAGACATTGTGCACGTGGTGCGTTGGCAGTCGGCGCATGGCTTCATATGTGCCCCAGCATGGGCGAATGCCCCCCTGCCCTCAATCGGTTGCCTATGATTGCCAAGGTTTCGTTAGCTGGAGCTGCGGCTCGGTCGCGTGCGGCCGCCATCGCCCAAGGGCAGTACGTCCAGTGCCACGAACGAACGCCATCGCACGTTTGGTCGCGCTCTATTGCACGCGTCTCCGAGCTGGCGCCTTGCGCTCTTCGCCACCCCCTCTTCGCAACCCCTGCCCTCGACTCACGGCTGCACGCACTGCTGTCAAAACACCTCAAGGGTCAGCTCCGGTACTGGCTAGAGCTGCCAAGGACTATATAGGTCCCTCTAACAATGCCAAGCTGTCCCCAGCCACTGGTCGTCCTTCCAATAGGATTCCCAGTTACGTAATTCAAGGTTACGCCCCTGCCCCGCCGCACTGAGAGCCTTGTTCACCCGCCGCACCTGCCCCGCCGCCCCGTCCATCCTTACACACAAAGGGCCGCCACCGTCTATCCAAAGCCCCACCTTCAGGGCCGGCACAGCAGACAAGAGCGCCGGCAGCAAGCGCAGCGGGTCGGGTGGCACCGGCACGCCCTCCTCTCCCTCGTCCTCCAGCTGCCAGGGCGTCAGTTCTATGTCCAGGCGCCGCAGGTGCTGAAGGGCCGCCAGCAGCGGCAGGCCGTCGGCGGAAAAGGTGCAGGCGAAGAGGCACAGCGCCTGCGGGGCGCGGCGAACCGGCGAACCAGCGATGATTTACAAAGTCCGCCAAAACTAGACTTCCTCCCGTCCCATGGCAAAGGGCGGAAGTCGCAGCCATCTGAACTGCTTGGGCTGTGAGGCAGGGCTGCTCCCACCTTGGGGGTTGGGACCGCTGGTAGAGCGAGGCTCATGCAGTCAGGACAGCCAAACCACCGAGCGCAGCTCTGGCGTAAACCGAGGAGGTAGGCCCGGGAGATCCGCTGCGGCTGAGCCACTGCATACTGAGAGGCCCTTCCCCCAGGAGGGCGCAGCCACAGGGCGCATCGCGCTGAGAGATGCAGCCCGCTGTGCACGTGATGGTGCCGGTGCTGGCTGGTGCTGGCTGGTGCTGGTGCCGGTGCTGGCTGGTGCTGGTGCCGGTGCCGGTGCTGGTGCCGGTGCTGGCCGGTGCTGGCCGGTGCTGGCTGGTGCTGGCCGGTGCTGGCCGGTGCTGGCTGGTGCTGGCCGGTGCTGGCTGGTGCTGGCCGGTGCGCGCACGGCAACGCTAGGCGCCGTGAGGCGCCTCGGCAGCCCGCAAGACTGGGAACAGCGCGTGCGTGTGCTGCTCCCGGGCCATGTATGGCCAATTGGCCACACGCTAGTCCCGCAATGAGCACAGCCTACACCCGCATTACCTCTGCACAGGAACTCCGATCGCGCTGGCTTGCTAGGCCGCCACCAGGGCCCAAACCACCGCAGTCCCCTGACGCAACCCACCCCACCAACCCGCCCGCCCAGCCACCGCCCACCTGAAGGCCCGGGACGTGCTCGACGACGGTGGCAAAGTCCCGCACCGCGAGCGCAACGCCTTCCAGTCGCAGGTGCGTCAGACCATGGCCGCCCAGCGCCGCCAGCCACCGGCCGTGATGCGGGGCTGCGCCGGCAGCCGCCGCCGAGCCGCGGCTGCCTCTCTCCGCCCGTCCGCCTTCCTCCGCGACAGCCGCCGCCGTCGCCACCCTGGTTGCCTCCGCCGCCGCCGCCTCAGCGGGGCCGGACTGGCCGCCGTCGCCGACACCGACGGGCTGCAGCAGCCTCCAGCCGTCGTCCGGACTCAGCACAAAGCTCAGCACCAGCGCTCGTGGCGGCTGGCGCCTCGGCTGGGGCTTCCGCGCTGCTGGACCGCTGGCCCGGGAGGCGCTGCCCGATGGGCCGGAACCGTCGCCCTCCTAGTCGTGGGAGG
>LSYV01000032.1:1266563-1293009 GCA_001584585.1 Gonium pectorale | reverse complement strand
TCCCGGCCGGCGACAGCTACCCGCCGGCCACACCCGCTCTTGATCGTTCACGCCAAGGTGCCAAGGCCGACAGAC
The DNA here is from genome assembly GCA_001584585.1 of Gonium pectorale. Classification (NCBI taxonomy): domain Eukaryota; kingdom Viridiplantae; phylum Chlorophyta; class Chlorophyceae; order Chlamydomonadales; family Volvocaceae; genus Gonium; species Gonium pectorale. The sequence goes on along the minus strand of LSYV01000032.1, from coordinate 1,292,934 downwards.
CAAACGCGTCCTTACTGTATGACCCGACATGTGCAGTACGGCGTGTGATGTTGTGTAGTTAGGTTTCGGCTGTGCACGTGTACGCGTGCCGGCCCGCGTCGCCGCGAAGCGGGCGGGGGACCACTGGCTCCCTCCCGGTAGGGAGGCCAACGCACCTTGAACCGCTTCATCAGGATCCCGCTCAGGCTGCTGCCTGCCATACTGGCGGTCATGAAGCACGCAAAGATCATGCCGTGGTAGATCTTCTCGCCCTTGGGCGCCATGGCGGGCGTCCACAGAAACACGAAGGTGTACATGGACGCCTCGAAGAGGGACTGCATGGCGCCCAGCAGAGCCACGCGCTGGTCTGCGGGAGGGGAAGGGGGGTGGTTGCAAAGGAGAAAGGTCTGTTGGAGTGGACCTTGCTAGACAGGCTCGCAAGACGCGCGCTGGTCTGTACGAGGGGGGTCGGAGGATTGGAGGGCGCTCACAGCCCGAGACGCATGTCATCAAGATTCGTCGCGATCGCGAGATCCAATCCGGTTGCTAACGGAGGACGCGGTTCGCGCGGAGCAAGGACGTCACTTGGGCGCGCGACAAACTGCTGTGGAGCGCACTTGCATACGCGGGAGGTGCGATGCATAAAAGGGGCCCACAGGGACGCGAAGGTCTGCATCAGCACTCTGGACAGGCGCTGCGTGATGCTGGTAGGGGGAGGGGGTACACAGTCCCGAGGGCGTGGCGGGGGGGAGGGGGAGGGATGACACGCTGCTGTGCGAGTCTGGGTATGTGGACGGGCACACATGATACCATTGGCATCATACCGGAGCTCTTATTCCCTGCAGCTACTGCCCTGCCCTGCTCCCCCCGCGTCCCTGCCCCAGACCCTCCCCCCGCATCCCCCCGCCGCCCCGGCCCCACCGCCGAGGATGGCGCCCGAAGCGACCGCAAACTGGCGCTGCAGGGTCGTGAACACGCTCTCCACCGCGTGCGCGTTGTCGCCGTAGTTCTCGGGCCAGGAGGCGTAGATTACGGCGCCGCCCAGCAACAGCACCACGATGGCGGCGTCAAAGGGCGCCACGGGGCCCAGGCTGAGGTTGTCGACCAGGTAGGAGGCGAGCAGGCCCGAGAGGATGGCCATGAGGCCGTTGCCCACGAACACGGCCTGCAGGCCGTGAGGGCGGTTATGGGTGGTTATCGGTGGTTGGGGCGGTTGGAGGACGGCCGCTGATGGGAATGTGGGGAGGGAGGGGTGCACACGTGGCCGGCAGGCGGAGGGCGGGGCGCGGGTTAGTGGGGGAGGTCCCGAGCGCCCATGCGTCCAAAACGGCCGACCCAGAGGTCCGAGGCTCTGACGCGCGCCACGGGGCGAGGTGAGTTGTGGAGAGGTGAGAGGCGAGAAGGCAGGCGGGGAGCGACGCGACGCAAACCTTCTGCCTGTGCCATCCGGGCCCCAGCTCACCTTGGAGAAGGTGTCACCGATCCACTTCTCGTCGAAGCCGCGGCTGAAGTGCTCCGCCACCAGCCACGACTCAAAGGCCGAGAAGAGCAGCGAGGTGGCGATGCCGCCGAGCAGCCGACCCACCTGCGGGTCCGCCCAGGGGGGAAGCAGCGGGTGTGAGGCGGCAGCAGCGTCTGTAGGCGAGACCCGCGCACGCCCAGCAGCAGCAGCAGCCGAAACGGACCGGGCACGCGTAGAACGCAGTCACGAACCCACGCCCGGCAAGTCAGCCTCCCCCGCCCCCGCCCCGGCGGCGTGGCCCGCCGTACGCACCATGAGAACGCCGTACGTGGGCGAGTGCTTGGTGGCGCACGAGGCGGCGTACATCAAAACGTACAGCAGGGCGGCCTTCTTGCGGCCGCTGCGGAGGGCGAGGAGCGGGAGGGCGTCATTGATGTCCACCCGGTGCCCACCTTTGCTAACCGGCCTGTACACAACAGGTGAACTGTGCGCGGTGTGCGCATGCCTCCCGCAGCGTCCCCCCATGCCCACCGAGTCTCGCGTCTGCAGGCCATGGGTTCAACTGCAGGAAGCGACCCCACCGCAGCGGCTTCCCCCTCACCATCCGACCTCACCAGTCCGCCCATGCCGCCGCCCGCTCGATGCTTGCTGCCAGTCTCCAATCCAAACCAATAACACGTTCCCACCAGCCTGCAGTCCCGTGATGCCATCGCATCCGCCCAACCTCACTCACTGCTTGTCCGCCAGGGAGCCCACCACCGTCCCAAAGATCATGGACGACCCAAAGCCCGCGATGAAGAGCCGACCAATGTCCTGGGGGAAGAGGGCCAGGGGTTTCGGGCAGAGGGGGGGTACCGGGAGAGAGGGTTGAAAAGGCGACCGTGTGAGCACCAAGCCGATCACCGAAGCGCCACAGCCGGCCCCGCTTGCCGCCCATGACACTCGTCCCCATCAGGTCAGGGGAATGCCCCCCGAACTCGCCTTGACATCGTAGCCGTAGTGCTGGTAGAGGGCATACACGTATGGCCCTTGAAGCCAGTCGCCGGCTGTGTTAGTTCCAAATCAGGGGGAAAAAGGAGGGGATTAGGGGCGTGCGATGTCACGGGCTTCCTTGACCATGAGTTTCCATTCCATGCGTCTTGGAGTGGGGCGTCCAAGGCTGACAGCTCATGCGCCCGACGCAAGCGCAACCTCACGCACCCATCATAAGGGCGTAAACAAAGACGTAGTTGTTCCGGAGCGACAGAAAGGCGCTGAGTTGAGGGCCGGAGCCCGAAACTACGCCACCATCCTTCGCCTGAGAGGGCAAGGACGTATCGTGCTCATCTCAAGACAAATTAATGCACGAATCCCGGTATAACGGTGTGAGGACAACCAACCGTTGCATGATCTGCTACCCCAAAAACCCCCGGATGGGCTTGGCCGGGGCGCCATCCCAACATACGCTCTGCACTAGCAGGCACAAGCGCCTTCCCCAGGTCGCGGACGCGCTGGGAGAGTACAGGCCTCGCTTGCGCACCGTGGTCAAGACGATACCGGCGACAATGACGGCGAGCACTCCAAAAATAATCCAGTAGACCTGCTCCATTTTTGAAGCCCGAACGGTGCCTGCCGGTAAGTGAGACTAGAGGCTCGCCAACGCAGAACAGCAATATCGTTCGCTAACCGCGCCACATGGTCCTAACTTGCAAGTGTGAAGCATGGGGGTCGGCTTCGCCATGTTCGACAAACTGGCCCTGCAGTACCCCGGGATGACGGGTATAGTCCCCTGGGTCGCGCAGGCATGGACCGAAACTCCAACTTGCTGACTGTGACGGCAAGCGAACACGAAATCTGAAAATCATGATATAGCCAGAGAGAAGACCCTGTTCGCGACCCACAAGCAAGCGCCTGCCGCCAAGGCAGACAGTTGGTTGAGGTTGATAACTATCAGACAGGTATCTGCACTGAATAAGTAGCTGCATACCAGCTTATAGAAGGCGAGGCGAGGATTTCGGCCCTTCGACCCCCGCTTCTGCCCGCGCGGCTTAACAGCGATGGGCGATAGCGGGGACTACCCACCGGAGCATGATCTGATTGAGCAGCAGGCGCACGGCCGGGAAGGAGGCGGGCCCCGAGGAGGTGGCGACGCGAGAGACCGCGAGCGCAGCCGTGACCGGGAACGGCACGAGCGAGAGCCTCCTCGTGACTTTGAGCGGCGAAGGGGCCGCAGCGGGGAGCAACGCGACAGGCGGGATGATGAGCCCCCGCGGAGGGACCGCAGCGGCGACCGCGGCCCATCCACGGGCCGAGACTATGGGGACTATCGAGACGACGACCGGCCCCGGCGGGATCGGGACCGTGGAGATGACCGCTTCGAGCGGGGGCCATCCTCGGGCAGCCGCGACTACCGGGATGATCGGCGTGACGTGCGCTCCGACTCGCGGGACTACGGCAGGGACCGGCGGCGGTCTAGGTGCGGCTGAATGCACCGCTGGATGATATGGCTGGGGCGTTTTTACTTGACCGAGGTCCAGCGCGGGCATGCGGACAAGGGGTTGCGGGACGGGGTTCATGGGGCTGATTTGGATCACAGGTCCTTCACGGGAAGGGTGTGACTCCACCTGGCGTCTAAGGATTGGCGTGATGGGTAAGGATGCAAGCGGGGCAGTGCCATGTTGGGTGCATGAGCCAGGGCCAGCGGCCTGGGCGCGGCGCGGAGAAGCAGGAGCAGACGCTGCCGGTCGTTAGGATGGCAATGGGGCTGTGGTGAAGGGCGCTTGCCGGGGGCCCTGGCACAGCATCCGGTACACTTGGGCATCGCCGGACCAGGCCCTTAGCTTCCAATCCCGGTTCGGCCAACCCCGGTTCGGCCAACCCCGGTTCGGCCGACCCGGGTCCGGCCATGGGTCCTCCAAGTCCCGGCCGGGCCGTGAGTGGTCAGGTCGCAGTGGGGCGGTGGGCCTTCAGGTCCCGGCACATGGCCCGACAGGGGTGGGCAGCCGGGCCTTGGCGTGGGTTCGGAGCCCTGGCTTTATCTATCTAGCGATCACATCCTCCCACGTCCGGCCCGCGCAGGTCGCGCGACAGGCGGCGCTCCCGCTCCCCGCGGGACCGGTACGACAGCAGGTGAGCTGTGTGACGGCTTGGCGTCTCAGGCCCCGACCCTGTCTTTCGCGCTGTCGCTGGCCCCTAGCTGCCCCTCCCCCGCTCGCGTCATTTGGTGACAGCGCGTGCCAGTGCGGGCCATGCTCGGTGTGCGAGACTCCGCTCCTCGGCAGAGCCCCGTGCCCGGGTTCGCTTGCAACCTGGGCCACTACCACACTGCATTGCCATGCCCAGCTGTCGACGAATGCCACGGACAATCCGTTTTTTATGGACGCGCCGCCCACCCACCGTTCCAGACACTGCCAACCCACCCGCCAAACCACCGCCCATTCAGCCGCCCACCGCCTGTCCACCGCAGGCGCGACGACCGGCACCGCGACCGGGATCGGGATCGGGATCGGGACTGGGAGCGCGATCGGGATAGGGATCGGGAACGTGACCGAGACAGGGACTGGGACCGCGGCCGGGAGCGCGATCGCGACCGGGAGCGGGAGCGTGGTGGCGGCCGCGGCGGCCGCGGAGCTGGCGGCGGGCGCCGGGGCGGCGACCACAGCGAGGAGGAGGAGGGCTACGGCGGGTACAGGCCGAGGAAGCGCCAGGTGCCGCCGGTGGGTGGTGGGAGAGGTGATGCGGAGGGGGCGACGCGGATAGGGTCCGGGTGGGGGCGGGCGTGCGGTGACTGTGGTGGCGGGGTGTTACAAGAAGCAGGGTTTTGCTAGGAACGGGCTGAGAAAATATGCGCTCGTTGAAGTATATACCTGTACGTGGAAGGTCAATGTTTGGTCGTCTGAGTGTAACTTGGTGGGTGCTGGGTGGTGGGAACGGTCGCGCGCCGGATGCGAAGCGCATGGGCCCCCCGGGGTGGAGGCCGTGATGCGCCGTCCTATCATACAGATGGGATGGGAGAGTGGGAGCGACTGAGGGGGGGAGCAAGATGTGAGGGGCAGGATTGGCAGGGCTGCAGGCTGCGCCGACGGACGGCACGGAGGGGAGGAGCAGCGGAAGCAGGGGGGGGGAATGAGGAGCAGCGGAGGCAGGGGCGGCGCTGGGAGGGATCGCGCCGCCGAAGGGGGCGCTAGGCGTTGCTGAGGGGCGACGCGGGAGCACAGTGGGCATTACGGATCCATTTTGCCGACTTCCCTTATCTACATTGTTCTATCGACTAGAGGCTGTTTACCTTGGAGACCTTATGCGTGTCTGTGGGGCGTGCTCGCGCGCCCCCGGCGGCCCAGGAACCCCAGCGCCGCTCGGGATAGCTGCGCCGCTCCGTCGGGCGGTCGTTGCGGAGGCGATCGCCTTCGGCCCTCGTAGCCGCACCGTGGGATTACGCCAGAGCTGCGCCGAAGGGCAGGGGAGGACGTACAGGGCTCGGGGACGGCGCAGGGCGGGCGGGTGGGGGGGTGACGCCCCGGTCATGTACGGCCAGTTGCCGCTGCTGTACAACAAAACGTACAGGCGGAAGCTGAAACTGCCATGCCCGGCCCCCGACCCGTGATCCTCCAGGATCCCTCCAAGTACGACAAGCCGCTGCCGCCCGGCGCCGGCCCCGGCTACATCCAGGACCCGTACTACTACCTGCGGCAGAACGTGCCCACGGACCCGGCGGAAGGTGGGCGGCCTGCGGTCGGTGGAGCGGCGGTCTTGGCTGCGGGGCTGAGGGATGGTCGAGGCAGGCAACAACGAGTTGCACGTGGGGTTGGGGTTGGCGAGACGTGCCGTATTGTGGGGGCGTCTGGTAGGCCTTGCGTACCGGACTCCTTTTGGGCAGCTGGGGCTGGGCACGACATGTGAATATGTCGAGGGGTTGGTTGTTGGATGCTGTATGGAAGGGGCGGCTGGTAGGCCTTGGCACCGGTTTCAGCTCGGCAGGGCAGCGCATCTTGTGTAGCAAGGTCGATCTCGCCCTGGGCTCTGTACCTGGTGAGAACTCCTCCTCGGCCTGCAGTGGTGCCGCTCGCGGTCCAACCCCCCCACCCCACCCCTCGCCCCAATTGCGTGCTGGCACTGGAGGGGTGCGGTGCCGGGGTCTTGCGCCGCTCCCGCCCGCCCGCCCGCCCGCCCCACTCACTCGCTGGTGAGGATCCGCTGAACCCCTCCCCCTCGCCCCTCTCCCTCGCCCCGCCCCCGCAGCCCAGCGGCTGTGGATTGAGCAGCAGCTGCGCAGCCGGTCCATGGTGCTTCAGCAGCAGGCCGCCAGCGCGGCGGCCGCCAGCGCGAAGACGCAGCGGGAGGTGAGCCTCGCCGCCCTGCGGGCCGTCCCCCCGTGGGGACCTCTGTTCCAAAGTCCCCCGGCTCCCCTTAGGGCCAATGCATGCTGGCTTCCAGCCCATCGCACTCAAACCTCGCTCCTCAAGCCCACACCGTCAAGTCGACACGGGTCGACACGTCGAAGCGGGGCACGAGTGGAGGGCCGGGATCCGGGCGGGCGGGGGGCCAACACGTAGCTGTGGCGAGCTGTGGAAGGCGCTTCCGCCCGTTGATTGCGGCCGGGGAGCGGGCGGACGGCATACAGCGGGTAGCCGTTGCTTGCATGCTGCAGGGGGCCCTCAGGGCGCGGGCCTTAACCCTTGCCCTTGCTAGCCACTCACAAGTTGCTTGTCAGAAACCCCTTCCGCCCAGCTGCACCGCATCAGCCAACCTAGTTGGCCGCGGGGCGCGGCCGGGGGCCGGGGGGACGGAGGGGAGGGGAGCCTCCCACTAAGGGCATACAAACCTCCCACAATTGCCGTGCACCCCGCCCCGTACATCCCGCCGTACATCCCCCCGTACATCCCCCGTACACCCCCCCGACTGTACTTACGCTGCTGGCGCCCAGCTCGTCGTTGTTCATTCTCCTTTCCCTTCAACCCCCCGTACACCCCGCCGCCGCCCGACGGGCGACTGCGGCTGGCGTCCAACCCGCTCTATCAAACCCTGTTTCTTTCAAACCCCGCCGCCCACAAGGTTTCAACCCGCATGCGAGTGCGCGTCACGCGTTTCCGTTTCCCTGTGTCCCTCGACCCCCACCGCCCTCCGACCAGCTCTACATAGGCAACCTGGTCCCCGGCGCCGTCACCGACGTGGCGCTGCGCCAGCTCTTCAACACCACCCTCGCCGCCGCCTTCCCCGCCGCCGCCGCGCCCGGCAACGAGCCGGTCGTCAACGTCAACCTGCACTCGGACGGGCGCTACGCCTTCGTGGAGTTCCGCACGCCCGAGATGGCCACCGCCGCGCTCGCGCTCAACGCGCAGGTGCGGCTCGGGTAGTGGTGGAGGTGGGAAGCGGGCCAACACGCGCCGCCGACACAGCCGCCTAGCCACGGCGGAGGCGCACCCGGAGGTCGACAGAGCCGCGAGCGGCGCCCAGCCCTGCCCGGCACTGCTCCGGAACCTGGCGATCCACCGCCCACCCGCGGCCTGACCACTCACGGCCCGGCCGGGACTTGACCACCCCGTGGCGCCACAGGGATCCACCGGGCCCCTCATTCATGAGTGGAACCCTTCTGGCTCCTGTTGCTAAGGTATTCTCCAACCCCGCTCCAAACCAAATGAAATGAACTCCTCGCGCTGCCCTGCGCGCCTCAGGTCACCCTGCTGGGCCAGACGATCAGCGTGGGCCGTCCCTCGGGCTACGTAGACCCCAGCAAGGCGGCCACGGCGGCGCAGGCGTCCGCACAGGCGCTGGCGGCGTTCCAGGTACGGTGTCGCGGCGGGAGAGGGGAGGAGGGGGGAGGAGGGGGGATTGGGGAATGGCGAAAACGAAAGGGCCTGCGATGGGCGCAGCGTGCACTATCCAAGCGCCGGATCGGGGAGGGGAGGTGGGGAGGGGAGCTGCGAGGAGAGGGGCAGTGGGCGGAGAGCAGTGCTGCGCGCAGCATGTGTGCAGGCGCTGGCGGCGTTGCAGGCGGGGTTTGCATGTGGGTGGTGGATATGTGGCTGGGCGGGCGGGCGGGCGGGGGTGGGGAGTGGGGAAAGAAGGCGGGGGCGAGCGGATAGCGGAAGGAGAGTACTCGTGTGGTGGCATATTCTATGACACTCCTGGAAGCAGATAGCCAGGGGTAACTACAGGCTCATTGAGCCCCCCCACCCTTCCTGAAACCTAACCCCCACAGGCGGGCGACATGGAGGGTCTGGCGAGCTACGCCGCCGCCGCGGGAATGAACCTGGCGCAGCTCGGCCTCGCGAACATGCCGGTCAAGGCGCCCGCAGGCGGCGCTGCAGCGGCGGAGGCGGCGGGTCAGGCGCCAGCGGCGGCGCCGGCGGCGGACGGCGCTGCCGCCGCGGTGGTGCACCCGCAGGTGGTGGAGGCGGCGACCCAGCCGGTGGAGGCGGCCGCGCAAGTGGCGGAGGCAGCCGTGAACGGGCGCGTGCATGTCGCCGCCGAGGCGGCGGGCGTGGACGCTGCTGCCAGCGCCGCGGCGTCGGGTGGCCCCACGCCGTTCTTTTGTGTGGAGAACATGCTGGCAGCAGACATGCTGAGGGACGACGAGGAGTACGAAGCCGTAAGTATCTTCGCAGTACACTTGACGTACACAGGCACCCGGTGCGGTAGAGGGCGGCACGAAGGGAAGGGGCTGGGCCGAGCGTTGGGCATGAATCACTCCTCCAGCTGGGTGCTTAGGATTGTGGGGCGTCCGGTCGCGTTTGGTTGGGTCAATGGACTGGGCGCCCGTGACTTACGGGGCCGGCATCGGGCGTTCCCCTTGCTTCCCGCCGTTCGCACAGTTCGAAAGGCACAGCCGAACGGTCCGGGCGGGTCCGCCGGGTGGGCCGGTTCGGGTGAGTCCACCTCCCGTCCCGGCTGCAGCCGCTGCCGCTGCGTCTGCCGCCCCTGCACTCCGCCGGGAAGCCCAGCCCCCGCGCTGCTCGCTGCTGTGCGTAGGTGCTGTGCGGCCCCTGAGGCCGCTAGCAGCACACCCGCCGCCACACCAGGCGCCGCCTGCGCCGCCAGTGCCAGCCGCGCCGCCAGCGCCGCCGCCGCCACCGCCAGGCAGGGCTCTTGCCCGGCCGGCGAGGACTCCTGGGCGCCAGCTGTTCACCAGGGCCTCCGCGCAGCGGGGCGCGAATGTGTGGGGTACGGTACTCCACCGGCTTTTAGTGGGAGCCCGGGAGGTAACGATCGCCTCCTTCTAGCCATACCTGCGTCAACAGGGGCCGACGGCGCGAGTGGACAATTTTTGGTCTCAGCACAAGCAACCGCGTCGATGCTTGACACTGCCTTGGACTGCCTCCCGCCTACCTTGCTTGGCTCACAAGAAAACCCAGCCATGTGTTGCCCATTCCCCAACGCCTCGTCTCCCCACGCCCATACTCCCTCCCCGGCTCCGTCGGACAGGTCATTGAGGACCTCACTGAGGAGTGCAGCCGCACCGCCCCAGGGGCGGTCCTGGGGGTCAAGGTGCCGCGGCCGCCGCCCGAGCTGCGCCACTCGGACGCCTTCATGGGGACCGCCAACTACGGCAAGGTGCGCGTCCGGGCGGGCCCACCCACCCCCTCCTCTTCCGTGTGTCGGTGTATCGGGGCGTGTTGAAAAGGAGAACGCATGTCGGTGTGTGTGTGTATGTGTTGAGAAGGAAAACGCATACCAGTGTGTGTGTGCGCGCGCGCTCGGGCGGCATGACTCGCCGCTGGGCGGCCGTGGTAACCTGCGCCGTGTGACGTCACGTCACGGAAACGACGACATGGTTGGTGGCCCCTAAGCCTGCCCGGTTATTTGGGTATTGTTGGTCCAACTTCCGACCAGGAAAGCGGGGACGGGAAGGGGAGGCCCTGCGGGCCCGTCCTCCCGTCCGTCGTCCCCGGCCGCGATTGCACGACCGCTTTGACAGTGACCATCTGGTCACTCCCTTGGAACTGCTCAACCGAACCCCAACCGAACCCCAACCGGACCCCAACCGAACCCTAACCGTGCAGGCCTACCTGTCGTTCCGCGACGCCGCCTCGGCCCAGCGTGCCCGCGACACCATCCACGGCCGCCTCTTCGCCGGCAGCACCGTGACTGTGCGCTTCATAGACCAGGCAGAGTACGACTCCGCGTAGGTAGTCGTAGTTGGCACGTCGCTCCCGATCGGCGCCGTATTGTACGGACGAATTGCCGTGCGGAGCTGACGTGAGGAGCTAACGACGTTGGTGTGCTCTCTGAGGTCTGTTGACTGTTGACTGTTGACTGGGACGATGCCACGTCGAAGTTGGGCATCCTAGAGCGCTGCCCAATGGGCAGGGGTGTGATGTTGCGTGGGCCGGGCGGGAGTGCCGCCCTTGGCGACAGAGCGGCACCGCCTTGGGTTTGTGGATTTGTGTGTTACGTCATGCGAATGTGCGTGCTTGTGGACAGGCTGCAAACAGACTAGGCGAGGCAAACAGTCGAGCAGTCTGGCATTCTGGCATTCTAGCCGGCAGCCCAACAACCCATTGCGTTTAGTACCCGCTATGCGACCCCACTACGTGGATTGGTGTGTGCATACTCGCCTTGGGTTTGTGGATTTGTGTGGGCATACCCGGGGCGGCATGCGCGACGCGGCGGCTCGGATGAGGGGCTAGGAGCTGATGCGTGAGAAGGACGAGAGGTTGCGGGTGAGGTGATATGGAGCAGCGGCAGTACGGGACAACGACCGGGCGGCCCAGAGAGAGCGAGCGGGCGCGATGCCGATGCTGGGGTTGCTGGTAGCGGTCGGGGCGCCCCCCCCCCCTTGGTTGCGTCGCCCTCATCAAGAACCGTGTGTGGACGCTGGGGCCTGTTGAGCCTCGAGCCGCTGCCCGGCTGTTGGGGCCGCCCTCCCTGAAGCCTTGAAGCCCTGTAGCCCACACACTTGCGTGATCGACTCCTGCGAAGCCCGCCGTGGCTTCACGAGTGTCCTCTCATTGCGGCCCCAAGGCGCAGTCACATTCCGCTGCCTGTGCGAATGGAGCGCGAGCGTGCTGCGAGGCAGCCTGGGGGGGCCGGGGCTCAGCATCCCATTCGGCATTTGGGGTCCTTGGTCCCAAGCCGGAGTCCTTGCTAACTCTTCTTGGACGGCCATCATTAAGATGATGATCAAGCGCCGCTCACGCGCTCGCCGCCCTATGCACCCGTGCTATGCACCTGAGAATCGGCCCTCTGCATACCGTACCACACCACCGCCTCTATTCCGAATAGCGAAGCTATTCCATTGGATTACCCGACTGTGAATTCCCTCTGGTCAAACTCGACATCAACTCCACTCGCTAGCTGGCCATCACCTCCTGCCTCATCACCAACATGAAATACCCGGGCAGGCGCACAGATCATATCAGCCACAGAATGGCCACAGCCCCTTCGTCCCAATTTCATGGGGCTCCTTCAACTAGCCGGCATCCGCGTTGCAACAAAATTATCGTCTGCCCCTGACTGCTAACCCCTGATTCCTCGCTACGCCCAATCTGCATGACATCCCCTTTCCAACCGCAAGCCACCCGCGAACAACAACCAGCAAACAGCCAAAGTCCGCCAACAACCAACCGCAAGAAAACCGCAAGATGCCTGAGTCCCGAACGGGAACCGAGGCAACCCATTCTTTCTCTCTCAGACCCGGAGATTGGATGTAGGTATGTTTGTATCGCAAAATTGTTCCAGCGTATTTCCAGGCCGGGGATAGATACCCACGTTGACGCCCACACCCAAGCCCGGTGGTTCTTATTGCCGACAAGCCCAGCTAAGCCAAAGCCCACGCCACCCTGCCCTGCCCTTCCCTTCGTTCCACTGTTTACCGGTTGGCTCGTTCCAGTATTCGGCCTGCCCTGACGCACTTTGCACGACCCTCCCAACGTGACCCCTCTCAGTCCGCCGCTCACGTCAGCGCGCCTCGGTTTGCAAGCCTCCAACCGTCGGTGCAAACAGGGAGCTGCCCAGAGCGCCAGGAGCGGGGTTGCGAAGACCCCAGCTCCAAACCCAAAGCGGGATCCACCTACCCGGCATTCGCAACGGCCGACTTACCCGTTGCCCCCTCGACCACGCCTCGGCCATGCGCCCCGGCATGCCTCCCTCCAGGACGTGTGCTGTTGAGCCCTGACCTGCCCGTTTCGCTGGCTCCCCGCCCATCGACACCTCGCTCCGCCAGGCTCCGCCCCGCTCCGCCCCGCCAGCAATCCCGCCCGCCAGCCAGCCGAGCGACCCATGGGTCTATCTTCCCATCACCGTCCGCGCCCCTCCAGCGCCCGTTCACCAGGCGCGCTGCCGATGCGCTGCCGATGCGCTGACACAGGGTCGCGCTGCGGGACCTGCTCATGCAGTGGATGACGTTGACGGCGCCGACGGCGGCGCCGGCGACACCATCAACGATCGCCTGTTCGCAGGCAACACAGTGGCTGCTGCGAGACCTGCTCATGCGGCGGGCGACGCCGACCGGCCCTTGATCCGGTCCACCAGCTCAGCAGCCTGGGCGCCGATGAGGGGGCGGGCGGGGTGGAAGGACGTTGGGTGGAGTGGGGTGGGTGAACGCGGGTCGGAAGCGCAAGGCCCGACAGGCGGTAAGACGGCACGGCCACGTCCGTGCTGGGCACGCGGCACAGCGCTGTCGCTGCCCATTCTGAGCACTGTGTCCGAACACCAAGGCTCCCATCACTTTGCGGGCTTCATCTGCCTGTGTGAATACATATGGTATATCTGTATGGTGTGTGTATATATGCATGTATGGGCGGGGCCCGCACGCATCAGCACACACCCGGAGATTATCAGAGCGGGTCTTCTTAACGCCGGGTTGCATCAGCAGCCCCTCATGGCCTTCGCGCCCGGCCCCACTAGCCCCTGATGCCGCCCCACCTGCGGCCCGCGCAGCCACTTGAGCATCTCCTCCCGGACGCCCCACGTGGCAAACCACAGCGGCAGCGCCTCGCCCTCCACGTGCTGCGGTCGGCAATGTGCAGGCAGTCGCGGGCGGTTGCGGGCGGTTGCGGGTGGTTATCAGGGCGAGACGTCCAGGGCCGCTGCCCTCCATACTTAGGCAGGCTCCCGCGACTGGAGGTAGCCGCGCGGCGAAGGCCTAACGGCTCGTAATCAAGCGCCACCGCATGCCAACCGCCAACCGCTAACCGCCGATCCCCCCCAGCCGCCCCAACCACCAACCCACCCGACTCATGAAGAAGCTCTCCAGCAGCCAGGGCTGCGGCTCCGTGATGGCGCCGCCCGCCACCTGTGGTCGTTGATTCGAAGGTTGGCAGTTACTGTCCGTTGGTCGCGAATGCAAGCTTGTTTGGCGATGACGGCCATCACATTGTGTTACCCTGACGCGTACATCTAACGTCCCGGCTCTCAACCCAAGCGACAGTCCCCGATAGGTCTGCCGCCCTCACCCCCCGGCTCCCCTCCGCCTTCGCCCCAGAACCCTCCGCCTTCGCCCAGCCCCCCTCTTCCCTCGTCCTCCTCCTCCCCGTGCGCCCGCCCCCCCCGCCCCGCCCGCTCCGCCCACGCGCCTGCGCCGCCACCCAGGTGAAGGGGTCCGTCCCGCACAGCGACTGCAGGAACTCGCCGCAGTCCAGGCGGGCGCCGTACGCCAGCGACCCGAACACATGCAGCAGGGCCACATCCTGGGAGGGCGGCGAGTGGGACAGGATTGTGTGTTGGGGCAGGATAAACACGCTGTTCAAGATCACAATCTTGGCCATGGCCCCATCCTGTAGGATCATGGATTCGGGCAAGAACCACGGGTACGGCAGGCTTTCAAGTGTGGGCATGTCGCCTGCCCATCCTCGGCCCCGGATCTCACTTCCTCGAAACCTCCTGCTCCCTCGCCTCCCGGGCTCTGGGGCTTCCTTTGCGTCTCGCCTCTGTGCCAACGACTGGGCAGGGATAGGCATGCCAATCACCCATCAACAACTTGACCACAACCTCGTTAGACCCATAGCCTCTTAACCCCCACCTCGGCCGTCGCCGCGCGCCCCGGCTCCCAGCCGCCCAGCTCCGCCACCGCCGCCGGCCGCCAGATCGGCATCGACGCGAGCAGGCCATCCACCAGCGCCGCCGCCGCTGCTGCTGTCGGCGCCGCCGCCACCAGACCACCCGCCGCCACCAGTGCTGCGGCGTGCGCCGCGGCGGCGTCGTCCGCCGCCGCTGCGCCCGCCGCCGCCACGGCGTCGGCGGCAGGGCGGGTGGCCATCCAAGTCTTGATGGCTCCTCGGATGTTGCCGTGGACAAACCAGTGGGGCAGCTCCTCGCCCACACGGAGGCCGCCGCTAGTGAGGTACTCGCCGAGGAGCTGCGGGAGTATTGGAAGGTGGGGAGGTCGGGAGGTGAGGAGGTCGGGAGCATTGGAAGGTCGGGAGGTGGGGAGGTGGGGAGGCCTGCCAAAGTCCAGCCCCGGCCGACAGGCGCACAACGGCCGCTCGACAGCTGTCACCTCCCCCGGGCGCTCGGCGCTGCTGCATCCCCGTCGTCTCCGATTGTGCGCCCCACCCCCTCATCCCCCCACCCCACCACCAGTCCACCACCCGGCCCCCGGGTTGCACGCGGCGCGCCCCATTTCGGGGCTCGCCTCGTCCAGCCCCGCCACCCGCTCCCAGCGATCATGCGATGCGCCCCACCCCGCCCCCAACTCGGTGTTGCAAGCCACCACCGCACCCCATCACCACCGCCACCACCACCGCGACTACAAACCCGGTGTCCCATCACAGTTCCACCGCAGGCCACCAGTACGCCCCACCCCACCCCACCCCACCACACCTCGCTGTGGTGCCCCGCCTCCAGGTCGCACATGGGGGCGCTGTCCGCGCTCAGGAGCGGCTCGGAGCAGAAGAGGACCTGGAGGGGAGGTGCACAGGAAACATACCACGAGGGAGGGAGGCCGGAAGAGAGGTGTGGGATGTGTGTGGGGGGGGAGGAGGCGGTTGGGGGACGCGCGGGCGGGGCGGCGGCGCGACACCCGTGTCAGCTGCAAACACGAGCGGCCGACACGGGGTGCAGCAGGCGGGCAGAGGAGCGCCGGGGCGCGGGCAGGGCACGTGCTGGGTCCACAAAGCAGCAGCCCACGTACCCGAGCTGCCCACATTCTAGGGTTTCACTTATTTCTCGCCATGCGCTTTGCAGAGGCTGTTGAGCTTTTTGGCGGCTGTGGGCGCTCCCGCCCCCGCCACGGCAAAATCCCCTGCCCATCCCCCGTTGACCCACCGACAGGTCCAGCTTGTGGCTCGCCATGTACTTGGTGAAGCTGGTGATGAGGCGCACGTCCGAGCGGTTGGTCACCGTTGCCGTGGGCGCGGCGATGGCGGCGGGGGGCGCATGGCCCGACTCCTCAGGTCCGTACCACTCCGGGTCGTTGGCTACCTCCTGGTGCTTCTTGCGGAAGTTCTGATTGTTGCTCGTGAGGCCGCTGGTTAGAACTCCATTGGGTCGCGATGCGAGAGAAAGCCGAGTCGGAAGTGGGTATGCCGATGGGGCCCGGCTTGCAGATGCGGCCCGACGCGCGGTGCCGAGGGCTGGGGCGCGAGCGTGTGCAGCGAGCATGCCAGCTAGATGATATAGGATTGAGTTGGGAAAGGCGAGCGAGTGGCGGAAGAGACTCGCGCAAGGAAGCGACCGGGCGCGCGAAACGCTTTCGAAACTGTAAAGTAAAGTAAGAGCGATCGCTCCGAGGCACAGTTGCGTTCAGATATCGATAGAATCGGAGTTTATTAAAGCGACGGTGTTTGGCACGAAAGCGACCAGGTACGGCAATTATGCAAGCGATGTACGAGCGTACCGGAACTTCTCAGGGCGGCAATCGCCGACGCCTGGCCATCGCTGCAGCTGCATGGGAAGCGCAACCCTTGATCTTAAGGCATGGAAGCCGACCTGGGCGCCATGGACTCCGCGACCACTCGCCTACTGCGGGAGCTGTTTGAAGACGACTCTTGCGACGAAATGCATTCTACGCGTGAATCCCAATCTGAATGCCCCATCTCCGACAGCCGACGACCAGGCAAGCAAACCCCGTCATGCCACGAACACGCGCGGGGAGCCCTCGTCGAGCACCCACTCCTGAAGGACCTACGGGTGAGGCAAGGACGACGGATCCCTTATCTTCCACCAACCAGCTCTTCACCAACTATATATATGTATATTGCTGTTTCGCGTGCCATTCCCAAGCCCTCCTCCGCTCCTCATCACCCCTCGTGGCACAAACCATCTGATGGATACCATGGCCGCGGCTGGGGTCGCAGGATAGCATGGCGCTTCCGCTCCCATCTCCGCCGCCTTCGTCTACCGCCGCACTCACGGGGCAGTCACCGCCCCCGCCCTCCAGGCAGCCGGCGGGCGCCATCGTACGGCCCATCCCCGGCCTTACCATCGTACGGGGAGCCCTGTCAGCTGCGCAACAGGTCAGCGGCCTTCTCACAGGGTCTAACAGCTTTCGTAGGAGGGCGGGAGGAGCCCAATGGACGCGATGCAGAGCCGGGCGTGGGGCGGCAGCTGGGGAAGGGACCCATTGGTTTCCACTGAATCCAGGGCCTGCGTCGATAGCTGGGGGTTGCGGGGCGGCGGTCAACTCGTGGTGGAGACAGGGAGGGCCGTGGCCGCAACATGACGTGACGCTGGCCCAACGCAACCCGGCAGACGGGCTGCCATGCGTGGTACCACCGCCACCCTGCGGACTGTAAGCCGAGTAACGGGCTTGGGGTCCTGTGCAGCGGGAGAGGGGGACGAAGAAGGGAAACGGGCCGGGACGCGTGACGCAGAACACGGCAGGAGCCGGCTCTGACGCCTCAGTAGAGCGGGCTGGCAGGGTAGCTTGGCGGACGGGGCCTTTTCAGCGTTGCATGTGCCCACCAACCTCAGCCCCTCATGGGCCCGATCCTTAACTTCGACCGGCCCGTACGACATGCAGCTGGAGCTCGCGGCCGAGGTGCTGCGCAGCGGCTGCCTGGCGGGCGAGGGGCTAGACGGCGACGCAGATGGTGGAAGCGGCGGTGATGGCGATCCTGGAGAGTCACCGCCCGGGGCCGGCCCCGG
Source organism: Gonium pectorale (assembly GCA_001584585.1). Classification (NCBI taxonomy): domain Eukaryota; kingdom Viridiplantae; phylum Chlorophyta; class Chlorophyceae; order Chlamydomonadales; family Volvocaceae; genus Gonium; species Gonium pectorale. The sequence continues at coordinate 1,275,491 of LSYV01000032.1, read as the reverse complement.
CTCCGAAGCCGCAGCTGACGCGACGGCGGTGGCCGCTCCGCCCCGCCGCCGCCCCGGCTGCCCCAACCAGGCCATGTTCTTCGGGGAGCTGCCGGCGTGGGCGCAGCGGCTGATAGGGCTGGTGCCGCTGAGTGAGTCGATCTGCCACGTGCCACGTGTGCGTGTGCTGTTGTACGGCACCTGTGGATCGGGACGCTACCCCTGGCGCCTGGCCGTTGTTATCCCCGTGGACCGGCACCTCACGGTCTAGCCTCGCACCTTCCGCCGACTGCTGTGCGCCCCGCAACCCCCCCGTATGCACTGCGCCCCTGCAGGCGCGCTCCTGCCGCCCCACCTGGCCGCCCGCTCGCCGGCCTTCGACCAGGCCATCCTCAACCTGTACCGCCCCGGGGAGGGGATCACACCCCACGTGGACCTCGCCCGCTTCCAGGTGGGGCCGGGCATCGCGTCTCGTCTGCCTTCTCTTGGGGGCCGGGGGCTGCGTGCTACCTGTCGTGTTTCTACCCTTTTTTGGGGCCATGGGCTGCGCATCGATGGAGGTATTGTTGTTTAGGGTTGGGGACGGGACCTCGCCCGGTCCTAGGTGCGGCGGGGGAGCGGTGACTGCGATCGTGTTGTGGTCCGAGCGGGCGAAGGGGCAATGGGCGAGGGGTAAGGGTGAGCAGGTTCGAGGGTGAGCAGGTTCGAGGCAGGTGTGTGGGTAGGTGCGGAAGCGTCGGGCACCTACTGGTAAACGGAGCGTATGCTCACACGGAGTGCTTGTGATAAAAACAAACGGCCAGCAAGGTCCAATTTATGATACTCATTCAGGTATGAGGTCAGTTTTCCCTGGATGGGACTTGGCGCTGTTGGTCGTGCCGCTCAGCAACCCCGGGACTGTGTATTGCCGCCATGCGGATGCCGTCACAGGGTTCCGTGCCCCAACCCCCTATCCCCTCACGACTCCCCGCGCAGCTGCCCACCATGCACGCCCCCTGCGCTTCACCCCATGTCCCCGTGGCTCCGCCCAACAGGACGGCATCGTGGGGGCCTCCTTGGGCGGCCCCGTTGTCATGCACTTTACGAAACCGCGTGGCGGCATCCGCCCGGGCTACGGGACCGCCCGCGACGCTGGCTGCGGCCATGGCCGCAGCCCCGGCCCAGGTCTTGGCCCCAGCCTCGGTGCGGATCAGGTCCCGGGCTCGAGGTGCCCCAGCCTCGGCAGCGGGGGGCTCTGTGCGGATCCCATCGTAGGCTCCCCCACTGGCACCGGCAGCCCTCTCGACGACTATGGCGGCCGCAATGATGGCGGCGTCAGCGACGGACATGGCGGCGGTGGCGGCGGCGGTAGCGGCTGCAACGGAGGCGCTGCGGGCCATAGCTCCGGCCGCAAGCGGCGCGCTGGACGAGGGGAGGGCGACGACTGCGATGGGATTGGTGTCGGTGGCGGTAGCCGCACGCTACGGCGCCGCGTAGATGGTGACAGCGGCGGCGGGGTGTGTGCCGCTGCCCGCGACAGCGGCGGCGGCGGCGGCGACGGCAGCACCCCTTGGGCCAATGCTCCCTTCGCTGGTCGAGCAGGTTCGACGGCATGTGATGGCGGTGCGGCGGACGCGGCGGATGACGGCGGCTGCTTCCACCGACCTACAATGACCGCCGCCGGCAACTGCGGTGCCGCCGCCGTCGCCGGCTGCGGTGCCGCCGCAGCGCATGAGGGGACGCCATGCGCGGTTGTGGGGGCGGCGGCGGGCGTCTCCCAACCAGCTGTCACCTCGGCGGCGGTGACGGATGACGGCGGCGTGTGGCGCTGCGGGCCGCGCCACGTCTGCGTGCTGCTGCGGGGCGGGGACCTGATCGGGCTGAGCGGCGAGGCGCGGTACGACTGGGCGCACGGCATCCCGGCGGTTTCGGAGGAGTGCTGGGGGACCGACCCGCGGGCCGGATGCGACTGGTGCGCAGACGCGCAGCGGCAGCGGGATCATGGGGCTGGGGAGGGAAGGGCGGTGGCGGTGGAGGAGGAGGTGGATGATACAGGGGCGGGAGCAGGGGCGGAAGCAGGGGCGCAGGGGGTGGCGGTGGAGGGGAGGATAGCGCGGCGCACGGCGGCAGCAGGTCACGGGCTTGGGGTCGCGGCGTGCCACGGTGGGGGATGCGGCCAGGTGGCCTGTGGCAACGGTAACGGAGCGGGGCGGCTGCTGGCGGCTGAGGACAGCGAAGGCCGCGGCGGCGGCGCAGGCCATGCTGCCAGCGCCGCACCAGCCGCCGATGCGGCGGCGGCGATGGGCTGTGCCCCTCGTCCTTGCTCCACTGGCGGGGGAGGAGGCGCCAGTGCGGGCGGCGGACCCTGGGTGCTGCGTCGCGGCGTGCGGCTGTCGGTGACCCTCCGGCGCCTGGTGCCGGGGATCGTGCTGACGGAGGAGATGTAAAGATCATCGCGGCTTGCCGTACGGTAATCCCGTACTGCGGTCATGCCGTACTACCCGCCTACTTGGTACGGAACGTGGGTGGCACGGGTGCGGCATGGTGGGTTCGGTGATTGAACTGTGTAGACCCGGGTCCGTTGGGTGCTTGGGGTGTCCTGAAACGCCAGCTCGTCACACGTGAGGACCAAACGCTCTATTGCCTTCTTAGGCAGCCGTACATCTTGACATCGCAATCAGCACAACCAACTGAAGGTGCTCCTCTGGAGCCGCTGGACCCGCGGGCCGCAAGAGCACACCACGGGGAGCCCCCCGCGCTTCCACACCCGACTCCCGCTGCCTTTGTCAACGCCTACATTCTTGACTGCAGCACGATAAGGCGTCGCACCGCGGGGGACATCCTGCATGCCTGCGTTCGCTAACGCCAACCGCGCAAAGACGCATGCGCACTCACGCACGCATACCGCAGCGTGGGTGCTGAGAGACCCGGCGGCCTCGATCGTCCCATGCGCTGGGCCTCCGCATTCAGGCCTCCCCTGCCGCAATCGTAATGCGTCAACCCTGGACAGATATGAACCACACTCCGCCCCTCACAGCACCCTTCGCAGCACGGGGCACGACGCACACACCCCTTCGACCTCCTCTGGAGCTGGGTCCTACAACAACACCATCACTTTTGCGCTTGCGCTCGTCGTATACGTCGTTCCATTTCAACACCCCTTACACATGCAACGAATACGCGCCTTGCTCCCGCCGGCCCTCGTCCAGTTGCGCAGCGCGGTCGTCCGCCCGTCCAACGGTCCGAGCTGGGCGGCCCCCAGCCAGCCGTCCCATGACGCCGGCGGCCGCCGCGCCGCCGCCTTTGCAACGCCCGCCCAGTCACGCAGCGACCTGCCATCCCGCCAGGGGCAGCACTCACAGCCTGCGCAGCAATGCGTCACCTATGGGGTGCCGCCACACGCCGTGCCGTGGCGGCAGCCCTACCAAGTCACAACGGCAGGGGGGACTCTGGGAGAGGCCGAGCACGCAGGCGGCAGTTACCCCGCACCACCGGCACCTGAAGCTCACTCGCCGCGTCGCCTCCCTGACCCTCAGCTGCCGTAGCTGCCTACGCGAGGCGGCCTGCCAGGAGCCGGCCTTTGGTGTACACCGCAGCGCCGCCACCGGCGCCGCCGTTGCAAGGCCTCCTAACTCGCGCCCGCCACACAGCCCGGCCCGCTCCCGCGTGGCGCCCTTCGTCCCTTCTTCCCTTCGTCCTTATTCCCTTCGTCCCCAGCTCAACCTTGGCCGCCCCGCATCTCGCCACACGCGCTAACCTGCATCGCCCCGCCCTGCGTGCTGTACGGCCTCTACCCCCACCCCGCCGGCGCCGCTTTCCCCGAGTGCCACTGCCGGGCAGTCCCCCGGGACCTGCACGCACGGCCGCAGCGTTCCCCTCGCGGACCGCGCGGACAGCACCGGCGGCGCCACCGCAGCTCCTCTCGCGGCCCTTTCAGATCCCGCGCCCGCCGCGGCGGCCAGCCCTGTCGTACGCGGTATTGAACTTGTCGACCACCTCGTTGGCCGTGTGCGTTCCGCGGGTCATGGCCGCCAGGTACAGCGTCAGCAGCGTGTCGTTGTACTCCTGGGGGGTGGGGGTGGAGGTTGGTGACGACGTGGAGGCGGGGGCGCATGTCAACGTGGAGGCAACGGCGGTTTCTTGCTCAGTACAGGGAGGGAATGGAGTCATTGCCCCGCGCTGCACTGCCCCGCCGGAACCCACCCCGCGCCCCCTTTATCTGTTGCGCCGGCGCGCATCTGCCCGATCAACCGAACTGCTACCTGCCTTCCCGTCGCCACCGGAACCATCAGAGCAGCCTATCCCTCCATGCCCCGAAGGCCACCGCCTGCGACCAGCCTGCCATACGCCACCCAACCCATCCCCGCCCAGCCGGCATGCGGCGTCCTGCCATTCGATCAACGTACCGTGAGGTACTCGCGGTTGAAAGCGTCCGTGTCGCACGCGGGCAGGCCGTTGATGAGGCTCGACACCTGAAAGAGGGTGGATTCCGAGGCGGGCCGACTCTCAATCACCACATCATGTTGAGGAAGTCTTCCAGTCGTGCCGGCGTCTCAGTACGAGTACGGGTGCCGGAGGGCCGCGCGGATCGGGATCCGGAGGGGAGCGCTGGGGGGATCCTGGGCAGGCCGATACCTTTTCTTAGGCCAGCGTCAAGCCCATGTGTGCCCGTGCGTGCCCGTACTTGCGTGGCGAAACTGGAGTCGGCATGCCCAAACGCAACCGCCTGCCCCCACCAAGCCCCCCACCCATTACACACCCACCCCCATACGCACCTGCCGCAGCAGCCCGTGCGGGTACGCGGCGCCCGCCTCGCCCGCCTCCACGCGCCCCAGGGCCCCCGCGATGAGCCTCAGCCGCTCCAGCAGCATCTTGATGGCCGAGTGGAGCGACACCAGCTGGGCGGAGACTGCGGGGAGGGGGGAGGGGGCGGGGGTATGAGTAAGCGGATCAGGGGGAACGAAGACTGAGGGAGTGGGGTGAGCATTGGTGGGTGGGACTAAGCGCCCGAGGTTGAGCTACCATCGTCTACCTGGGCCCGTCCGTCGGATAAGGGGGACGGCGCGGGGGCGTGCACGAGGGTCAGAGCACTCGAGTGAAGTGGTAACTGGGTGCTGAAATAGTCCGCCACACGTCTGGATGGGGCGGTGTCACGTTCCGGGGGTGGTATTCAGGAGATGAGGTGGAACGGGCCAAGGCGGCTGGCCAAACCCTACGTGCCACCTGCCGTGTAACCGACGCTCCAGCCATCAGCGCGCCGGCAACCCAGCTCCCCCTCCCCATACCCCGGCGACTCACGCTGCTCGGAGCCCGTCGCGCGGCCGGACGGCAGGATGCGGGCGACCTGGTCGACGCCGATGCGCTCGGCGTCGCTGGTCTCGATGGCGTAGGGCGCCCGCACGAACACCAGGCCCGGGGCGCCGGTGTCGGGGGCGAGGTGCAGCTCTGGATGGGAGGAAGGCGGGGCGGGGCGGGGGGGGGGGGGCCGGGAAGTGGGTACCGTAGCTGCATGAGCACGAGGCGCCGAAGGCAGGCGGGCTAGAGGCAGCTGAGGAGGCGCGCACGCGCGACGCTCGGGCACCAACATGCCCACCAGAGCGGCATGGGACACGAGCCACATGGCCCACGGCCGACGCGCCCGCCGGTCTCCGCTAGCCCACATGCCGTGCATGGCGTGAGCACCGCACGCCGCCGCACTGACCGGTCTCGTACAGCACCACGGGCAGGTCCTTGCGGGTGTGGTCGACGGTGGGGTCCAGCAGCAGGAACACCGGGCTCTCCACGACCTCGGAGATCTGGGGCGCCCGGGAGGTGGGGCCACAGAGATGGGTCAGGTGGTGTCAATGACGCAGTTTGGGGAGAGGAGGCGAGGGGTCAGGCGCCTCCTCAATGTCGGGAAACCAAGCAGGTGGGGATGTCAACGAGGGGCAAGCTCCGGCAGATGGGCAGGCCGCAGCCCCTACAGCCCCGTCCGGCAGGCCATGGCGCCTACCAAGCTCCGTGATCCGCAATCGGACGCAAGGCAAGGTTCCGGCCATGGGCCCTCGCTGGCACGTCCCGCTATCGCCACATCCCAGCCGATCGGCCCGCCACAGCGTTGCACCGTACCCCGGACCCCGCGGACCCCGCGCGGGCGGACCCCGCGCGGCGGACCGCCGAAGTCGGGCAGTCACCTTAAGCCCCTCGCGCGGTACGGCGCTGCCATTGAGGTTGGCGGCCCCATCGGGTTCCAAGCCGACCCCTGGAACCCGATGGGCAAGCCCCATAACACCCGTTGGTGTAAAGCCGCGCCCGCTGACGCAAAAGCTCAGCAAACCTCCACACTGCAGTGAACGCCTCCTTCGTGCCTTGCAGGCACGGCAGGCCGTGTCGTGACGCCTGCTTCATTCTGGAGCGGTATCAAAGGCCATCCATGCGCATGGCACGGTACGGCGCTGCAACGGTGCACATACATGCCTTCACGAATACTCACCCCCACACCCGCGCTACACAATTGTGCCGCCGCTCCATGCCTCCGAGTGAGAGCGTTAACCCGCTCTCCCCCCCTCCCCCGCAACCCCCACTTCCACCCGTTGCGCCTAGCAAGCCCGCACCTTGCGGTGGCACGCCATGTGGGCATCCGTGGCCGCTGGCCCTGTGGCGTACCAGCCCACCACATCCAGCGTCTTGAACACCTGCTTGTCTGTCGGGCGGGTTGGGCGGGTGGGGGGTTGCAAGGCGTGAAGGGCTCGTGCGAACGCCCGCATGCCCAGCGACAAGGGTTGCCCCACGCCGACGAGGCAATGTCAGCAAGCCCACGAGCATACAATCAAGAAGAGCCAACCGTGCTCATCAGACCTCGTGCGGCCCCGGGCGACAGCCGTGGAGCATCGTACATCCACTGCATCCACGAAGCCTCTCGCATCCCATACCGTCGCCATGCACTTGCCCTCACAGCTACAAGACAGGCCTGCTGTGCCTGGCTCTGTGCGCTGGCCCCACTCACACTGCTCCTGCTTCTTCAGCAGGAATGTGATGTCCGGCTCAATCGACCCGTCGGCTCCCGCGGTAAAGCGGACCTCAAAGGAGTTGCGGATGTCCACCGTGCGGCCGCTCTGGCTGCCAAGCAGGCAGCCCATCACGGCCAGGCCACCCGCCGGGGGCACGGTGGAGGGCCCGGCGCCGCCTGCCGCTGCCGCGGCAGGCGTGTTGGCACGCGTGCGGGTGTGATGGTCGCTTACGTTTATAAGCACCAGCTGCGGGTTGGCGTTGATGGGGGTTTGAGCGGGGTATGGCAAGGCGACAATGGGGTGCATGGGTTTTCGGCATGGACGGACATCCAAAGTCCCGTTATAGCCATCAGGTTCTGTAATTTGTGTGCCTTTCAAAATGTACCCCACTGAGCAAGAGTCCCGGAAGAGGCAGCACCAAGATCTCAGCCCCAATTCCCGCCTCAACCACGCTTACGGGATGAAGTTTCCATTCCAGTCCTGAAGTGCTTTGCCGAGCTGCTGCGTCCGTCTCCATGTTGTCCCGTCGCTCGCTCACTGGTCCGCGACAAACGCAGCTAAGCCGTTCCAAAAGAGCAAGTTTATTTGATTACATCAACATATATATGATATTTACAGTGACGCTCAATGAAAGCGCGCAGTTCGGAAGGCAACACGAGACAGCGCGTAGGAAATGCCGCTTAACGTGATAAATGGCACGGATGAGAGGTACTATGCTTGCAAACAAAAGGCTTCCGTGCGTCTGCAAGCTTGCCTGTGGCACGCTCCGGGACCATACCCTGCTGGCGGCCGGCGGGGAGGAAAGGACCGGGTGGTCTGGCAGAGCGGGGAGACAGGCGTGGAGGGCATGGGCAACCTTTGCGCGGTGGGGCATGCGTGTGCTCAGCATGTGGGTCGTCTGTTGTGCTCCCGTTACAAACGACGGTTCCCTGGAGGCGGAGCCTTTGGGCGGCCGCGGTGGCGGCCTGCTGGTCGTCGGGGTGGGCGCCATTCATGCGACGAGGAGAGGAAGAGCGAAGAAAAGAAAAAGAAAGCGGTATGCGAGGCCGGCAGCAGCGCCAGGGTGCGTGGTTCGCAACGAACCGTACAGAAGAAGGATGCGCGAACCCCGAAAGTCGACGTCGTCACGCACCCTTTGCACGGCGTTACCACCGCACAAAGGATTTCTACGCCGCACCATGCATGTGAGTACCCTCTGGCCTGCCAGAGGTGGATCCGCCGCATATAGGGGCCTTCCTCCTTGGTTGGGGGGTAGAGGGTTGGAAGGCATTCTCAGTAGAGGAGCCCTGGGGCGCATAGGGCTCCCGACCGATAACAACTGGCTGAGCGCTGAGGGTGGAAGGGAGGGGCCAGGGTCCCCGGTGAGCGCATTCCCGGAGCGTATGCCTGATGCTGCTCCCGGTTGTTGCCGATGCCGCGCCTCCCGGTGGTCCTGTGCATGTATGGACCACATGGTCTAGTGGTTTGACGGGTTTATTAGCCCGAACCGGCCAAGTCCCTGGCTGACTGGGCTCCCAAGCCCAGCCCGTGGCCCCGACCCGGCCCGAACGTCCGACTGGATGGGAGAGACCAGGTGCTACTGGCGACGCGTGGGTTGATGGGGACGGCGTTGGGCGCATGCGTGGAAGCGGCCGCGGAGAGGCTGTGATCCCATCCCACCGCCCGGCCCGTGCATACCAGATGCGATGATGAAGAGAGGAGGGTGACATGGCTGATAGGAGCGCCAGCGGTCGGTAGAAGGGAGGTCCAGGTTCGCAGCCGCCGGGGGCCCAGCGCCTATCACAGGAAAACAACCCGCAGAGAAACCGAACCCGACCGCGCGAGCGACTAATACTCACCTATACCAGAGGAAAATGCGGACGGGACCCAGGAGGAGCGTCCCGTCGGCGGGGGCACGCGAAGGCGGAGGCGGAAAACGTCAGTGGAGCGCTAAAGGGGCCGAGCGGACAAGGACAAACGAGCAAAACTAAACTATGGCTAT
>LSYV01000032.1:1248731-1266543 GCA_001584585.1 Gonium pectorale | reverse complement strand
CTAAACTATGGCTATGGGGCCCCCGGCGGTAAAAGAAGATTGGGGCAGGGGGCCGGAGCGGTAAAGAAGGGTGCGGGAGCACGGCAGCCCGGGTACCAGGAGACGAAGGGACACACCAGAACCCGAGAACCCAGACCGACGGCAAGGGGGCAAGCGGAGGGGGCAGGCAATACTAGCGGCAATACTACCCGTGGAGCACAGGCAGCAAATCACCCCCCTCTGCTAGGGGAGGGGGGTGGTTTGCTGCCTGTGCTCCACGGGTCCTTCCGGTCTGTTTCTCTCTTGTCCTGGTTGTCAGATCTCCATTCCTTTCTTTTCGTCTTTCTGCCTTCCTGTTCTGTGGTCTTTAGGTGCAGGGTTCCTTCTCTTCTTGTGTGTGCCGTCGGTGTATGGTCTTGGCCACCGTGGTGCGCTGTAGTTAGGGCAGGGTTTCGGTGGTTCTCATCACGGGAGGGCTGCATGTCCCTCCCGTTGTCTGCGCCCTTACTCGCCTCTCTGCCTGTAACCTTTCCAAAGGAAAATAAAGACAGAGCCCCTTTCAGGAGCTGTTTTTTTTTTGTAAGAGCACCTTTTTTTTCCGGTCCCCATTTTCCGTTTGGGCCCTGCCCCCAACGGGGCTTCTTCATTGAAAAAAAGTTGAAGATAGACAGCATGCTGGCCCCGGCGCTCCACGATGGGGTACCGCGCCCGCGAATGTGCATCGCCCTCTTCGTACCCAACCACCCTACTGCGACGCCGCGCCTTTGGGCGTGCAAGTGGATCAACAAACGCTGCAGCGAGGGAGCCCGCCTCTTCAGTTTACAGACCCAAAGGCGCAATGTGTCCGGATCTCCGGAAGGGTGTTGGACTGGTGCCTGGGCTGCAGAGTGCGGGGCATGGCGTGCGGCGGACGCGGCTGGTGACTCCCTCTATCGAGCAACCTCCCGCGCTTCTGGTGGCGCCGCCGGCGGGGGTTTGAGTTTTCTCTTTGTTTGGGACTCGCCCCCTTGCTTCAATTAAGGGCCCTAGTTCGACCTGCTGTCCAGGTGGGGAGATGGCACGGGGAGGGCAAGGGGTTATCAGCCCCTTACGAGTGATACGGTCACGCGTGATACGGTCACGAGTGATACGGTCACACTACCGGCGCCATTCACGAAAAACATACTTCAGTCATACATATTACCAGCTTGTCAATCTACATGTAATGGGCAGGGCGGAAGCCATGAGTCCGGAAGTGCGGGAATAAGGGAAAGGCCGTACAGTGCATTGTAGTACATTGTAGTGCATTTGCTCCCAATCACACACTTTACACGCGCATCAGCATACACAAAATGATTGCCGCTAAACTGAAAAGTGCTGCTGAGTAATGAAACAGTTCATACTTGCAGACTTGCGCACTCGCAACTTCGTCTTTATTTTGTCATTATATGGCTTATGCCTGGAATTGATTGCTGTGGGGGAGCCTACTACACGGCTTGTTGACTCAGGGCGAGCCCTGGCTGACGCGTTTGCTGACGCTTCAATAAATCGCATTGAGCTCACGGCAGATATCACGCTCAATGACACTGACTGGGTGGGCTCGCTTCCGTTCGTGCTCGCGCGGAACATCACCATCACTGGCAGCGCCGACAGGACACGCTGGCCGCTGCTTGATCTCAACCTTGTGAAGGGAAAGGTCAGTGCGGGTTGGTGCCTGGTGACTTGATATCCCGTGGATGAATACGGAGGGAGTGTAGCACTTGAGGCCAGGCTGCGGGCGGCATAGATATCATTATCAAACTCCGTGCTAGCAGTGTTGCTAGCATCTTGCGTATAGTACAAGCCCCGAAATGTCGCAACGCTAGCTGGAACACGTTGCGTCAGACCTCGCATGGCACATTCGGGGCCCCAACGTGCTTCGTACGTCTTGAACCGTCTCGTTCCTTGACGTTTCCCTGTACAGCTGAACATGCTGGACGGGGTCTCCCTGACTCTCAAGGATGTGGTGCTGGCGGGGGCTCGTTCGAAGGCCGTCGGCACAAGCCCCGGGCTCGACTTGTTAGCGCCAACGCTAACGGGACAGCAAGCGCTGCTCGTTCTGCAGGGAGGAATGACAATTACCCGTGAGTAATCAGTTGGGGCCGTGCGTACTGGTGCAGGGCCCCAGTGCGGGGAGGACCCCCCGTGCTCCCCGTCGGCCCCGTGCCAGATCCCCAAGCCCAAAAAGAAAACGATAACAGGGAAGGCAGCCTCTACGGTCATACACACCCGGGGTTGCGATGTTCCCAGCAGGGCGCCGAGTATAGCGGGCCGTATTGGTGGGAAGGACCCCCGTGCCGAATTAACGCGCACTCGGCTGCGTGCGGAAATGCACTGCCCCGACGCCAAGCAAGGCGGGGGCGACTACCCTACCTGTCATGGTTTGGAGCTATGCCCCTCCGCCTCACGATGACGGACCACGGCTCGCTTTCCCCCGTGCCCCAACAGGCTTCTGCTTTCCGCACGTGTATGTGGTGAGTTGACGACATCGCCGTACAGTCGTCCCCTGTGGCCGTATATGTGTCCGGCGGACTCCGGCCCTGTGGCCGTACAGGTGTCCGGTGGCGTACTGGCTTGCAGTCCGGTGGCCATACAGGTGTCCGGTGTGGCTCCCTCATTTCGGTGTTTCAATTTCCTCGCCTGCACAGGCACTGGGCGCGGAGACGCCCCGCCCGTCTCATCCGCCCACCTGTCCCCCACCCTCCGGTCCGCGACCGACCCGCCCTCCTCATCCCCTCTACCCCTCACCCCCCCCCCCACCCCCACCCTCCCCACACACAGGTAGAGTACCTACTGAGCACCAAGCGCCTGGCGGGCTTCCCTGGACAGAACCTCTACTACAGGACGAACCAGACCGGCTGCGTCAACAGCACCACGGCGGCGACGGCGGTGCTGACGTACGTGCCGTTCGTGCCATACGAGGACCGCTGCTGGCCGTCGCGCGACATGCTCGAGGACGTGGCGGCGGAAGCCATGGAGCTGGACGACGGCGACCGCCAGACGCCCTCCAACTACGCCGTCTGGGTGCGCAACACATCATTTGTGTGCAACACCATGCTCGACGAGAAGTGCATCACGCGCTACGGGCCGCTCGGCTGCGTCAAATACATGCAGGGCGGCATGCCGCCCGTGCCTCCTGCGACCGCGCTGCAGCCCAGCGCCGCGGCGCTGGCGCCGCCCCCGCCGTCGGCGTCCGTGTTGGGGGTGTCGGAGTCGGCGGGCCCAAGCGCGTCACGCGCCAGCCGAACCCCGAGCGCGTCCACCCTTGCAACTGGGCTGGCGGGCGGCTTGGGAGGTGCGCGATTTGCTGCGCTTCGGTTTGTACATCTGCGCATGTTTGGCGGCCATGTACGGTATCTTTTGGCGTCGATAGGTGGCGCGGGTGCTTCGGCACGCGGGATCTGGCAGCGGCCGCATTGGGCGGTCTCTGGGGCCGCCCCTGATCGCCTGTTATGCCGGCCATCGCCGGCCCGTATCACACGGCCCTCCGGCGCCTCCTTACGGGGCCTCCCATGGGGCCTCCCTACGGCGCCTTCCGACGGGGCCTCTCGACGGGGCCTCCTGACCGCTCTGCCCCGTTATGCCCCACCCGGCCCCCCGGCGTCCGACCTTCCTCCGCAGGGGCGGTTGTTCTGGCGCTGGCGGCGACCGGATTGGCGCTGCTGCTGCGCCGGCGGAGGCTGGGCCGTTGCGCCAGCGGCGCGGGAGGGCGCAAGGACGACGCGTACGAGGCGATGGGAGGAGCGGGAGGCTCGAGCTATCACCAGAACGCGGGCAGCCCGGGCCGGCATGGCCTCGTCAGCATGTCGTGAGTGGCCGAGACAAGACCAGACGGGGTCGGGCTGGGGGTTGGTGGGGAAGGGGGCCAGGCCGGGCCGCAGATGCGCCCCCGGGGTGCAACCCACCCACCGACACTGAGTCCCACAAGCTCCTGCGGCGGGCAGCAGCAAGGGGCCCCAGGTCCAAGGCACCAATCCATAGGGGTCCAAGGCACCAATCCACAGGGGCCCAAGGCACCAATCCATAGGGGACCAAGGCACCAATCCATAGGGGTGAAATGAACGAAGCTGCTGCAGCCAGGACAGCCACGGCCACGGACGGGTCCGCGGTCACTATGGCCGCCGGATTCAGACGCGACACGGGTTCAGCCAACGCTACCAATCCATATTGGCGGAACGCACAGTGATGCCACAATGGTCGACCAAGAGTGTGGCGCCCGGCCCCGCGGCCCAGAGTCCTGCGTCCCCGGGCCCGGGGCGGCCACCGCCCATCAACCTCTCTCCAAACCGCCCTTACTCCTCGCCAACGCCGCCGTTTGACGCAGCTTGCGTGCTATCCTGCCCCCGTGCCCGTGCCCGTGCCCGGTCCCTGCCCTACCCGATGCTTTACTGCTCCCATGCACCGTTGCTGCCTGTGCGCGCCACAGGCGGCTGGCCTCGACGTTCGGGAGCGTCAAGGGGTCGACCGTCCACGTGGTCGTGGGTGGCGGCGCTTGCGCGGCGGCTGACGTCGCACGGCTGGCCGCAGCAGGGAGCCTGCCGCAGCGCGGTCAGGTGCTGCTCACAGACGAGACGACGGAGGAGCTCGACTACCGGTGCGACTTAACGGTGGCCGCGGCTGCCGCCCTCCCCGCTGCTGTGGAGGCGTCGTCGGCGTACGCGGTGGTGTCGGAGCTGACGCCCGCGCGCGATGACGTGTGCCTGGGCGTGGAGTGCGGCAACGAGGTCCAGCTGCTGGGCACAGTGCTGGGCAAGGGGGCATACGGCCGCGTGATGGAGGGCACCTACAACGGCCAGGTGGTGGCGGTAAAGCTCATAGAGTCGTCGCCGCTGTGGCCCGTCATGCCCACCGCGGACAGCACCTCCCACCTTTCGGCGCTGCAGCAGGAGGTGGAGGTGCTGGCGCGCTGTGACCACCCCAACGTGGTGCGCCTACTGGCGGCCAACCTGTCGCCCCCGCGGCCGTGCCTGGTGATGGAGCGCTGTGACACCAGCCTGGAGCGGCTGCTGTACGGCGGGGGCGCGCCCGGGCCCTGCGCCCGCCTGCAGCTGTCCACCGTGCTTCATATCGGCACCGAGGTGGCCCGCGGGCTGGCGTTTCTGCACCCCACCATCCTGCACCGCGACCTCAAGCCGGCCAACGTTCTTGTCAACAACGCCACCAGCGAGCGACCGGAGGTCAAGCTGACGGTGGGTTGGGCACGGTCATGTCGGCTCGGTAGGCTTTACCCCCTGCCGCTCTGCGACCTGGCAGCCCCGTGCAAGTTCACCAACCCCTGCGTTTCCCTGTCGCCAAAAGAATAACAGGCCTGGCCCGCGCGCGCAGGACTTCGGCCAGGCGCGCCTCCGCTGCACGGCGCTCGTCACAGACAACCCGGAGGTCGGGACGGTGAGCGGCCTTTGATTTGAGGCGCACATGGGAGGTACATTTGGGCCCGAGCGATGCAGCGGCGCATACATGTCACGCGTGCCGTACCACGCATGCAGTACTATTAGTCATTTGCCTGCGGTTCAAGGTGCTGCGTGCGTGTGCCCGGTTTAAGGAGCCGGACCGATGTCAGTGTCCGACCTAGTGGCAGCGCTCGCTCCGCAAAGGCGAACAGAGAGGCCTCCGGGCGTCCTTAACGCGTCGTCCATAGCCCATTCCGAGAACGTCAGAGCTGGTGCACAGAGGCGGTGCCCAAGTACGCTTGCCCGCCCGCGTGCCGTGCGGTGGCGTGCAGCCTCCTCACTTCCCAGTGCTCCCGCTGCGCCGCGCGCATTCCCCTTGTTGACACGTGCCACACCCTTTCCGTCCCCGCTCCTGTTCCCTCCTCAACCTTTGCGCCTCACAACATTGGCCTTTGGGGTTTGGGCGGCCGCTGCTGCTCTGCACGCGCCTCCTCTGACGTCAGCCGCCCTACATGGCGCCAGGTGGGGTGGCCGACGACTGTTGCAGTTTACGGTCGGACGGGAAACGGGTGTCGGGAAACGGGTGTCGGAAAGCGCACGGTTCGTTGTCTGGCGCCCTGAGACGCAAAGCCCCTTCGACTGCCATACCATACCATGCGTGCGACTGCATCCCAGCCTCACGAACTTCCGCCTTCACTGAAAATGCTCTGAAACGAATGTCTGCCAATCTGTCGAATCCTGCCCTTTGCTGTCGGGCGTTTGCCAGCAGTTGTTCGCCGGGCTTGTGTCGACCGGCGCTCGTGCCCAGCTCGAGCTTCCTGTATTGCGGCGTGCATAACCCAATGACACTCACTGTGTGTACTGCGCCAGTGCCCTTGTACGGCACAGTCCCCCGCAGCTCCGACTCCCTGGGGGTCCCCTGCTACCGTATAAACTCCAGGGTAATCTCACACATGCACGGTATATGTTGCCGTTCCCTCCGACGGCGCCGCGACAGCAGCCTCCCGCCCTCGGTGGGTTCCGTCCTGACCTCCCGCCCGACCTCCTCCCGATGCGCCCGCAGAGTGCTTTGACGTGAACAACTACAGGATGACCCACAAAGCGGACATGTACAGCTTTGGGGTGCTGCTGGCGGAAATGCTGGCGGGGTCGCCGCCCTGGCCGCAGCTGCGCATCGTGGAGATCGCATATCAGGTAACGCTGTGCAAGCAGCGGCCGCCCCTGCTGGAGGGCCTGGGCGTGGAGCGCTGCCCGCGCAAGCTGCGCCGCCTGATCAGCCAGTGCTGGGAGAGCGATCCGCAGCGGCGGCCGGCGGCCGAGGACGCCGTCAAGGTGCTGCTCCTACTGCTTCAGCAGCAGCAACAACAACAGGGCAGGGACGGGACCGAGTGCCCGACCCCAGCTGCTGGGGATGTTGTGTAGGGCTGACCCGCCCTGCGACCCGTGGGTCACTGGCGGCTAGAGCCCCGTACAGCTCTCCCAAAGGGGAAGTGTGCCGTACTGGCAGTCCGCCGTGTGCGGCGTGTGCTGCTAGCATGGCCAACCTCTCTTTTGTCGTTGTATGCAAACCCGTGTTGCGGTATTCAGTTGGACGGATGTGAAGCAGATCTAACCTGGAGTACCTCAGCACGGTAGACCCCTGGCATTGCGCCGCGTGCGTGCGTGCTCGCAGATGTGTAGCGCGCAGGCGCGCAGCATGGTCGCATATACAGGCTACTACAGCATACCATGTAGGAACTGGGGGGGTAGGGGTCTCTCTTCCCCAAACGGTTGCCCGTTGGCGAGCTGGGCTGCAGCCCGTCCGGCCCAAACACACGCCAATTGGGACGTTAAGCGTGTTTGTGTGTTCTGCAGCGGGTTGTACGGCTTAGCGCCCATCTCGTGGCCAGAGGTGCTCCTTTCTGGGGTTCTCCTTGGGGCTTGATGGGACTGAGAGCCCGGCTTCACTGGAGCAGTTCTGCTTTGCAACTGAAAATATAGATGCGCCAGCGTTGCGTCCCGCGCCCGGCGCGCCTGGCGAGCGGTGCGGCCCTGTTTACCTGAGTTGAGCCGAGCCTGGCTTACGATGTTTCAACGGGGGTTATTACGCGGGGGTTCCGCAGCGGAGGAGGGGTGGCGCCCGTCGCAGCGGCGGCGGCCAAGAGGCTGGCGCTGGCGGTGCTCTGCGTCCCGATCCGTCGGCAAGTCACCTGGCGGCCTGCATCACAGCACCAATGGCATCACACACGCAGCATGTGCATTGACGCCCTGGGCAGCCGGGCTGTGTGTGCGCGCGCAGGTCTCTCTGGCCGTTGTGGCCTTTACCTGACGTGTCGTACGCGCCCGTGAGTGCCCTTGGGAATCGAAGCTGATAATTCATCCCTGGGATATCTATTCGTGTCCATTGGGGGCTGGCGGTGTGTATATGTGTGTGTGCGTGCGTGTGGAGGGCTGGGTTCTCCGGCCAATGTCTCTCCGGCGCAGGTGCACTCCCCCCTCCTCCGAGCGACACTTGCGTTGGCTGTGATTTTGCGTTTGGGAAGGGTGACAGGGAGGGCGGGGCGAAAGCACGGGCGTTAGCTATTGTTGTGTCTGTACATGGGGGATTATTGGGTTGGAACCTTCGTTATCGTTATCTATGGATGTTCTTTGGCAGAGGGATTGCGGGGCCAATGGAGGCGAAGACGCGGACGGGCGAAGCAGCGGCGTTGCGTTGAGCGGCTGCCGGCTGGGCATACTGCAGCAGCAGCAACAGCAGGCGAGGGGTGAGAGGAGATCGGGCGGATTGAGTGTTGAGTGGGGATTGCGTACCCTTGTGCTTCAGCACTTGGCAGTGGTTGTGGGTATGGTTGCGATCGTCTCGTTTACATTTGGAAAACCCTGGGGGCTGCGCCCAAGGTGTGCGCGCGCCCACGTTCGGTCCATTGGGGCCAGCCATAATGGCTCCTCTTCGCTTTACCCCATCACATTTTGCGTGTGCTGGACTTGGGAGGTTACCAAGCAGGGTGGGTGGGTGGTTGCGCACGGCTTGGAGCAAGCGCCCTGGGAGCCGCTTACTGGCGTGCTGAATTTGGCACGCTTATCGAAAGCTGGAAATTGCACCCTGTGGTGGCACGAGGCCGTGTTCCAAACAGTGTCGTCTGTCGGCTGGGTGCCCATCAGACGGACCTCGTCCGTGTGGGGAGCGGCGGCCTCCGTACCGGTAGCGATGAGCCATGAGCGAAGTCAAGGTAACTCGTCGAGGTACACGCCAGGGGACACGCTCTGTCTGTCTTTGGACTCCTCAATGTAAGGAATCTGTATCCCCTTGTTGCCCCACGTCGCCACAAATGCTGTACCGCTGCTGCTGGCTGGGCCCACCTTCGTAGGTCATGGTCCTGTTGAAAAAAGAGAACCAGAAACGGGGAAGGCAGCCTCTACGGACATACACACCCGAGGGTGTGATGTTCCCAGCAGGGCGCCGAGTACAGGGCATGGCGGGCGAGGTATACGAGCAGACGGGCCCTCCCGGTGTGTGTCACCAGAATAATGGTGTCACCAGAATAGTTAGTGGCGTTCCCCTTGGCACATGTGATGGAGTCTGCATCGCGAAACAGCCGCCCAGTGAGAGGGGGGGCACATTCGCCGCAAGATACCTCACGATTAAATAATGTAGATTTCATTGAGAACGCCGAAAATATGCACGTACGACAAAGATACGGCGTGTCAAAGTGTGCTGTACGTACGACGGGCGTTGGTCGTCGGTGGGTCGGTCTGGGTTTTGACACGGTGCTCAAACCCTTGCACCCAGAGCTCCGCTTTCACTCACAATTGCACTAAATGAACCTTTACTTATAAATATACTGTAATGACGCATTTGTGAGACGAGACTTATGGCCCGACCAGCCTTGCTATCTTAATTAGGATATTTAAATCAGCCTGGTTTTGGACCCGTTTTTCCTAATTCGGGACACGGGGCAATTACGAGGGTTTTGCAATAGAAGACAGCCCAGGGGCAGGGGATGGAAATGCGCAGATCCCTACCTAGTAAATTGCCCTGGGATACTTGCCCCATGAACAATCCATGCCCTTCAGCCGGGTTGGAATTACGCAGGCTCCTAATTACCTCTCAAAGGAAGATAGCAAGGCTGGGCCCGACCGATGTCGCCCTTGCTTGCCACTCTTCGGCGAGAAGCCTTGAATGAACCAAACCCGGTTGCTTTCTGGAAAGCGGCCAAATGCTGATGAAGAGCCCTGTGGGTGCCAAAGCACACTTACACTTGAGGGCAGTGCACTCACAAACATGCCCATGCTTTCTTATCCGGTCCATACCGTCAGTGCTGTCCCTGCTTCTATGACGCTGCCGAAAATGCCTGGAGTGCGCGCGTGCCCATATGTACCGGTAAAACATTCTTCACGGCTTTCAAAGCGCCCTGGCCATCAAAATCAACCCTGGACTCCCTGGACTCGACGGCAATAATACATGCGGCTAGTCCGCAGCCCCTGGAGGGCACCATAGTTCCTGCAAAGAGCCCAAGCAGGATTTCCTCGCAGGAGCTAACCCCCCTCCCACCTCCCCGCTTCACGTGAGGCAATCCCGTAAAGTATATGGGCTGGGAACACCATGATGGCAGCACGTGTAAGACAAAAACGTGTCGCTGGTGGTATGAACGGCAGGCGATGTTTGACACCCAGCCAGCATCAGGGACCGGTAACTGTGCATTCCCTAGGCCCGGATACCTTATGTATGTTGTCAAGGCATTGCAGCCAACACTTCACACGGGTTGGGAGCCACACGGGTTGGGAGTGCCTTGTGGATGGGCAGCACCTGTAAGACAGCATTTTGTAGCGGTGATATGAACGGAAGGTAGGCTATGAATGGTTGCCCGCCAGCGCCGCACATTGCCGGCCTGAATCCACAGGTGTGCCCTTGTCCTTGCAAAGGAAAGCAAGGAGAGTGCTGTGTGTCGGGCGCACGCAGACCGCCAAGGCGTCTGGTTTTATGCGGCTCCGGAGTACCATTCTTTGCGATGACTTTTGGTGTGGTTAGCCAGGTGAGCTGGGCTGCCGGCAACACATCTCCAATGGCACACGCTGCATAGCCTTGTTTGGAGGCCATCCAGTGCATGGTTTATAGCCCGTAGTTCCTGCAACAGGAAGGCCCTAGCGGGACTTCTTCGCAGAAGCTAACCCCCCTCCCTCCCCTCCCACGCACCTCCCCGCTTCACGTGAGGCTATCCGTATACTACACGGGCAGGGAACGCCATAGCGGCAGCAGCTTTATGTATGACAGCATCATGTAGGGGGTGTATGAACGGGACGCCAGACCCGCTGGCAATCTGGCACCTGCAACTTGGTGCTAGTGTAGAGGCATTGAAGTCCATGGTGGTATGTAGCCCGTACCTCTTGCAACGGCAACGAGAGGGTCCTTGCACGATGCCCTAGCAGCATGTCCCAGCTGCTTTGCTACAGGTGAAATGGCCTGGGTCCCTGGGCACGAGGTCTACGTGGTTCCTTGCTATCATTCCATGGGACTTAAACCTGCATCATTTCATGGTTTTGCGGCCTGATAGGCCAGCAGGGAGTTCAGTGTGATAGCTGGTGGCCTCGACCCTCGAGGACTTCACTATGAAGCCCCAGGCTCGGGATCGGGAGTACCAGCAAACCTTTCCGTTGGACCTTCCGTGATTCCTGCACACCCATCTATCTCCACTTGGTATGAAACGGCTAGGAAATATAACCACGGGTGGAGAGAGTAAGGCCGTCTCAAATGCCGGTGCCTGGCCGCAGATAGAAGTAGCCTGAACAACCAAAGGGAGGGACACCGCCTCTTGCCAAAGCCTGTCGCTTGCCATATCTCCCTGCACCCCGTTCTTCCGCCCTCTGGGTGCAGCCGCCCCGCCCCGTGCCTTGTACGCACCCTTGTGCTCACTTCCTGCCTTAAACCTCCCTCACGACCCCTGGGTCCGCCGTGCCGAACCGCGCATTCCCTCTTCCGCACTTGCACCTGTCCTTCGCCAGGTATCCGAAGGGCCCTCACCGCCGAAGTATGGTCCTCCTCCAGCCGGCCCAACTGTACCACTCTCCGAACCCGCGCTGCGCTCGCGCGGCCGAAACCGACAGCATTTCCTAACTGCACCTGTCCTTTACCGCTGCCACACTCTGGCCTCTCTACCCTAGTGCTGGCGGTGCCGCATCTCGTCGACGAGCCAGTGCCATATCTCGGCCGGCACCGCGCTCCCCTGCCTGCTGGCGGCGTCCACCGCCGCCTGCCAGTCCACGGGGCAGCCGGCCTCCACTAGGCCGCGCAGCAGCGGCAGTGGCTTGCACGGCTCCCGGAGGCAGCACGCGAAGATGGCCCCGCCTGAGGCGCCCCAGGGGCAGCCCAGCCGCGCCAAGCAGCGCAGCACCGCCAGGTCGTTGTTGCCTACGGCTGAGTTGTACGGCTGTCCGTTGGTCTGCCGTACGGGGAGATGCAAGGAGCGGACGAGCGGGCGGTTTGTTTTGCCGCGTTGAGGTGAGGCCTCCATTCGCGACACACACCGAACGAGCCGTAGGTCACGGAGCTGATATCGGACATCGCGCGAAGGCGGAAGGTGCTACAGAGCTGCACATCAGACAAAGGTCAGGGCGACAAGCGAGCGCGTGCTGTGTCGCGTGTGCGCAGCGTCGCAGCACGTCGCAGCACGGCGCTCATCAGCAGCGCTTGTCCCCGCACCCGCGATACCGTGCCCACCCCATGACGGCCCCACGGCAAACCTCGCCGCCCAAAGCGGCGGTGGACCCGTTACTCACCCCCATGGGGCAGCCGTTCTCTGCCAGCCACTCGACCGCCTCCTCGCAGCCGCTGCCCGCAGACGCTGCAAACGCGTCCTCCGTCCAGCGGCAGCCCCACGTGTCCTGCAGCCACGCCATCAGCTCCACGCTGCCGCTGCTGGCGGCCGCCGTCTTGAGCCGCCCCTCGCGCACCGACGCCCCCAGCTCCTGCACCGCCCACTGCACCACCGGCAGGTGGCCGTGGGCCGCGGCCGCCAGGGCCACAATGTAGGGGTCCATCCACAAGCGCCGCGAGCGCAGGGCCCTGAGCACCTCCAGCTTGCCGCCTTGCGCCGCGGCGCGGACCGGCGACAAGTCCTCTCCCAGACGGACTCCCGCCTCGTCCAGGAGGTAGGTCAGCGCCGCGGCGTTGCCGGTGCGCACGGCCTCCTGCGCCGCCGCGGCGTCGGCGGTGTAGTCCCGGTGACGTAGCCACGCGAGGCGCGCCGCGGCGTCGGGGCAGCTTGCGGCGCGTGCGCAGATCGCCGCGGCTGATGCCGCGGCGGCGTCGCCACCGCCACCGGCAGCGGCAGCAGCGGCGACGCCGCCGACGCGCCCGGCGGGCGGGACCGCCACGGCGCGGAGCGACTCGACCCAGTCGAGCTTGGCCTGCCAGTCGGCGGTGCGGCTGCCGGCGGCGGCGCAGGCCAGCTCGTGGAGGAAGCCGGCCGTCGGCTGGTGCGCCGGCGACCGTGGCGCCTCCGCAACGACTGGCGGCGTCACCGCTGCCGCCGATTGCTGTGGTCTTCGGCCAAGCCCACCGCCGTCTCTAGTGGTGCCGACGGCACTATCACCCATCAGAGTATCGTACATGGTCCTGAGCTCATGGATTGGAAAGCCCTGCGCCGCCGCTGCGAGCAGGCTTTCCCGGTCCCATGGCTGCAGCGCCGACCGACCCGCCGATTCCGCCTCACCGGAATCCACTGAGGCCCGCTCCGGGCGTAGCTCTAAGAGCCATTCCATCAGCGCGACGTGTCCTCCCCGGGCTGCAGCGAGCGCGAAGATGATGTTCCATCCAGCACCGGCATCAAACAACAGCTGACAGACTGCCTTGTGACCTGAGCTTGCGGCTACCAGCAAGACCGCGAGGTCCGGACTGCAGCCCCGACGGAGCAGCCAGCTGCAAGTGTCGATTGCGCCCGCCGCGGCAGAGGCCCTGAACACGGTCTGCATGACTTGCTGCGTGGGGACGAAACCCACAGCCCCGAGCGCCAGCTCAAGGTTTTCGATGCAGCCGCTTGCCGCAGTTAGGCACAGCAGCTTGCGGCGCTGCCCCAGGTTGAGGCCCCGCATGGCGCCGGGTGCAGCCCATCGCGCCGTGAAGGAAGCGGACGGGATTGGCTGCGAGAGGCGCACGGTTGTGTAGCAAGGTAGCCCCCGCAGGTGCTCCGCAGTGGCTTTGTTGACTTGGCGTAGCCCGCAAGCAATATCGTTAGGGTGCAAGTGCTGCGCAATGGCGCACAGGAGGCCAGGTATGCACACATCAGAGAAGCTTGTTGGAGACGCAGCGGCAGTGGGCTTGGCGTGAGCCATGTAAAATATTTTAGGGCTGCCGTCTAAGCACTGGAATGCCACATATGGTTGCGATTTTGTGATTCAGGGGTATAATAGGATTGCGACCAACAGTAGTAATGCATGGAGAGTGTCTTGACTACGGCACGGCAAAGGAGGGCACTCGAGGCGCCGCAAGAATGACTCGCGTATATATAACTGGTTTCAAGTATGCATGCAGAATTGAAATGGACTTCGCAGCCAGGCGTCCCACGGTTCACTTGCGCATGCTGTCCCACGCTAGGAGCCTCTCATCCATGTCGCAAATATCCCAAACCCGATCCCCTGCAAAGCTGCCGTGGGCACATCGCCGCAGGCACGGATCCCCCTGATACCCCGCTGAAGCAAGGGCAAGTGCCGCATGCAATCGCAGCGGAGTGCCGCAAGCGTCACGCAGCCCTCCAAGCCAACCCATGCCCTGCTTGGATTGCGAGGACGGACTACGCGACACTGCGTGAGACATAGCAAAATTTGCAGTAGAGGCATCCCATCGTCGTGGAGGCCCCGCTCCCGCTCCTGCCTAGCACGCCAGCAGCAGCTACAGTAGGGATGGCCGAGGAGGATGAGGCCACTTCACGCACCGGCATGGTTCAGCGCCATGCCGCGACGCTTGCCACTCTACTGCCTCCTCACAGCCGCTCCGCTCGGCGGTCCTGAAGGCGGCCGCGCTGAGCTGGCATCCGTGCTCTAGAAGCCAAGACTGTTGCGCATATGCCGACCTGCCAGGCCGCCGCCACTGCCGCTGCCGCACCCGCCGCTGCGGTCGTCGCCAATGTGGCCCAGCCCTGCCAGCTGTTGACCCGCACGGGGCCTCGAGCCACTCAACCGTGTATGGCCGTCCGCAGCTCACAACAGCGAGGCACAGCAGCCCCTGCTGCTGCGCCAGCGCCAGGGCCGGGGGGGCCCAAGCAGCTAGCTGCAACGCCAACGGGAGAGTGGGCTGTATGCGGGAGGCGTACGGCAGCGAACTACTGTGGCCAGGCGGCTACGGAAGCTACGGAAGAGCACCGCGGTGGCCTTGCGAGCGTCGCGTGTCGAAGCGCTGTGTTGGCTTCCATACATGGAATGCACCCCTTGCGGCTTTGGAGGACATAGAGTACATACCAGAGACGTATCAAGCATCAGGCGTATAAGGGTTATGTGCCACATGTAGGTGTTTCAGAGCGCAAGGAGAAGTCCCAAGGTTTGCGCCAGGACGCTGCTGGGGATCGCAGGGTAAGCGGGGGAAGGCCAGGGGATAAAGAGGAGGGATCGCCTGGTATCGAGTCGAAGCTTGTGTCGGGGCCCGCCGCTTGTACACGGTACGGCTGCAAGATATGGACGTGACACGATTTTGACTAGGACCGATCGTTGCCAACTGCCTGTATCATTTAATCATAGGCGTGTGCCTGCGTTTACGGACTTGGGGTTACACTTGCTAGCAAGTTCCCCGAGTCCTGGCCTTACTTGCAGCGTTGAAAGCTTAAATACTTGTCTGAGATGTTAAGTCCTCGTAAGCGAACTTGCGGCTTTTAGGTCAAACGGCCGTTGACCGCGCGCGCAATTACTCCAAGTAGCGACGCGCGAATTCCCAGTGATGCGCCCCGCAAACGCTGGCGTGTCAATCCCATAGAACGAACGGCGTTGTATCAGCTCATGGCGATGGGTAACGGCGGAGCGCAAGCCGACTACGGGATTCCGTCGTCGGATCCCTCTCGCATCTGGCTGCCGGAGCTGGTGGACCGCATCGCGCGTTTCATGCCCTCGAACGATGCTGCTTGCAGCCTACGCCTCGTGGACAGGGCCACCGCTGCGCAGCTTCGGTGGGCCACAACCCTGCACCTCTCGCAGCCCGTGCCGCCGCCCATCTACGCCGCCCGCTGGTCCGCGCCGGGCGCCATGCGGGGCCTGACCTTCGATCAGCGCCTGCTGCTGCTGCGTCTGACTGCCGCCAGCGGCGTCGTGCCCAACCTACGCCTCGCGCTCGACGCCGCGGGGGTCTGCCTTACCGTCTCCCACAAGATGGCGATTTTTGAGAGCGCCGCCGCGGCGGGGGCGCTGCCCATGTGCCGGTGGCTCCTCCTCCACGGCTACCCCGCAAGCGTCCCCGCCATGCGCGCGGCCGCGCGGGCAGGCCAGCTGGGCGCGTGCGAGCTCCTCCTGTCCAGTGGCATCACCTGGAGCCTGGAAAACGTGTGGTCGGCGCTCCGCGGCGGCCACCCGGGTCTGGCGGACTGGCTGCTGCTGCGTCGCGCCAGCGGGCCCTTACTGAAACCTCCGCAGGCTGCGCCGCCGCCTCCGCCGCCGCCAAACCTGGACGCGCCGTCAACCGCCGGCGTCCAGCCGCCGCCTCCCGCCTCCTGCAGCAGGGCGGCGTCGCCCTCGCCGGCCCACCTGTCGACGTGCCAGCGGCTGCTGGAGGCGGCAGCCGAGGGCTGCGGCCTGCCCGCCCTGCAGGCGCTCTTCCGGCGCTGCCTCGGCGACGGCATGGAGGCAGCTGTTGCTGCATCCAGGGCCGGTGGCGCCGCCGCTGGGGCCACCACATGCGGCATCGCCGGTGCGGGTGGGGCCACAGGCGGGAGCTTGGCCGCTGCCACCACCAGCGGCATCCCGGAGGAGGAGCAAACCCCGTCCCATTACGACTACTGCTGGCGGCGCATCCTGCCGTCGTGCTATCTGTCTCGCCTGCAATCGGCAGCCGCCCGCAGCTCCACGCCCGACTGGCGCGCCAAGCTGCAGTGGCTCGAGGTGCTGGAGCCGGAGGAAGGGTACGACCGCCAGAGAGCCGACTGTACGGCAGCCGCGGCTGCGGCGGCTGCGGCGGCTGCGTGCACTGATAGCGACGAGGTGGCGGGTAACGGGAGCGGCTGCGGCGCAGCCGTTATCAGCCGGCTGGACTGGCTGCGGGGGAGGGGCTACCGCGTCGACCCCGACGGCGCTGCAGCGGCAGCGGCGGATGTCGGTGCCGCGGCGGCGCTGCAGCGGCTGCTGGCGGCCGGCGCGCGGCCGCTCGAGGGCTGTGCGGGCTTTTCCCCCGTGGCGGCGGCGCGCGCGGGGTTCGTCGAGGTGCTGGCCGCGCTGGCGGCGCACGGAGTGCCGCTGCGCGTTGCAGACGTGGCGGTGGCGGCGGCGGAGCGGGGCCAGCTGGGCGTCGTACAGTGGGCTGTGAGAGAGCTGGGCGCGGAACCCCGGGCGCCGCTGCTGGTGCTCGCGGCCGCCGGCAGCGGTAGCGTGGCGCTGATTGCGTGGCTGGACAGCGCGGCGGGGGTTGGGGGATGCCGCTGGACGGAGGACGCGTTCGCGGCGGCGGCCGGCAGTGGCTGCGAGGAGGCGCTGGAGTGGCTGGCGGAGCGCGGCTGCCCCATGGGGGTAGGTTTGACGGGGTGGGCGAGAGTGTGGCGAGTGTGTGTGTGTGTGTGGTCTGGTAGTGGGCGAGTTGTGGGTACTGTCATAATTTCCCGTGTGGGCCCAATCAGCGGCGCGGGGCTTGACGCAAGCCCCACGCAAGGCCTGTCTCTGCGCGCACGGAACCAAGGATTTACCTGGCGGATTTGTGTTGCATGTACGTCTTGTGGGGTCAAGGTGGTTCGCGGCGGATCCCAACAACAAGGTCCTGCCCTCGGTTCAATGCCTTCAATCGCCGGCTCGCTGCACCAGCTACGGCTTAGCCATGGCTGCACCAGCTGCATCATATTACCGACCCGCCTTTCTCTTCTCCGGCGAATCCCTTCGTTCATCCAGATCTTGTCCACGGTACTTTCTATTTCCGGCGCACTTACCCGGCTACGGCGCAGCCATGGCTGCTTCAGCGCCTTGTTCCGCTTGGCTCTTCTCCCCTCTTCTTCCCCTCCTCGCTCCCCGCGCCGCAGGCACGCGGCGAGCCCTACCTGCGCGCCGCCCGCAACGGTGACCTGGGCGCCCTCCGCTGCCTGGCGCGCCTGGGCTGCCCCCCAGGCCCGCCCGGCGACGTCTTCTCCGCCTGTCTGTACCCTCCCCACGGTCCGCTGCCGCTGCCCGCGCTGCGTTGCCTGGTCGAGGCGGCGCGCTGCCCCGTGCGCCTGTACGACTGGGCGGTAGCGGTCTACAGGCTGGGCCGCGGGGCCGGGTACCGGGGGGTGCCG
>LSYV01000032.1:1196886-1231134 GCA_001584585.1 Gonium pectorale | reverse complement strand
CGCATGTGTAGTGGCGGGGGTCGGGACGAACGACGAACGAAAAGGAACGGTAGTGGTGGGGGTGGGGTGGGGGGGAGGCGAGAGGGGGCGGGGTGGGGGGGGGGGCGGATAGGGGGCGCGAGTAGGCATGACCGAATGAGCGTGTTCGGCCGCATGCCCTGCGGTGATGCCCGCCTGTGATGCCCATTTTGGGAGAGGTCCCGCTAGGCCCCACTTGAACGCACTGCCGATGCGCGTCGTTGCTCACACGCGCACAGCATGCACCCGCACCTGCACCGACGCCTGCCCCTTCACGCTGGGCGGCTGGGACTCGCGGAACGCGCGTTCACGGCTCGGCAACCTACCAGCGCCGCCCTCATGGATGCAGTGCGCATGCCGATAGGCGGGTAGGGCCAACACAAGGTGCGCGGGCGCCCAGGAGGGGGGAGGGTGCGGGCATCCGCAGGCAGTGCCACCCCCCCTCACCCCCGCCCACCCCGCGACTCCCTCACCCTCGGCCCTGACGCATATGCCCCGCCCCCCCCCACCACACACACACGCTGCAGGTTCCCAAGTTTCCTTTCCCGGAGAGAGCGCAGGATAGCCGACAGCTGATGCCCCACCCGCCCCGCCCCCACCCGCCGTGCAGTGTCCTGCCTGACCCGCCACGCACCTTCCTCCCGATCCCCGTGCCCTCCTCCTCCTGGCCCCGGCGGCAGCAGGCCCCACTCCCCGAACCGCTGCCCGTTGAGTCCTATCCACAGGTTCCACCGTGGAGGAGACGCTGCTGCAGGCGCAGCCGCAGCCGTCCCCACAGCCACGGCCGCGGGCCCGCCGCCGCCGCCACCGCCTGCGGCCGCCAGAGCACGCTTGCTGCCGTACAAGGACGAGGCGGTCTTACGGCTTGCCGCCGCCGCCCGCCAGGCCTCCGCCTCACCGGCGGCCTCCTCCCACCAGGGCCGCCGGGTCAGGGCCTCCCTCATGAGGACCGACTCGTTGCCTGGGAGCAACAGATAACGGTACCGTGGTAGCGGTTCCGGAGCTCCAGGCGCCGCCGGCGCCGCCTCGCCTTGGCGCCGATTGGGTGCGGCGTCGGCAGGGGCAGAGGCCATGGATACAGTCGACCGGGAGGTGGCGGCGGCGCGCGCCGCCGCGCGGGGCAGCGGCAGCGCGCCGCCGGTGGCGCTGGCACGGGCGGTGGCACTGCCCCTGCGCGCATGACTGCTTGAGCCGGTGCGATCGGACTGCTGGTATCCCCCGCCGCCATGGAGGGAGGCCGCTAGGGCCAGACCGCTGCCCCGCGTCTGGAGGAGGCCCGTGCTGCCGCCCGCGCTGCCGCCATGGCTCCCTACGTCGCCGCCCCTGTCGGCGCCCGGCCGGGAGGAAGCTCGGCCGCCGCTGGGGGCGGTAACTGCCTCGGGTCCGGGGCTGCTTGCGCGGCGTCCCGACATTGGGGATATTGCGGATAGGCGTGGGATGCGCCAGCGTTGCGGCTGCACATCGCCATCGCCGTCGCCATCGCTTATATTGGGAGTGGCGGGGGCTGCACTCGGCTCCATGCTGTTGCGAGGGGTGCAGAGGGGCCCGCAAGAGATATCATGGGGCGATTGACACTGGTGAGCGACGTGGAAATGGACAGGGACGTCGTCCCGGGATATAGTATAAGTACTCGGCACTGTATTTACCCAGACTCAACTTCGAGAGGTAGCAAACATCGCTCACCGCAGGGAATGCTTGCTCGACGCCCGGCGATGTCCCTTTCTTTATAATGTGCGTATCTTATTCTTCAATGAGTACGTGCATAGTTGATGTGAATGTGGATTTAAGCGAACTCGGGTGATGAATCAAAGGAGCGTCAGTCGTCCGGACTTGGCCAAGGACATGTCGGCATGATACATGCTTTGGAATCTTCTACGTGATATAAACAAAGTGTTCAGAAAGTCGAGCTTGACGCGGCCCAACGTTTTAGAAAGCCTAGGCCTAAAAGCTGAAGATAAAGAGGTCAGAACCACATCCCAATGAATTTGCCGCACATAATGATTGGTTTCTGCCGTATATGTACAGGAATGAGCCGTACGTACACGCCAAGCCCGGCAATGTGTCGGGCAGTGTCCACACGACATGGTCGTTCTACCTTAATCTACATATGTACGGAGAGCAAGCAACACGCGGTGTGCACACGGTCCGTACGACCATCAACCGAGTTCCGAGAGGATCGACCATTCCAGCCACCTTCAGTAAAGTTGTAGCATACAAGTCCGTGACCCGAGGGTTTATGAGTGGAAGCAAGGGTACTCGTAATGGCACACTTGGGCCTTTCGCCGCCTTCTCGAAGTGCCGGTTTCCCTTTTCGGGGTAACCCGAAGCCAGTCCGACCTTATGGCAATGAACGGCGCCCGCCTGGGCACCGTAGCAGCTTGAACCCTAGACCGTTAGCGGCAACGGTCGACTACCGCGTCTAACAACGCCGTGTAAGAGTTAGCAACGGGCTGCCCTGGCCTGCGCGCTGCCTGACCCTCAACCCGAAGCCTGGCACTGGCCCCATCCGCCGGCGCCGGGCCCAACCCGTGGAAGGCGTCGCCCATAGCCCCCAGCCAGACTCGCTATCCTTCTGAAGAGGGACTGGGAAGCCCGCGCAACCTCCCGCCCCCGCCCCCCACCTCCGGCTTCCCTACTGAGAACGCCTTGAAATCCAACTCCACCCAGCGCCGCCACGAGGGCCGAGGGGTCAGGCAGCCTGGGGCGCTGGGGCCTCGCGTCCCCCTAATCATTATAATGCACGAAGTCCCCTCCGGCCCCAAACAGGAAAAGCAGGCCGGAAATGGAGCTGACCGGAACCACCTGAGTGCGATCGGCAAGGCTGGCCCCTGCACCTGCTGCGCGCTACAGGCCCGCGCCTGGATGCTGCTGGCGCCGCTTCAGCCCGTCCCCCCGAGCCTCCTCTGCGTCGCGAGCCGCCGGGGCACTCAGCAGGTCCACACCAAAGGCCTTCATGAAGGCCTGCTCGTCCAGCACGACACCGTACGGCCCAGTTTCCCGCGCAAACAGCGACTCCCGCGCCGCCGCCGCCACCACCGCAGCGCCTGCCGCAGCTTGCGCGCGCCTGCCTTTCGACCCATCGCCCGCCGTCTCGTCGTCGTCCTGCTGTGGTCCCAACCCAATACCAGCACCCGGCCCCGCGGCGCCGTCGCCGTCTCCACCCCCGCCACCATCGCCGCCACCGCCACGACTACCGCCGCCGCTGCCAGTCGCTGCCGCTGCCGGCGCTGCCGTATGCGGCATGGGTGCCGCCGCTGCTGGTGTCGTCTGCGGCGTCAGCTCCGCCACGTCCCAGTAGCGGTGGATGTTGTGGGTAGCGCCGTCGGCCGCCGTTAGCGGCGCGTAGGGAGGCGGCGGCGCGCTCCAGGCGCCGCCCGGCCTCCGCATGTGGCTGCGGTCGCTGGCAAAGTGACGCAGGTAGGTCGCCGCGGGGATGATCCGGTAGCGCCTGGGGGGAACGCGGTCCGAGAGGTCGGGAGGCGCGTTCAGTTGAGTAGTCTGAGGCGCAAGTCGACCCGTCCCAATCCAGCAACGCGAAGGAGGACTACTGCGAAGGGAGGCCTGGAGTACTTGGGTTCGGAGTATTTTAAGAGGTCCAACGTGTTCCTGCACGGCGCGGAGGCAAGACCCTTCAGAAGCGAGCCGGGGCCGCAGACACACATGTCTTTTTAACACATGTCTGTAGCGCAGACACCGGGCAGTCTACACGCAGGCGTCCACTCACACCCTCAGCGCCCCACAAA
This sequence comes from Gonium pectorale, assembly GCA_001584585.1. NCBI lineage: Eukaryota > Viridiplantae > Chlorophyta > Chlorophyceae > Chlamydomonadales > Volvocaceae > Gonium > Gonium pectorale. The sequence goes on along the minus strand of LSYV01000032.1, from coordinate 1,227,373 downwards.
CCGCATCTCGGCCCCGGGCCTCACCGCCGTTTCAGGCATCGTGGGACCAATCCCCCGGCTTATCAGGCCTTGGAAGGCCAACGGATCCCCGCGCAACGTGCAGTCGTGGCCACCAAAACATCCGGTCGCCCGGTCGCGCAGGCGCGCGGTGCCGGTCGTGGCCCCAAAACATCCGGTCGCCCGGTCGCGCAGGCGCGCGGTGCCGGTCGTGGCCCCCAAAACATCCGGTCGCCCGGTCGCGCAGGCGCGCGGTGCCGGTCGTGGCCCCAAAACATCCGGTCGCCCGGTCGCGCAGGCGCGCGGTGCCGGTCGTGGCCCCAAAACATCCGGTCGCCCGGTCGCGCAGGCGCGCGGTGCCGGTCGTGGCCCCAAAACATCCGGTCGCCCGGTCGCGCAGGCGCGCGGTGCCGGTCGTGGCCCCAAAACATCCGAGCCGCGGTCGGGCCTGTGGGACACGCGCTCGTGAAGCGCAGACCCAAGTGCACGTATTCGGGCACCTGGGCGTCCACCTCCCAAACCCATATCCACAGTTCCACACCCTCAGGGCCTCAGCGCCCACACCTCTCCCCAGTGCCTTCTTTCCCCTCCATTTCAGGTCTCGGGAGGTCGGTCCCACCCCCACTTCCCAGGCTGCGCACCTGCGGTGGTGCTCGTGCAGATCAAGGTGGACCTACGGCGGGTGCAGGGAAGGGGCGTGGCGGGGCAGGGTGGGGGCAGAGGAGGGAAGGGAGACACGGAGGATGGGACGGGGCCTGACAAGGGGCATAGGGCGCGGGAATGTTACGGTTGGAAGGGCCGAGGGGCTTTAGGGGCGGCGTGGCGGGAGGGCTGTGCGACGGAGGGGCGGAGTACTGTTCGCAGTGGTTGCGATTTGCAGAGGCCTCTGCGCTTGCCTTTTCACTTTGCCCGAGGTAGCCGCCTCACTTGCAGACGGTTGGTGCGGGCAGAGAAGACCCTGCAGCCCACCGCCTCTGCCTGCCCCGACGAGGTCCCAGCCCCGGCCCCCCCCCACACAAGGGCCCTCGCCTACGACTTCGTCTGTTCGGGTCGACGGTTCGGGATAACATGCGCCGAAGGCCTCTTTAGTCAGAAACGCCTTCAAAGACCCTCTTCAGGGGCCCGCTGCAGGGCCCCATCGAGCCCACGCGCTGGGTGCGGTGCCCCCGGCGCCCAACGACACGCTCTTCCCACCAAAGGGCAAACCAAGAACCTGACAGCCACGCAGCCGAGTGCGTATCTGTGTGGCAGCTGTGTGGCAGCTGTGTGCGCAGCTCCGGGCTGCACGCACGACCGCGCCCTGAGCACCCGGCTCCGGCCTCGGCTCCGGGCACCCGCCCCGCCCCCGAACCGGAACCCGCCCCCGCCCCCGAACCCGGTCCCGAACCCCAGCCGCAGCTTCAGCCGCAACCAGCCACTGCCCCAGCCACGACCTGAACCACGGCATGAAAGGCCTCAGCAGCCACGGCCTGAAGCCTGGTGGCCGCGGCCCCGGGCCCTGTAGGCCAGGGAGGTGGCGGGCAGCAGGGTGCAAGGGCCGCGCACCCACAGAGCACCCACAGCACAAGGGCCCCGCCCCCCGACCACTGCACATCAATCCCCGGCGCTGAGGGTGCCGCGGGTCCGGATTCCTTCGCCAACACACCCAGCCAACAGCGCCACAGCGCCAACTGTGCCAACCATGAAGCGCCCGGCCCGAGGCCCTGCCCGGCCCCAAAGTCAGACCCGGGAAACGATCGGACACACAGAGGCCGCGGTGCAGGGCCGCCGCACCTTGAGCGCCCGGCGGGCGTATGTCTCGAGGCTGCGGCGGGGGCAGGGGAGCCGGGGCAGGGTGGGTTGGGCGGCCGGGAGAGGAGGGGGAGTCCGCAGGTGTTTCTGAGGCCACGTGCTCGGCGCGGCGGTTACAGGGTGTGGCGGTGAAGGGGGCGGTTACAGGGTGTGGCGGTTAAGGGGGCGGGAGAGGAGGGTCAGGGGGCGCGGGTCAAGATGGAATGCGGGTGGGACATGGGTGGGTGGGGTGTCCATGAAGAGGTTGACGTGGTAAGGAGCGCAGTGTTGGTGGGTGGGGCGACACGACAAGAACGCGCTCGGTAGGGAGGGGGGTAGTGGGTTTTATAAGGCATTCTCAGTAGAGAAGCCTGGGGGCGCATGTCTCTCCCAAGGTAGGGAGGGGGGGACGTGAGGCACGTGAGGCGCCCGCCGCAATTGGCGACGCGTATGAGGCCAGGCACATTCGATACCACGCAAGTGGCAGCTAGCGGACAGATACACACACCCACCTTTCAGACCAGTTTCCTGCACTCCGTCACGCAAAATGTAACACACCAACCACGCACCCACCCACCCACCCACCCAAGCATGCATGACAGCGCGCAGCTGTGCGGAGCCTTACCCGCGCTCCCTGCTTTTCCCCTCACCCACCGGGGCAACCGCCATGTACCAACCGTACGCCCACCAGTGTACACCCTCCTCGCGTCCCCTTTCACCTTACACCCGCGCTACACACCCGCAACTACCTGATGGGCATCGGCAGGAGGGTGTCCAGATCCCAGACTAGCGTGCCGCTGCCGCTGGCACCGTTGTCGCCGCCGCCACCGCCTGCGCCGCTTCCGTTTGCGCCCGAGGGCCAGAGGGCCTCCCTCCGAGGTGCTTGCAGCAAGATTACGTGGTAGTCCCAGACCACCAGCCCCCTTCCCCAGCCCTCATCATCGCCGCCGCTATCCCCATCCTTGTCTACGTCGCCAAAGTCGCCGTCGCCGCCGCCGTCGCTGTCACTACTGCCGTCGCTGGACCTGGCACTGCCGCCAGCACCCTGATCAGCCCGGCGGCGCCGCGCCAGGCCCGCCCGTTGCTCCCATAGCGGCATCTGGCGGCGGCAAGGGAAGGTACCCTCAGGGGATTACAGGACTTCGTGGCACGTGTCCCACCAGGTACGCTTTAGGGAGAAGCAAACTCACGTCGGCGTCCCCCAATCTTTTCGGCACGCATGCCACCCGCGATGGACCCGGCCCCTTCCACTTGATGTTCCCTGAGGCCTCGCGCTCAACACATGGGGCGGGCCCCATCACGGCCCCAATCGCGGAGAGGACGACAGATGCGGAGTCCCAGGGTTCGGCACCCTGCACGCGGCCCGGGAAACATTCTGGACTTTGCATATCTCCCTTTAAGGGACCGGAAGCCGGCCCGGGAGTTCCAGGAGAAGGCGCACCCCCGACCGGGGCCGACCCCGGACGGACCGAAGTGCCGCAAAGCCCCGCGGCGAACCTATCCCTGCACCCCTCGAACGTACGAGATGAGCCCTACCTCCGCATTGCTCTCTAGGCACAGCTCCATGCCCACCGGCCCACTCGCACGTAGATTTTATTTTGAAGGGGAGCTCCTAGACAGGGGCCCGGCTTGGTTGCCTGGCATGAGCAAGAGCAGCCAACCCCTGAACTTCCCAAAACGCCCCCCGTCCGCACCTCTGCCGTCCGCGCCCGACCCCGCCCCAGTCCACGATAGCCACGTTACCTCATCACCTGACACCCGCACCTGCTTGATGGGGTTGCTCAGGAAGACGGCGAATAGCTCATCAATCGATGTCGCATAACCCCGCTCGACCAGCGCTGGAGCCAGTCGATGCACGTTCTCCTCGCAGTAGCATGCTGTATACGTGAAGCTCTCAGCCCGACCGTGAGTTGCTAGCCGTCGGGTGAGGCTGCCGAAGGGGTCGGGCGGATGCTGTCCGCATCCGTCGACGCCGGAGTTCGGCGCGCTAGACATGCAAGCGCTTGATATCCTGTCCCAACGCGACGTTGGTGTCCTATCCGGGGGAACCTGGATCGTGTGGATCTATTCTGGGATCGGTTTTCGGAATGCCACGCGGCCTCTCCCAGGCTCCAACCATACGATGCTGTACCTTCCCTAAGGAATTCAGCACCCATCGGCAACCCACTCCGCCCAGAGTGAAGAAGGAAACCCGGATGGTCCATCCTTGCAGTGCCCAAGAGCGATGTGAGCGATCCACGTGAGCTACGCACGTACGTGCTCACTGCTGCACCCTCAGCGCACCCTCCTGGTGCAGACAGCATCCTCCCTATGAAGATCCCACAGGAAGAGGACGGTCGTTAGGCGAAACGTTGAAAGGAACTTAGCCCCCGAGCCAATCATTGTGAAATTAAATGCCGCCCCTCGGGCTGTCTTCCTAGGACAGGGGAGCGGGGGGAGGGTGTCCCTCCCCACTCCAGGGCCCTGTGCCTACTGCCTCGCGGGGGGCGGGGCGCAAGTGCAGGCCAAGGCCAAGCTCACTGGAACGCACCAAGCGCATTGCGCCGATCACTGAGGCTATATATGCCAGAAGTTGTGGCGGGCGGGCTCCCTTACATTTGCACGGGAGGGGGCATAGGAGGGATTCCCCCTTCCCAGGCCCGCACCCGTGTTTCCCGCCATCGTCGCTGCTCGGGAGAGGGGTTGAAGGGGGGAGGGGTGTCCCTTCCCCCTTCCCAGGCCCGCAGTCATGTTCCCTGCCATCGTCGCTGCTCGGGAGAGGGGTTGAAGGGGGGAGGGGCCCCAAGGAAAGGGGGGAGGGGCCCCAAGGAAAGAAGGATGCGCGACCATCCAACCTTACATCATTGCAGGTCTTCATGCGGCCGGCTGGGCGGGCCCGTCTGTACCCGCCCTCCCTACTCGAAGCGTCGGGCGTGTGATGGCGTGTGTGACCATAGAGGCGGGATCCCTTTTACTCTGCAGATTTCTCTGTGAAGAAAGAGGAAGCCCGCCGCCACGGTCATGAACACGCGCGCTTGTATGCGCACGAGTGCTGCAGGTGCCCACTCAGGCAGATATTGTTATTGTGTCCTGGCTGTTCTAGCGGCATAGGGCCTGACATTTCTGCCCCTCTCCAATCCCCCAAACTCAGTATCTACGCCCCGGCCAGGGCCAGCAGAGCAGCGAGGTTAGGGCATGTGAGTGTGAGTGTGTGTACGCGCACATGGGTGCCGTACACCTGAGTCAACGTGTTCGTGGAGGTGTCTAAGGAAGTAATGCACTCGTGTCAACTTGGAATGCCCTCCTGTCGAATAAGTCCTGCCCATGATTCCTCGCACACCGGGTCAGACTATGTCCAGACCGACCGCTTCTACAATTACCATTGACTCCACACGCTCGTTTACTGCACATAAATGTAACTTGACATGTTGTAGGGAATAAAGGAATAAAATGAATTGTTGACTTGGACATGACTGGCCGCGTCGACGTTGCGGCTGCAGCGCTCTCAGTGTTGCTACTACTGGCTCTTGCATGTGATGCAGCAGGTAGCGCACTGCCCTGGCAAAACTGGCGCAACTAGCAAGCCGTTCGTAGAAAGCAAGCGCGCTGCACTCTGGCCGCAGGAGTAAGCATTGTTAGTGGCGTTGTGCGACAGTCGGGGACGCTGAAGAGCTGCCAAGTGAGCAGGGTTCAGGGTGCCAGGGTTTCAGTTAGGCGTTTCAGCTGCGTTCTGGTCACTAAGTGGCTTCTTGCAACCTTTTTAGGTGACGGTGGTGGGCCTGGCAAACGGCAGCCTCGTTGTTTCCTCCAGCTCCGGGAGCAATGGCACCTTCAGCGCCTTGCTGACCCAAAACAGCACGGAGAGCATCTTCAAGGTAGGGGTCAATCACAGAGGGGATGGGGCGGAGGGGAATTTACGGGTTGTGTCCGGGTGCTGGTACACGGCATTTTTTACACCGGACATAATCTGATGACGTGGCCAGGGTTGTGGGCCCACGTGTTCCGTGCACCCCGCACACCAGCCAAGTGGGCATCTTTTCCCTCTTTGATGATTCGAACCCCCCCAAAGGTCGCCGTGCTGCCCGGGTCCTCCTGCGTGGACTCGTTCACCGGCCTCGCCCTACCGTTCGCGCTGACGGCGGCCCTGCCGGCCAACGGCTCCGTGGCAGCGAATGCCTCGTCCTCCTCATCTTCGTCCTCAGCAACGGGTGCCACGGGTGCGGGCGCCGGGGCCGTGAGCTATGCGTCCTTCATGGGACTCTCGTACCTGGAGCTCGGGAGCGCGTGGCCACCGGCCACCGGCGGCAGCAATGGAACGGGGTCCGCCGTTGGGACCTCGCCGCGGCCGCCGATGCCGGCGCCCCCGTCCCCCTCGCCCCCCTCACCCCCGCCGCTAGCGGACAGCGCAGCGGCCGGCGGCGCCCCGCCAGCAATCAACGTGACGACCGTACGGCAGGCCCTGTACAGCCTATACCGCAGCCTTAGCGTTGATCTGCGTGCGTTCGGGCTCGAACCGCTGACGCTGCAACCGCTGGCCATGTTGAGCAGCTCGGCGCACAGCAAGAGGGCGCTGGCTGTGGCGCTCCTGGCGGCGGACACGCAGGCACGGCAGGGCGGGGCGCGGGCCTCAGGGCCCAACACCTGGGCGGGCGGATCGGGTGCATAGTTGCCGTAGAAGCATACCGGAAGCTGCTGGCAGACATCTGCAAGCGCAATGCGGTTGTGTTGACGTAGGCGAGACGAGGCGTAGGACGGGTAGGAGTGGCGGTTGGTGGGTGGGTGTGGGTACGTGGGCTGGCTTGGGACGGCATGGTGTGTGTTTTCAACATGATGTTCAATATGATGTTTGTGTGTTTTTCTATGCGGTGTGTGTGTGTGTGTGTACGTGGGCGGATGGTTTCGGACTGCGTGGTGCCGAGCCCGCCGTCTTGGTGTCTGCCCCCGCGCAGGTCGGCGCGGTCCTGGCCTTGGGCACAGCGCTCCTGCACGCCGCCGCGTCCATGGCTGCCGGCAACAACTCCGCGTCCGCAGCGGTCGCGAACACGACGGCCACGTCGGCGTCGCTGCTGGCGCCCTACGTCGCTGCGGAGGCCATGGGGCATCTGTTGCGGCAGCAAACGTACCAGGCAGCCACCCCCGCCGGCGTCAGCAATGCCAGCGACACAAGCAGCAGCGGGCGAAGGCGGACGGCAGAGCTCGACTGGGGCGCTGCTGCCGGTCGCCGGCTGTTGGCAAATGAAAGCAGCTCTCTGCCCCCGCCGGCGCCGGCGCCGGCGCCGTCTCCGCCTTTGCCCTCCTCTAGACCGCCGCCCTCGCCTGCATTACGTCCGCCCTCCCCCCTGCCCCCATCGCCACCACCGCCCTCACCGTCACCCCCGTCGCCGCCGGCCGGGCCCGGCGCCACCTTTGCCTCGTCGGACCTGGTCCGGGCCGCGCTGGCGGCCGCGGCGGCGCGGGCGCGGGTGTCGGTGCCGCCGGGCGCTGTGAACGCGACGGCGACGGTGGTGGCGGGCATCGCAGCTTATGCTGAGGCGGTGAAACAGGTGGCCCTGACGGAGCTGGGCGGGACCCGCATGGGCCTCAACCCGCTCCACGCGGCCATCTCGCTCTCCCGCCTGGCGGTTGTGCAGGTGCGAGGTCCGCCCCGGGGGCCGCAACTCCGTGCCCTGCGCAATGCCGGGAGCTCTGCCCAGGGGGCCCGGGGCTCTGCCTGTGCACCGACAGCTTGCGGCCACACCCGACATGTCGGGGACCTTCCATGCCGAAAACCCGCCTTACCATGCGTCCCCTCCCCCCTTCCCCCGCCCCCCGCCCCGCTCCCCGCCCCGCGCGCAGGCCGAGGCCGCCGGCAAGATGCCGTCGCTCCTCTCCTCCGACCCCACCGCCCTCTCCACCTACGTGCTCGACGCGCTGTACGAGCGCCTCACCAAGGCGGCGCTGGACCTGCCCGCCGTACACGCCGCGCTGGGGCTGCTGCCCGCGCCCGCCACCGCGCCGCTGGCCGCCAGCGGCGTGGCGCACGTGGTCGGGCCGCTGCGCGGCTGCACTGGGCAGGCCTCGGACCTGTGGGGCGCGGGCTACCAGGGCTTCACCACCGGCACGGGCCTGGGCTCCTCGTCCGCGGGCAGTGCCAGCTCCGGGGCCAACGTGGGCGGCGGGCGGCTGGAGCTGGCGTCCAAGGGGCTGGGCAGCGTGTCGGTGGCGCCCTACGGCGGCGGCTGCGTGGACGGGCTGACGGGCCTGGCGCTCAACATGAGCGTGCACGCGCTGGGCCCCGCGGCGACGGCGCTGGTGGTGTCGCCCGTCGCCATGCTCGCCACGGTAGGCAGTATTGAGGTGGCCTGAGGATTGGGAGGAGCTGCGGCGCGCCCCGGAGTGGGGTGGTGGGAGGGGGCGGGGGGTTAGCGGGCGGGCGGGCGGGCGCCGTAGCGGGAGGTGGAGGAGGGGCAGACGGGGAGCTGCCAGGTGTGGGTATGGGCGTGGACGCGCCGGGCCCTGCGGCAGCGGCGGTGGGTGCAGCACATGTGGCGGTGCTCACGGCGGCTGTGTCGGGGCGGTGGTCCCGAAGGGGGGATTGCCGGGGCGTGATGTTGAGCGGGCGGCTGCGCGCAGCCGCCGCGAGCTTAAAGGCTTGGGGAAAGTGCGAGGCGGGGGTTGGGGGGAGCTTCTCATGCGCCAGGCGGGGATCGGCTTGCGCCGTTTTGGCCGTGCGGGGAGGGACCGTTGCTGCCTGACCGTTGCTGCCTGACCGTTGCTGCCTGACCGTTGCTGCCTGACCGTTGCTGCCTGACCGTTGCTGCCTGACCGTTGCTGCTAACATCGCATGACCCGGTCCCGATCTCGGCGCGCACACCTCCGGCCCCAGGGCATCTACAACCTGGCCGCCGTGCAGCAGCTGGCCAGCCCCAGCGCCGCGCACCAGGTGGCGGCCTTCGCGGCGCTGGGCCTTAACTTCACGACCGTGACCGCCATGCTGGTGCCCTCGCCCGGCAGCGCCAGCGTCAGCGGTGGCAGCAGCAGCAGCAGCAGCAGCAGCGGCAGCAGCCCGGTGCCGCCCTCCCCGCCGGCGGCGGCCACGGCCTCCTCTCTGGATGTGTTGCCGCTGAGCCATCCGCTGCTTGCGGCGGTGCTGGCCGCGAACGCGCAGCTGGTGGGGCTCTTCTACTCAGCAAGGTGCGCTCACGCGCGCGCGACGGTGTATCGTTGGCTGTGTATATACAGGTGGCCCGTTGGGGGTTAAGAGATGGTGCGGCCGCAGGGGACGGGCGTCGCCCAAAGGTCAGGTCTGGCGTGGTGGGACGGGCTGTTGCGGCTTGAGTGGCGAGCTGGCGCAACCGTACATACCCGCGCGGCATCTACTCGCCGCCTACTCGCCGTCTTCTTGCCGTCTAGGAATGGCAAGGACAGAGGCTGGGTCGATTGTTATTCATACAGCGAGGCGCCCTGCATTCGCGCTCAGCTGTGTGAGGCGCCCAGGTTGGTTGCGCGCTAGGGATGGAGTCCCAGCCCCCTCCTGTCCCTTGCTGCCCTAGCTGTCCCGTTTGGCAGCTCCCTGGGCCTCTCCTAGCGGCATGGTCCGCCGTCGCTCCCCTAAGCCCGCGCCCCAACCGCTCTCCAGCCTCTTGGCCTGCCAGGGGCTTGTTGCACGGCCCCCTTGTGCTGCAGCCTGCGCGGTTACAGCGGGATGCCGCTCGGCAGGGGCTCGCCGTCACCCGCCTGACGCCTTCCCCGCCGCGGCCGCCCCCAGGGTCCTGTTTGCGCCCTCGTGCTACTACGCCTACGGGCTGGGCAGCGCGGAGACCGCCCACGAGCTGACGGTGACGCTCACCACGTATGCGCTGGCGGAGCTGCTGCTGGAGAGCGGCGGAGGGTGCGTGGGGGAGGGAGGCTTGGAAGGCGTCCTCAGTAGAGATGCCCGAGCCGCATGCCATCCCGGTCGTCCGGGGGGGGAGGGAAGAAGTTTGCAAAGACGTCATCAGTGGGACGGCTTGGGGCGCATCCACACAGGGAGCGACACCATCATTTGTGCGCTTACGCTCGTCGTATGCGTTTTCCTTTTCAGCACACAGGGAGCGGTTGGGGGAGGAGGGGTGCGGTGGGAGAGGAGGACATTGGAGGGGGCGACACGGCTTTCGTGTGCCGCAGTGGAGAGAGCGCGCGGTTATAGCGACTTGGTGTATGTGTTTGAGTTGCCGGTGACAAGCAGCGCGGTGTGGATAGTGTGTAGATCCGGATGTGGAAAGGTACGGTACTGTGGACGGGCCAAGCTTAGCCCTATTTCCCATCTGTGCCCTGAGGGGTCCCGGCGAGTTCCCAGCCTGCAGGTGCCAAGATGGCCGCGCCCCCCCCCCCACACACACCGCCTCTCCTGGACCCGTGTCCGCCCGCCACTCCGCAGGCCGCTAGACCTGTCGTCGGCAGCGCAGCTGAACACGGTGTTCGCCAACCTGGCGGCCGCCTGCACCTTCAACAGCTCGGCGCTCAAACAGGCGGTCAACTCATCGGTAAGCGGCCGGGGCTACATCTCTCTATCCCCGCTCCCCCACGTGTGCGACGCGCGGACTCGTGCGACGCGCAGCAGCCCCAACACGTCGGCACGGCCGTCCCATCTGCGTCTCGGGGGGGTCCTATCTTTGCAACTTTCCCGGATCCTGTCCGCAGGCGGGCTTCACCGACCCCAAAAATGCGCGCGGTGTACGGGGGGTGCGGGCCGAGCCCTCGTTTTAGCGCTCTGCAACGCGCATACCCTGCTTGTTCCGGCCCCTGTCCGCAGGCGGGCGTCACGCGCCCCGCGGCCAGCGGCACCCTGTTCGCGGGCGGCCCCTCCAGCGCGGTCGGGGCGGTGAGCGCCACTTACGGCCCCTCCTCCGGGGCCGCCGACGCTGCGGCCAGCCCCGTGCTCAGCGCCGAAGCGTTGGCTGCGGCGATGCCGCCGCCGCCGGCCACGGTCGGCCGTCGCCGTCGCCTCGGGCAACGCAATACGCATCCGCACGCGCCCGCGTTCCTTGGCAATGGCATGGCCTTGTTCATTCCTGGTGGTAGTGGCGAGACTGCTGAGCGTGGCGCTACGGGGGAGTTTCGCCGGCTTGTGGGCCGCTTGGTGGCGGGCGGTGTCGTGGGGCTGCCGGCGTTGGTCCGGTCAGCATGGGCTGGTGACGGCGACGACACGCGGCAGCGCGCCGCCGCAAGCGCCCACGCTGGGCGGGGGACAATGGGGGCGGAAGGTGGTGCCGCGACGGGCGGACGGGAGCGCAGCCGGCGGCGGCTGGTGGCGGTATACGCTGACAATGCGGACATGTCGAGCGTCTACGCAAAGGTCTCCGAGGTGAGGCACGGTGCAGAGCTGTTATCCGTCCGCCGTATGTTCAGCTACTGAGGCCGCCGCCCCCGTCGTCGTCGTGTCGTCCTGTTGCTCCGGTCCCGCATCCCCCAAGTGCAGCTACCCCGCACCCGGACCCACGCCGCCCGTACCCGTGCCCACGCAGGTGCTCTCCGCCGCCAACGCCCAGCTGAGGCACATCCAGGACCTGTCAAAGACGGCCGCCGTTGCAGCGGCTGCTTCGGGCGGGTCGGTCCCGGTGGCCTACAACCTGACGGAGCTGCTGGTGAACGCGACGCAGCTGGGATACGTGCTGCAGTCGACGCTGTACACGAGGCTCGTTACGGTGAGCCGTGACCCCGTCGGCAGCGCCGCCGCCCCCCGCCTTCGTTGCGCCGGCGGCCTCTCTATCGAGACCGCCTTTCAATACATTTCTAGCTGACCCATCTAGCTGCTGGATCGGAAGGCAGAGTCGTCCGCTATCACGGAATCAGGGGTGCCACCTCAATCAGTTTCGGGCTGTGCAGCTCTCCTGCACAACGCAGGCCCGCTGCGCCTGGACATTCACTCCCCTCCTTACGCGACCCTCCACACTCCTGCACCCCGCCCCCCGCCCCCCCACCCGCCCGCCCGCTGCCCACCGCAGATTATGTCCACGCCCTACGCCGACGGCCTGTCGCTGGTGACGGCCATGCAGCGCCTGGCGGCCGACTTCAGCGGCACGGCCCTGTCGCAGCGGATGCGGGAGGCGCCAGTGGCGACAGGTGCGGCGGGCCGGGCCCGAGCGCTCCTCGCAGCAGCGAGTTGGACTTACGACGCCAGCGCCCCCGCCGGGAGCCGGTTGCCTCCGCGGGGGAGTTCTCCAGGCCTTTTCATGACAGGCCTTCCGTCGCTCGCGCCCGCCAGTCCAGCGCGTCCCTTTCGGCCCTTGCACCACAGCGCGCCAGATGGCCGCACCTGCGCCTGCCAGGTCCCTGGTACACTGCGTTGTGGACCCCCAAATTGCTTGTTGTGCCGCTCCGTCCCCTTCCCCATCCACTGCGACTGGCGTCCGGCCCGTCCCTTTCAGACCCTGTTTCTTGTTTTCATCCCCCCCCTCCTCCTCCTCCCCCGCAGATGCCATCTGCTCGGCTGCAGGGGCGTTGTGCGGCTCCGGGCCGTCGCCGTCCCCGTCGCCGTCCCTGGACAGCAGCCCCGCCGGAAGCGGCAGCGGCGGCTCCGGCGGCAGCAACACAGCCGTCATCGCGGGGGCTGTGGGCGGCGCGGTGGGCGGCGTCGCGCTGATCGGCCTGGCGGTAGCGGGGTACTTTGTGATGAAGCGACGGCAGGTGAGGCACCGCGGGCCGGGGGGCCGGAGGCTCGGGACCGCGAGACCGCTGTGGCTGCCTTCGTGAGGCGGGGGTTGCTGTCGGTGTGTCACAGCGCCTGCCTGGGGATTGAGTGGTTAAGTGGACGCTCCTCAGCCCAGAGCTCACCCGAATGCGAATGTGGCTCGGCTGCCAGCCCGCTGCCGCTCTTTGGTGACCTCGACAGACGGTCGGTTGGTACGGCGGACGCTCGCTTTGCCCTCATTCTCAACATTTTGCCGCCCCCACCCGCTTGATCCCCTCTACCGTTTATCCAGGTGGGCTTGACGGCCATCTACACGTTCAAGGCGCTGAACGTGGCGGGCGCCCAGGGGCCCTCGCCCTACGCCGAAACCAACGCCGCGCAGCAGGTACGGGCTGCGCCGCTATCGTACGCAGAGGAGCTCCGCCGCCGCTGCCTCCTGTGGCGTGTTCCTGTCCTCGCATGAATGCGAAAGCGCGCGGATGTCCGACGTGCTCGTGGAGGCCTGCACCTCGTCTCACCTCCCATCCGCCGGATGCCCGACGGCCCGTGCAGGCGCCCCGCGTCGCTGCGCCGGGCGCGCTGCCCTCGCGTCCGTAATGGAAGACTGCCGCTGATTCGCGAACCTCTCGCGAACATCTCGCGAACATCTCGCGGGCTCACACCACGCCCTCCTGCTGCGCTTCTGGCGTGCTCGTGAAGGCCTGCGCCTCCGCTCATCTCCCATCCCCCTCCGGGACTTGCGCTGCTGGCGCCCAGCTCGTCGTTGTTCATTCTCCTTTCCCTTCAACCTCCCATCCCCCTCCCTGCGCGTCGGGACGGAGTCGCATTGGACAGACCAGGGAGGCATCGCCCCCGGCTCAACAATTATAACCCTTACCCTCCCCCCCCCTTGCGCTCTCGTCCCAGGGCGGCGGCGGCCACCTCGACCAACGTGCGTCCATGTCGACCGTGCCGGCGGCGCTGGGCTACGATCCAACCCTGGCCCAGGACTATCCGCTCTACCCCACAGCCAGCGCCACCGTGCCTTACGGTGCTGGCGGCCCAACGGGCGCACATGCGAGCATGGCCGCGGGGCCGGCGGCATTCGGCCGCGGCTCCTTCGCCGCGGCTGGCGACTACCAGAACGGCGGCCCGGGAGGCCACCCGAACGGTGCCGCCGGTGCCGGGGCTGGAGCGGGCGGCGGCGCAGCCTACAACGGACACGGGTTTAACTACGGCTATGCAGGCCACACTAACGGCAACCCGGCGGCTGGCCCCGGGGGCGGCGGCGGCGGCGGCGAATACGCGCTGGCGGCGGAGCAGTATGGCGCGCCGGTCGGGCACCTGCCCCCGCCCCCACTGAACGGCCACAACCACCACCCGCACCAGCAGCCCGCGCCGGCCGCCCAGCTGGTCCCGCACCAGCAGCAACAGCCCAGCTACCAGCAGCTCCAGCCGCCGCAGTCGCTGTTGCAGCACGTACCCGCCGGCCTGCCGCCGCTCTACACGCAGCGCATGCTGCACCCCAACGCCGCGCCCTCGCCGCAGTCGTCCTCGCCCGCGCCGCCCCTGCGGCCGGCCGGCCCGGCGGGGCCGGCGGACCCGACCGGCCCGCCGGGCTTCAGGACCTACCCCAACACGGCCTTTGTGTCGGTCTCCCACTCCGAGACAATCGCCTCTGTGCCGGCGGGCCATGGCCACAGCCTGGGGCCGCGCCGCAGCACGGGCCACGGCGACTCCACTGCGACGCGGGAAATCTACAATCAGACTTTGGGCGGCAGTTTCACGAGCGGCCTGGCGGCAGCGGCGTACCAGCATGATGGCGGTGGCGGGAGCCCCCGCGTCGCGGGCATCAGCCCCTACAACAGCGGCGGCGGCGGCGGCGCGGGGCCGGGCGGCTACGCGGCCGCAGGGGCCCACGGCGGCGTCTTTCGGACGAGTCCCTCACACACCGCCCCGCCGACCACGCTGTCGGCACCGTCGACACCGGTGCGCGGCGGAGCCGGTGGCGGCGGCGGCGCCCCTAATTCCGGCGGCGGACTCAACAGCACGCTTGGCCGGCGTGGCCAGCTGCCGCCGCTGGCTCCGTACACCTCGGTCGGCAGCCCTGGCGGCGGCGCCGGCAGCGGGGTGGCGCAGGCGCTCCACGGCTCCATGCGCGCCATACCCGTTAACACCCATTTCAACTCCTCCCTGCGCCCGCCACCCGGCCCATCTAGTCACACTGCTGCGCGCACCGTGGAAGCCGGCGCAGGCGCCGCCGGCACCGCCGTCCTGGGAAGCGGCAGCTACGCCTACGTCGGCGGCGCTGCTGGAGGCGCTGGGGCGGGAGGCGGCCTTGGGGCGGCCAGCCTGGGGTCCGGGCCGGCGCCGGGGCCGCTGTCTATGTCGCTGCGATCCAACCTGGCGGCGACGGGCGGGGGACCCGGGTCGAGCGCCTTCGTGGTGGGCTCGGCGCCGGAGCGCGCGTTCGCAGTCGGTCGGGGTGTGGCGCCACGCAGCCGCGAGCAGGGCTGGTTGGGCTAAGCGGCTGCCTCGCCCGTCAACCCCATGCATCCCGGCTCCCAACAGCCGCGGCCGCGACGACGGGACCAGGCCACTCGGACGATTGCAGGCTGCTTGGCGTGGCTCGTCCGCGCGGGGGAGGGCGACGACCTGCCCCAGGCGTGTGGCCTATGTGGCGCCTGCGCTGCTGCGCGTACCCCTTCCCGTTCCTGGCACCGTGGAACGGTGTTCGGCACGTCGGCAGTCGCAACGTCGGCTGCAGCATAGGCTGCGGCGTGGGGAGTTGAAGGGAAAGGGGAATGAACAACCAGCTGGGCGCCAGCAGCGTGGAGCGCAACGTGGGCGCTAGCTCGACCGGGCTCAACCCACGCGAGCCTGAATTTCAATCTGAATCCGTATAACCTCGGTGTCGTTGGACAGCAGCGTTGGCCCCGCGCGGTTGTTTCAGCGGTGTACAGCGGCGCGCGGGTTGCTGCGTGCGGCACCCTGTTTGGTAGCTCGGTGCCTGCTGTCGGTTGCATCAATCGATGTTGCACTTGCTGACTGGTCTGCGACATCCACCGGATCAATGCTGACTGCTCGCACGGCGGCTCGCACGGGAGCTGCCGATTGATGTGCACTGCGCTGTCGCGGACAGGTCTGCCACGGAATGGTCCGGCTCGACATCCCGCCGGAATGAATCCAGAGGAGTTACCGTGGTGGTGGGCGGCAACTCATGGCATGGCTGTGCGGCCGAGAGCCTGAGACGTCGCGGCGGAACTCCGGTTCGTGGACTGGGTCACATGCGAGGAGGGCCGCATCGTGCACAGCTACGTTGATGGCGCAACGTGGCGGTGGATGATGTCTACCCTGCGTTGGGACTTTTGCAATGTTGTTGCTGGCACTGCGCTTATGCGGATGGGGCTTCCGGACATGGGCAGAGACGGAGGGGCTGTGGGAGGGAGCGCGGCATTCCTACGGCCGGGCCGATGAGGTGCAGCAGATCCGCGGACAAGCCGAATAACGGCCTGCCGATGTCGTGGTTGTGGGCGCAGGCGGAACAACTCCGTCAGTCTTGTGGTCTGCAAACTGCACCTGCTCGGTACGGCGTCCTGCGTCCAAGCAGGTTTTCGGTGCGAGTCGGTGCCGACCCAATGGCTGCCGCCTAGCGCGGAAGGTTCACCACCCTTGCCAAGACGTACTAGTGGCCCCGTGACCACCTGATGAACGAATGAGAGAGCAAAAAGCTACTGCAAGCGGGCAAGAAGCGAATCTGTTCCCGCCTTCTGGGCCTATCCCAAGGCCTGTGTGATCGCTGACATTGCAGGGAAGATGGGATAAGACCCAGGAGCAAGCCGATCGTGAGTACTGAGGAGATCATGCATTGCTATCCGCATTCATTCGTCGATGCATGTGGTCGGGGCCAGGTATGCCATGTGAGTTCCCTCGCTTTCCGTCTGGACAACGTTTGAACATCTGGTGTTTTCTGGACCTGCGTGGGAAGGTTTGGGTTTCCCGTTCTGTGCAGGTTTCTCTTGTCTCGCCAACCATGTGGAAGGCGGCGGCGCCGTCGTTAGGACACAATACCTCCTTTTCTTGTGGCGCTGGCCACAAGTACAGCTGCCGCCATGATCGGTGAAATGTAACCAAGCAACCGGCTTCACGGTGCCTGGGGTTGCTGGTAACCTCAAGGGCCTGGCCCGCACCGCCGCACACGCATGGCCACGCTCTTGCTGCATCGCTGACCCCTTTTAATTGCGCTGCTGGTGATGTGGAGAGGGAACACGGCGAGGTAGTACGGCGGTGCGCCAGCCGGGGCAGCCGGCATGTCGACAGGGTGGTGCGTCCATCGATCCAAGGGCGCCAGCAGCGAGGCATGCGCGTCCGCCTGGGCTGTACGTTGGATGGTCCCCTCCCCACCCCATCCTCGCGGCGTGCGTCGGATACGTGATACGTCGGAAAGTCCCCAGGTGCCCAGTCTGCTTCACGGGACACCCTAGCCGCGACCGGTAGCTGCGTGGGCTCCCGAGCGGCTCGCAGCACCCATTCCTAGCGTGCCGGTCTACCCAAAGCACAGGTGCACAGCTTACCGCGCAGTCCAAGTTACGGCACGGTAATGACAAGCGATGCCGGCTTGCAGCACGGCGCGCAGCCCGAGAAGCCAAGGAAATGCTGCATACAAAGGGAAAGGGGGAGACCACCGAAGAGTTCCGGCCGCAGTTTCTTGTAGAGCCGCGCGCAGGCAGGGGGGTCCGTCCAGCCGTGTGTCCAACCCTGCCGAGGACTGGCCTGCCGTGCACAGCAGCACCTCTTTACATACAATTGCTCTCCCCTAAACAACCCCCACCGCACTTATCATCCCACAAGGGGGTGTCAACCGGTATGCCCTGTACTCGGCGCCCTGCTGGAAACATCACACCCTCGGGTGTGTATGTCCGTAGAGGCTGCCTTCCCCGTTTCTGGTTCTCTTTTTTGGTACCAGATTCCCGTTTTGGTTGGTCACGGGGATGCCAGATTCCGAGATCCGAGTTTTGGCTCAAAATAGATGCAAGATGCGCCCTTCCCCAACCCTCCAGGATGCAACCCTACCCCCGTGACCAACCAAAACGGGAATCTGGTATCGGTTGACACCCTCTTATCTCACCGTGCGCAGCGTCCTGTATACAAAGCCGTGCGACGCCCTAGTCCGCTCCCAGCCCTCCCCGCAGTGAGAACGCTTCCCAACCCCCTTGACCTCCCCTCGCCGCGGCCCCTTGCACGTGAAACCGCGCTTCACCGAGCAACGCCACGTGGCGCCAAATCCACGTCAGGGAAACTGTCTTTGCCCCCAGATACAGATACAGATTACGATACCGGCTCTGTGGGGATGGAGTCCGTAATGCCACACGAACCGATTGGCTCCCGACCCGCCACGGCAGACCAGCCCCTTAATCAGCCTCCCCATCCGCCTCCGTCTCCTCAGCCGGCTCCCTCACCCATGCTTGCACTTCTGGCCGGTGCGTCTGCCAGCCCACCGCCTCCTGCCTCCGCAGCGCCCCAGTCCGCGGAGCAGCCCCCCTTCTTGACCAACCAGCGGAGCCGCGGCAGCGGCAGCGGCAGCTCCCGCTGTAGGCACTGCAGGAAAACGGAGGCCTCCCCGTGCGGGCGGGGGTAGCACAGGCAGCACAGGGAGCGCAGCGTCGCCAGGTCGCCTGCTTCGGCCTCCTGCAGGAGCGGGGTGCCATCGTCCTGGCGGGGAGAGCGGCGGCGAAGACTGGGACACGCTCTTTTACACATACACGCGCAGGAAGGGAAAGTTGTGCAAAACGCAGCTATGCCATGTTAAAGGACAGACGGCCTCAGGAACGGTATGAAGAAGGAGCCGCACCACGCCGCACGCGCAGGTGAACCCGTGCGTCTGTGAATGCTAGGGCACACGGCCCCCCCAAGTGGGCACAGAAACCGGCGTCCATACCCGCCGAATGCTCGGCCTCCCTCGCCACCCCACCGCCCCTCCAGCCGTCCTCCCCGTCCTCGCCGCCGTCACGCTCACCTGGGCGCGCTCGCCGACCACCACCTCACGGCCCTCCCGCCCTCCGCCGGCCTCCTCGTGGTCGATACCTTGCTGCTGGCCGTGCCCCCCGCGGCTGTCCCCCGTGTGACTACTGCCTTTGCTGCACGCCGTCCCTCCGCATCCCTGCCTCTGCATCCCTGCCTCTGTGCCTGTTTGCATGCACTGGCCGCTGTTCCGCACGTGCCCCTGCAGGCGGTGGGGATCTGCCCTCCAGACCGCCGCCTGTCCCTCTTGGGCCCTTGGCTTTATCGCCGTCGCTTCGTTCCTTTGCCCCATGTCCCCGAGCCCGTGCACGTAGGATCCGCTGCCGTACCCGGGCCCCTCCACCTCGCCCGTGCGGAATACCGCCCCTCTCTTTCCTGCCAGTCCATCGGCGGCCAACTACGGGGACGGGAGTGCTATGGCCTGCTTCTGCGCGCCAACCATGTCCACATGCCCGCGACTGCTTCGAGCGCAGACGGTACCTGACTCCATGTTTCTGTCGTCCATTCCAGGTCTGTTTTACGCCAATCGGCGGTTCGGGGGTGCGGGCTGGGCGCCCCGCGCATGGTAACCGCTGGCCGCCGATGGACTGGTCACCTCGTCGACCGCTCGCCGGACCCTCGCACCCTCTACTTATAATCAGGTAACTGTTCTCGTGCCACACCGGGAGGTTCCGTCTGCTCGTCTACCTCGCCCGCCATGCCCTGTACTCGGCCCCCTGCTGGAAACATCACACCCTCGGGTGTGTATGTCCGTAGAGGCTGCCTTCCCCGTTTCTGGTTCTCTCTTTTAGAAACCTCTCCACCCGCCAGGCGGCCCATGCGCCGCCCGTTTCCCATCTTCGCCATCTGCTCTGTCTTTCCGGCGCAACGGCACGCGCGTCCCTCACCGGCAGGGGGCAGCCGTGCTCCACCATTCACTCCAGCGCCTCCTCGCAGCCGCCGCCCGCGCCCGCCTCAACGCCTCAAAGTCCCGCTCGCCGCCCTACGGTCCCAGCCGCGCTCTCGCAGCCACGCCAACAGCTCCACGCTGCCGGAGCCCGCCGCGGCTGGCAGCAGCCCCTGCGCCGAGCGCAGTCCCTCCTGCTCTTCCTCCTCTTCCTCTGCGCCTCGCAGCCCCTCTTGCTTCAGCTACTACAGCACCGCCAGGTGGCCGCCGCGCCCGCCGCCAGCGCCAAGGCCGCCGGCCAACCCATGAGACCCATGGGACACTCCCGCTCGCGCAGACGCCGCAGGACATCCACCTGGCCCGCCTGAACTGGTATCACCAGGTTCTTTTCGAAGTAATGGATTTCGCAATGTGAATACGTAAGCGACCTTTAGGTTTCTTCCACTAGGAGGCGGAAACGCAGGGGCTTGCCGGCCATCCAGAACACTGAAGTGTTGTTCATCCATCCCAAGTCAGTCCTACTCTGGCGTTCCTTTCACCCATGCGTACTTCTTCTCCTTCCTATTCACAACACATCCTCCGCGTGCTCGCCGTGCTGTGCCGATATGGTATTGAAAGGCTCATGTGCCTTCGCGACGACCCGCGTGCTCTGGACGCTGCTCTTCAACGTAAGTTGTATGAATTGTTCCGCCCTGCATCGCCCACACACCCGCTACGCTCACAATAAGCGAGTTCCTGCCCTTCCAGCCTGGGCAGTGGGCCTTGGTCTTTCTTCGGTCGTCTAGCAGTGCCATCATTAGATTCTCCCCTGGTTTTTCCGTCCCGCCGTGACCCTTGTTTTCATCTCGACACCCCGCCGTGACCCGAACCGCTGGACAGCCTATTTACGACCTTTCCCCAGATATACGTACGGGAGGGGACAGTAAAAGAGTTCCCGCCCTCTCGTCCGCGCGACGCCCACTCGCCCGCCCTCAGCAGTAGCAGTGGGTTGTGGCTAGGCCCGCAGCCGAGAACGGGCAAAGGCGTTGCAGCAGAACGAACATCATTCGGCATGCCAGGCACCACATACTAATTAAGGCAAGCTTCAAAGTCTTCCAAAGCTAATTCCGGAGCCCCGACGCCCAGTCCGACCACCGCCCCATCCGCACGCACGCTGCAGAGCCTGAGTACGGCCGGAGCGCTTGAAGTACAGGTGTTACAGCCCTTCCAGCCCGGGCTGCTGGCCTTCGTACTTCAAGGCGTGGCCTCGTCCTCCGGATGCGCACCGCCACTTTGCACCAAAACAACGGCTTTACATATGATAGCGGGATGCGCGTATTCACCATTACAGCTCCTGTTGTAGCTTGCCCCTCGGCAACGGGAGAGGCAACGGGCGCCTGAGAAGAGACTGCGGCTTTGCGCACCACACCATATGACATGTTTTGAAATGTTTTGCTGCATCTCATAACTTGCTCACTTGTGAAGAAAGTGCTTCCGCTTTATCATTGCATTTATGATATAGCAGTTGCGACCTCTCTTGCGTTAAAGGCATGTGCGTAGCAATTGTGGAGCCCAGTTCCTGTCGAGCCCAGTCCTATTATATGCCGGACGATCGTACAGGTAGCAGTCATACTACATACTACTGATGTGGGCTGAGAATGCGCTGGATTACAAAGTGTTTTCACTAGTATCCACTCTTGAGCGCGGGGGCACTTGAGTACTTGTGTCAGAGTTACTTGGTTTGGATTCGATAACTACGAAAGTCACTGCACTCGCTTCAATGACCTGACTCGCTGAGTCGTGCGGTGTCCCTCAGAAGTTGCTGGTGGCGATGTTCGATATCGGACTGACACTGTTTATTTGCGCGAGCGCCTGTGGCTTAAAAATCTAATCTGTACCTAGTTTAGCACTGCTTAGATTCGTTAGAGGACCCCTCTGAAACGTAACGGCGCAGTGCTTCCTGGGCCGGCGCAGCCAGTCGGCGGTAACAGATAAATATGGTCAGGCATATCAGTTTGGAGAGGCTTGTGGAGGAGAGCAAGAAGCGGCCGGGCGGGGAGGGCCGACTGGGGTTCCAGGTCTCCCCAACCGTGAAGGCGTTAACGGTGCCACTCGCTTTGGGTGTCACGCTTCTGATCATAGCAGGATCGCTTGACAGAGAGGGCGTTTTTGTCAAGGTACGCATGGACACCCTCAGCGTGTTCGTTCGCATTCATCGTCCCAGTTCAGTGGTCGCCCCAACGGGTCCCGCCTTCTTTACCGCTCCAGGGCAATGGCATCCGCTGGATGTACTTCTGCGGGTCTGTCCTGGGCTGCATGCTGTTCTGGAGTTTCCTGGTGGACCTGGTGCTGACTCGCTTGGAGGTGTGTACGGATATATGGCGCGGCCATGGACGGGTCCGGGCACCCCTCTCGAGCATATGAACGGGTAACAGGCCACCCACGTTGCAGGACATAACAGGCCCGTGCAGGCCGTGGGCTGGGGGTGTTTTGTACATCGGCGGTTGCGGACTCAAACCGGGGCACGCAGCTCCTGTTACGCCCCCATGTAGGGTCCGAAGGCAGACCTTGAGGTCCGAAGGAGGTCCTTGGGGGCAGGGCAGGGTAGGGTAGGTTCCTTGAGGTCAGGCTAAGTCGTTTTGCTGTCCATGACTCAAGGTGCGCGGCTCGTGACATGCAGGAGCATACGCAGCACCCGAATGCGCGCTCTCGCCCGCCGGTTCCCATCTTTGCTACCCGGCTCTCCGCCCCGTGCAAAGCAGCGAATGCGGCATACGTCTCTCATAGGGAACCGCCCCTCCCCTGCGCGTGCGTGTGCCTAGCTTGAGTGCATGGCCACGCACAAAGTCTTCCTCGCTGTGCATGCTCCCGGTGGATTCTCGTGGCGTGGGCCTGAAAATGTACTGTGCGTGGGCGTACTGTGCGTACTGGCGTGGGCCTGAAAAGGTACTGTGCGTAGCTGTGTCTCTCCGCAAAGGGAGGTACATGGGGTGCGTTGTCCACAGTCGTGCTCAGTGCGCGTGGCCCAAATCAAACGCAATGCTGCCTCGTGGGTTTGAAGTACGCTGACGCCCGTACCCAAGCCCGCTGTTCGTTTGCTTCCTTCCCTCCCTCCTTCCCAGGTCCGCTTCTACCTCCGGCTCGTGATGCTGCCATCGGCGCACTTGCTCTTGAAGGTGCGCGAACGTGCAATCCGTGCAAACTGTCGACTAGCTTCTGGCTGTACCACGAGCTTATGGCCGTACCACCAGCGTGTTCTTCCAGAACAGCAGTCACCACACGATGACCTCGCAGAAAGCCCGCTACCTGCGGTCCAAGTCGCTCCTGCCGCCCGCCCTCACTCCCGCCGCCTTCCTCCCCATGCAATTTTTCCCTGTCCCCAACGCCGTCATTGTACAGTACCGGTACCAGCCACGTTCCCTACCTGCGTCCGCAGGTGTGGCTCAACTTCTTGGGGGCCTATATCGCGTTCCAACAACTATTCCGGGAGCATCATGTTGGTGGCGAGCCGCCGCGGCGCCTCAACTCGGTGGGTGATGGATTGAGCCGTTCCCGGGCGCGTACACACCTGCAGACGTGTCAGGCTTTGACGGGTACCTGTAACCTTAACGTAACCTTACAAACGTGTGAGGGTTGGGCTAGGCGCAGGCATACGGAGCGAGAAGGCTACGAGAGCCAATAGTGAATTGATGGCGATTGCTACGTGCGCGAGGAGCGGAGACGTATCGCGCACAGCCTGCATAGGGGATTTGTGAATGTTTTACGTAACGGTGTACGGCATACGGTGTTTCGGAGAGCCCCGCCGCCCGTTGCCAGTACGGCAGCACCTGGTTGCAGCCACTGCTCTGTTCCCTTCATGCCCAACGAGAGGGAGGACCCGCAGGCCGCACACGCACGCCGCGGCCCTGCCTGCCGCCCCGGGCTTCGCTAGCAGCTCCCCGCATTCCGCCCTGCCTGCCTGCCTGCCAGTCGGAAACGCGGGTCACTTGAGCATCTGCCCCTGCCTCTGCCCGGACCACGACCCTCGACCCCACCCGCTGCCCGCGCTTCGCCCGTCCGCCTCCTCCCGGCTTCCTGCCTATCGGGCGCGTGCGTTGACCTGTGTACCGCAACTGCAACGCCCACTCCATCCCGCCAGGCGGAAACGTGGGTGGAGCGGCTGCTGCTGTGCGGCCTGCTCTTTACGTGTGTCTGTGTGGCCATCACCGCGTGCTGCCACGCAGCGGTGGCGGCCCTGTACAGCCACGGGACGCGCCAGAAGATCCTGGCGGTTCTTCAGGTGGGAGCCGGCAGACTCTTCCTGCCCGTGCCTCACAGCTCAAGGCGTTCCGCGTTCCAGCCACTGCGGTTTGTTGCCCTGTGCCCTATGACCCGTCTGGCGTCGTCCCGCGGCGGCATTGGGCCTGCCGCTAGGCACGAGACCTTGCCACGCAGCCTCTCTAGGCCCTGCACACGCGCACCTCTGACGACCGCTGTCCCTTGCCGCCTGCCGCTCGCGCCATGTACGACAACACCTCCGGCGTGCACGCCAATGTACGGCAGCACGAGTACGTCATGTACCGCCTGATACGGGAGAAGCTAATGGAGGAGAACGAGATGCGGGGCGCCACCTCGCTGTCGGGCTTGTCTGACCGGCCCTCCGCCACTTCGCCGCTGTCGCCGCGGCAGTCGCAGGCGGCAGCGGCGGCCGCCGGCGGCGGCCGCTACGCCAGGCGATCCCTTGACGGCGGCGTGAAGGGCTCGCCCCGTGGCGCCAGCGACGGCGCCGCCGGAGCAACGCCGACCGCCGCTGCCCGCCGCCGCCAGTCCATGCTTGTGCTCAAGGAGATGTTCCACAACCCGCTCGCGAGGCACAGCTCAGGCACCCCGCCCACGCCGTCCACGCGCACCATCGCAGCCCACGCCGCGGCGATGCCGGCGCCCCTTCGTGTCCGACCGCCCTCCGCCAGCGGCACTCCCACCGGCGGGCAACGGCAGACAGCTTCGGAGGACATTGCCCTTCCACCGCCGCCGCCACCCCCATCGGCACCGCTGCCGCCAGCCCCGCCGCCGCCACCGCCGGCCGGCGCCGATGAGGAGCCACCGGCGGCGGCTGTGCCTGACCAGGCAAAGCCGCCGGGCCCAACTGGTGGGGCGGATGGCCGCCAATCTGCTGCATACGGCCGCGGATCCAAGCCCGACGGAGAGGCAACCGGCAACGGCATGACTCTGGATCTGGATTTTGACATTGATATCGGCGGAATCATCATACCGGATGAGATGCCAGCAACAGGCCGTGCGTCGGCTTCAGAACCCGACGGCGGGGGCGGCGGCGGCGGGGGATCAAAGCGCCAGGGCTCCAAGCGCCGCAAGCTGAGCCGCCACGCCCGCCGCCGCAGCGCGTCGTACGCTGACCTGTCAGACGCGATGCAGAGCATCCAGGCCCAGGTTCACGTACGGCAATCGCTACTGGCCACGCTCGAGATGTACAACTGGCTGTTGCGGGTAGGATGTCCGTACGACGCGCGGCTTGCTTGTGGCACGCGCGCACGGGTTCTGTGTCGGCGTTTCTGCTGGCGGCTTGGACTCCCGAGCCTCGACAGCTTGCTCCTATCTTGCTGCTTGCCCCGCCACCACGGCCTCCCCTGACCCATCCACGCTCGTGCAACATTTCATACCACACCCATTGTGCTGCCCGCGCTGCACTGCAGCGCGCTCACACATACCCGTACTAGACGGACAGCACAAAACCAACAACAAAAGATATGATTGCTTTTTTTGGGCGGAGCCCCCGCCGTGAAGCGGCATAGGGGGGGGGGGGCGGAGCCTCTTGGACCGGAATATGGTCTCCGTCTGTCCGTCCGTGCGTAAGGACCAAAGTCCATCCCACGCATGACCAATTAGTGCAATCCCACACGTAATAGTATTCCTTATATGTTTGTAGGATTCCGTAGCCGTTCGTTAGCATTTGGCGATGGTCAACGCATCCATTGGCTGGTCAGCGTTGGAAAGCTGCCCCACCCAAACAACAATAACTGCGCCAGAAAAAAGCCACGATAACACCGTGAGATATGCACATACCGCTGCTAGGTGCCCGGTCTCTGAGTTCCTTGTTTCTGCACGCAACCCCGTCAACTCATGGACCCGGCACGGTCACGACTAAACCCGCACAAGCCAAGCGGGGCGTCTCTAATGAACGTTGGTGCCCACTTGCGGACAAGTTCTGGGGTTCATGACGGGTTGACACGATTGTGCGGATTGATCTCTTTCTCGCTCCCCTACCCCGTACGGCGGGTGCGTACGGGTGCGGGTCATGTCAAAACGGTTGCACCTGCCCATGCATCCGCTACGGTACACATACACGCTCCACCCTTCATGGCCGAAATCCCCCATACGGTCTCACGGGGCTCCGCCCTTTTCAAAGCTTCAAGCTTCCCCTACTTGTTCATTTGCGTTTTTGTCCACGGACAGCGCAAACCTTAGCCTCCTCATCCTACAGATAAATCGCGCCCGCCAACCCACCCGCCCACAGCCTAAGACAGGCCCCGCGGCCGAATCGGGACCGCCAAACACCAGCGGGCGCATCAGCGGCTCCGAGGGCCCCACGCCGCGGGCCTCACAGTCGGGCGCCGGTGGAGGCCCCGTGGCGGCGGCAGCGGCTCGGCCGCTGTGGCGGCAGCTGCTGACGTGGGCTGCCAACGGCCTGGCCAAGGTTGTCCAGCGGCTTATTGTTAGCCCCCGAGTGCTGCTGGACGACCTGCTGAACGTGAGTCGAAAAAGCGCGTGGTCGCCATCGGATCCAGGGCCAGACACTGATTGGAATCACGAGGGTTCACCACGCGTTCTGGGTTTAGAAATGCGTGGGACATGCATGGGGTCAGATGCGGGCAGTGTCGGGGACTAGTTTGTTCGTTCAACCCGCGCTGCTGGGCGAGCTGCGGGACCCGGTACGGCGGGCGTGTGCGCCGCGAACGGTGCATTGCGGGCTGCGTGCCGGGGGCCTTGCTTTGCCACGCGCTGCCGTACGGCGTGGGAGGCGTTGGGTTGCAGATGGCGTGGGGCTCGCGACGCGGGGCGCGGAGGGGTCTGGGGGGCGCAACCGGTAGGTCGGGAGCGCTTGCGGTGGGGCCTCCAGGGTGGGGTGGGAGGGTTCCGGCTCGTCCGGCCCGGCCGCCCCGTCCCAGCAGCCAGCACACGCACACAGCCGTACACCGGCTCTGCAGCACACGCGGTCACGCAACCCATGCGCGCACAACAAGCTGCCGTACCGTCGTACCGCATGCCGTACGCAGGTGTACCGCGGCCTCACGGACGCCGACATCCCGGTGCTGGCGAACGACTTTGCGGACGCCGTGTGGGATTGCGTGGCGCCGGTTGGGGCCAACATGTCGCAGGAGGTGGGTTGGTGTCCATCAAGAGTAAAGTCTGCGAACTGGGGATGCAAATTGTGCTGTGGAAAGAGGTGCGTGGGAGTCGCTGCCTATCCACTACGCACGGCAGCGGCCTGGGCTGTGTGCCAGACTCGAAAGGCCTGGGCGTTCAACCGGGGCCGTGGCCCGGGTTGAGGCTGGGGCCTGTGACCGACGCGGGTTACTGAGGGTGCGGTTTTGTGACAGGGACGGCTCAGTGACCCAGAATCCCGTCGCCAGTACACCGCCTCCTGCGTCAGCCTCGCCCACCTAACTTCCCGGTAGACGACATGACAGAGCGCATCCCTTCAACCCTCCCTCCACGCTCAGGACTTCATGCACATGTTCCCCAAGGAGGCCGACCGGAAGATCGCATGGGACGTGCTGGACAGCAACAAGGACGGTACGACTGGCGGTAGACAGTTGGCAGCAGGCGGTTGGCGACTGGTTGGTGGTTGGTGGCGGTTGATTGGACGGCCAGGTATCATGTTACAGGACACAACGGCCAGCCACAGCGTCAAGTAAGCCCCCCCCCCACACACACACTACACAACGTCCGTTGGCCATCCGCGCCGTTGCAATCACCCCACCGCTGGAGGCGGTACCGTTTCCTCCGCTGGCCGCGTGCCCTTCCTCCATCATCCGCGCCCGCCTGCCTGCCTTTGAATGCCTCCCTCCGCTGCCTTTACTCTTCCACCCACCCTCCAGGCGTCATCTCGCGCGCCGAGCTGGTCTCCGCGGTGTCCATCTTCCTGAACCAGGAGAGGGCTATGGCGCTCAACATTGCGGCGATCCGGCGGCTGACGGTGTCGCTGCAGATCAGCCTAATCGCAATCGTCAACGGTAAGGCTGGGCAGCACCATAACGGGGGCCGCGGGCGCGGGAGCAGCGGCGACTGGGCGCTAGCTCGCTCGGAGCGGCTAAGCATCACGCGCGGGCGGCTGAGCGGGCAGGAGGGAGGGAGGGGGGAAGGGGCAGGCAAAGGCCATAAGGCTGAACGGGTGAGTCCGAATGTGTTTGCGGGCGATTGGGCAGGATGTGCCCAATGGCGGCTGGCGGCCTCGGAGCGGGACTCTCAACATCTGCACGTTTGGGTCTGGATGTACTGGGTGCTGGGAAGGGGTGCGGAAACCTCTAACCTCAGGGTGGAACACGGTATGCACGGTCGAGCTGGAGGATGCACGAAGGGCGGCCGTGGGCGACTTTTTTCCAAAGAAAAAGTCGCCCACGGCCGCCCTTCGTGAAAACCACCCTGAGACTGAAGCCTCGCAGCGCCAGTGCTTGCGGCCGGGAGCAAGCCCGTGAAGGAACGGCTTCGGCCGGCCAGCCCGGCCTGGATGCGCGACTGAGTGGACAGCATGAAACGCTGCAAGTGGAGAAGGATGGCTGCGACGGTTCCCCGGTGGCACGTAAGAGCCGCCGCGAAGGGAAGTGAACAAGCGATTGGTCCCCCTTCTGGGTCCATGATCTGCAGAAACGTTCAAACCAACTGTACGACCAACCCCCGCCGCGCGCAGGCGTGTTCCTCATGGTGGCTTACCTGACCATCCTGAACGTGGCTGAGTTTTTCCGAGGCAGCAGCGGCGCCTCCAACAAGACCTCCCTCGACATCTTCTCAATCTACATGCTGGCCGTCTCGCTCATCTTCAGCGAGCAGATCAAGTGAGCGAGCGGTTGTCGGTTGGCGGCCGAGTCAACCGCCCAGTCGGTTGGGATAGGGTCGTTCGGAGTTAAGCTGTCTCAACGGGCTGGGCAGGTGTCCTTCGTTTGCACGTGTTCGTACACTCTCAGCATGAGTAGGCCCACTCTGCCCGGTACGTGGCATGGCTGGGGCTGGTTGGCACACGGGCGTTGGTTGGGGTAGGGGTGTCGGTTGGTTCACGGGCATGTGTTGGGACGCTGGACCGCCAGACGGCGGTGGTGCACAGCCTCGTCCTCCGCATTGGCATGTTTTGCGCGTCCTCCCTCCCTCCCTCCCCTACAGGCCCCCGCCACGCATCTCCACCCGCCCCTCGGCTCCCTCCCCTTCCGCCCCCACGCAGGAACGTGCTGTCGGGCTGCATGATTATTCTGTCGCAGCAGCCCTTTGACGTCGGCGAAGGTACGGCATTGCATGAGGTGTACGGCTTACGATGTACGTAGAGGAGTCTGTGGGCGTGCCGCTCGTGCGCGACTATCCAGCTCTAGATGGTGTAACGGGAGGCCCGCTTGCAACGCCATGCTGCTTTAGACCCCGGAACGTACGTATTCATGACGATTCGCGGCTCGATAATAGTGGGGAACCCGGCGCCGCATGCATCCCATTGGTCATTGGTCATGCATCTCGGGCCTATCGTGCCGCAATGTCCGCAGAGCTGGTCATCGAAGAGAGCCCCGGCTGGCGATTCATGGGCGTGGTGCAGGTGCGGGATCTGGAGGGCCTTGGTGGGATCTGGAGGGCCTTGGTGGGATCTGGAGGGCCTTGGTGGGATCTGGAAGGCCTTGGTGGGATCTGGAGGGCCTTGGTGGGATCTGGTGGGATAGAGACGATGGGAAAACGGGTCGCCGCACGCTAACCTGGTAGGCTGTGAGCTTTTAAAGAAAGGGGCGCTGTGCACGCGTCCACTCCGGCAGACAGCCATGCTAGCGCATCCCCATCCGCCGAACCCCGCTCACCCAGTCATCCCCGCCGCGCATCCTTCTTTGAACGAGCTCCATCCATACGATAACCTGGTAGGGTATGGGCTTTCAAAGCGAGGAGCCTATCAGGAGCCCCAACCCCCTCCTCCCCGTGTACTCCATATATCCCAGTGTCCGGCTGAGGAAGGGCCGACCCCAAGCCCACCCCCTCCTTGCCTCCGAATGATCGCAGGACTTCAACCTCTTCTTCCTGCGGCTCAAGAAGAGCACAGACGGCGAGCTGGTCAACGTGCCCGTACGGCATCTCATGGAGCGCCGCTTCACCAACCTCACCAGGTTCGTACGGCGTACATGTACGGCGTGTACGGTACCGTATCACGGACATGGGGCAGGTGGATTATCGCTTCCAAGAAGGGGAGACATGATGGCGGGGCGGTGCCAAGGCGCATCGCCAAAAAGCCATCCAAGCCATCTGCCAACCGCCGTACTCAAGCTTATCACCAACTGCTGTACAACCGTACCGGATAACCATGCAGGTCGGACTGGAAGATCGAGCAGAGCTTCTTTGCGGTGGATGTCTCGACGCCGCCCTCCGTGCTGGCCGCTGTCACAGAGGCGGGCTTGGCGGTGGTGAGAGCCAGCCCCGGGGAGTTTGACACGGGGTACGGCTTCATGGCCTTCTTCCACGGCTTCGAGCGGCCCGGCAAGGTCGTGATCCGGACCTTCCACAGGTAAGCGTCATACTGAACCGTTACCGTGAGGATGGCTTCCCATGCACCGCTAGAGAGGCTCACAATCACAGCCCATCCCTTCCAATCTGGAGCCGAAAGGCAGAGAGGGCGGGGCTGAGGGGCTTGATGGGATGGGAAGAAGGGGCGCAGGGGAGCGCAGGAGGGCACCTTGGCGTGTTCAAAGCGCAAGTTATGAGCATTTGTCCTAGTGAATCATTCCGTCCAGGACGCGGAGAAGGGCGGGTCGGCCACAACGCAGGCTGGCTGCCGTGCGCGAGGGGCGGGCGCGGGAACGGTGGCAGCGCGCCGTACGCGTGGCACTTAAAACCCGCTGCGTTCTAACCACAAACCGGTACCGACCAACGAGAACTCGCTCCGCTCCCGCAGGTACAAGTTCAACCTGTCGGCACCCCACAAGCGCATCGCCACCGCACGCCACGGTATCGTGAACGCTGTGCGAGGCACCCTCGACAAGCTGGGTATCGAG
>LSYV01000032.1:1152270-1186618 GCA_001584585.1 Gonium pectorale | reverse complement strand
ACCGCCCGGCCCCCCGTCCCCCGCCGTCCGTCCCTACCCGTCCCGGACCGTCCTCCGTCCGTACGTCCCGCCGCCGCCGTCGCTGCCGCCGCCGCCGCGGACTGCTTGGCGGCGGCCAGCTCCCGCTCCCGCTCCCTCTCTCGGCTGGCTGCTGCCTGCAGCTGCTGCTTCACAGCGGTGTTCTCCGTCGCCATGGCCGCCAACTGCTGCTTCTGGGACTCGAGGGCACCCAGCAGCTGCCTGTGGGGCCCGGGACGGGGCGGGCCAGGGGAACCGGGACCGACGTCCCCTCCCTCAGATTCCAAAGTCGCTCCAAACCCCCTGGTTAGGAAAGCGTGCGCTCCAAGAACCTCTGGCGAGAGTTCTTGTTTCCTGCCGTCCCCCGCACTCCATCCTCTGCCACCCAACCTCCCCATGCCCGACCGACCCTCACCGTATTTCCACCTGATCCTGGTCGTACAGATCCCTGAACACCTGCGGTTGGGCAAGTGTGAGAGCGCAGGTTCGAACGGACCTGCATCCAGCAGCGTTCTCTCGCCGCCACGGGGATCACCTCCATGCGCGAGAAGGGGGTGGGGGAGGTAAGGCAGACGGTCGCGTGGGAGGGGGGCGAGGGACGCGGGCATGGGCACAGGCGCGGGCCTGGGTGGGGTCTTCTTGATGCAACGCAGCAG
Source organism: Gonium pectorale (assembly GCA_001584585.1). Classification (NCBI taxonomy): domain Eukaryota; kingdom Viridiplantae; phylum Chlorophyta; class Chlorophyceae; order Chlamydomonadales; family Volvocaceae; genus Gonium; species Gonium pectorale. The sequence goes on along the minus strand of LSYV01000032.1, from coordinate 1,185,944 downwards.
GGGTGCGGGAGCGACACGCGCGGTGGGGGTGGGTCTGGGACCTTTGCGACTCGCGTACCGCTCCCCCAACTCCCGCTCCCTGTCAACCCCTTGTTACCCCCACGCCCGACGCCCACGCCTCCACCCTCACGCCCGTCTCCTTCGGCTGCCAGGCTCCCGCCACAGGCCCCCTCCCGGGCCCCCAACCCGCTACCCCGCTGCCACACCGCACCGCACCCCACCGCACCGTACCTGGTACAGCTGGCTCATCTGCGCAGAGAAGGCGGCGTACATGGGGTCACCCTGGTGGGAGCGGATGCTGTCCAGGAAGGGGGCCAGGGCGGCCTGCAGAGGCAGTTGGGTTTGGTGCGTTTGGATGGGGTCTGCCGAGATTGGCGGGCAATATGGGTGGGCAGGGGGCGTATTAGATGCGGGGTGGGGGGCAGGCGGGGCAGCCGAGGGGCTTGGGGTCCAGCCGCGACCCGCGAGCGCTCCGCTCCGTTCCCCAACGGGAGGCATTGGCTGCACCGCTTTGTGGCACGGCATGCTGAGGCGTGCCCGTTGCAATCCGCCCACGCACCCACGCAAGTCAGCCCCGAGTTGGCAACCCTAGATTCAGGAAGGATCGGGGATGGCATGTGGCGGCTGGGATGCAGGCTGGAGGGCGGAAGGGTGGACATCCAGCGGGCGCCTGGGAGCTCGCAGGCCCCACGGGTCCAACACTCTACTGTTTGACGGCCGGTCTGTGAGGTGAAGGGTCAAGTCCCACCAGTGATACCAGACCCGCGATTCTGGCCTACGGCCCCTGCGTCCCCTGACCTCGTGTCTGTGGCTGGAGGGCATGGCCACGGTCGCCTCCACGCCACCGGGCTGACTGGTGTTTCCATTGCGGATGATGCCAGCAGCAATGCCTGGGGCAGGGGTGGGTCAGAGGGATGGTTTAAAGGGGTGGGCGTTAGTGCCTCCCTGAACCCTGGGCCGCATGGTCAGCCGGGCAGGTACACGGCAAGGGCAGGCGTAGCGTCGGAGCGAAACGACCGACCTTCAGATAAGGTCGCGCGAACAACATCGCCCGCATCGTAAAGCGGGTTCTTGGCGTACGCGGGGCGCGGCAGAAGCGCATTCGGGTCGGGTAACATGCTCGCGCTAGCTTCCCGAAGTGGCGCTCCAGGCAGCGCGCTCCACTTCCAGCGAGCCCATGAATTGTCGTCAGTGGCGGCTCATCCTTCGGCTGAAACTGCTGACTGAGAGTCAACAACTACCCCGGCCCAGAACAATGACCGTAGACCGACAAAGATAAAACGGTATTTGCCAATATGTAGCGACTATCAGCAATCGGTAAAAAGCTTGGTAAAAGTCAACCAAATCGGATCAGACTTGCGGGTCGACGGGCCGTCTCTCGTCACGAAGGGAGTATCAGGTGGTAAACTGTGGAAGCGTCAGCTTGGTACACCAATGTCCACCCCCGCCCGCCGTACAAAACACAGCCCGACGCACACGACACACATTCATTCGATCGGAAGATGCTACTAAACAGCACGACGGCACGACGGCATTCGATCGGCAGATGCTACTAAACGGCACGACTTTCGGGATTATGAAGTCCATAGCAACCCTTCAGTAACGTTTAATTGTACAGGAAACAAAGCGAAAAATTCCTCACAACGACCTGACCATGTCGCGCTGCTCGGGTTGCTGCCCGATTTGGCTGCCGAATCTGGTTGAACGCATCGCGTCCTTCCTGCCGTCCAATGACGTTGCCTGCGCCCTGATCTTAGTCGACAAGTCCACGGCGGCGCTCTTCCGTGGCCGGCCGCAGTTTAGCACCGTGCGCCTCTCGCAGCCCGTGCCGCCGTGGGCGTTCGCCAGGCGCTGGGGCGCACCGGGCGCCGTGCGGAGCCTAAGCCTCGACCTGCGCCGCAAGCTTTTGTGCCTCACGGCCGCTAGCGGCATTGTGGCGAACCTCGACTACGCGATGGACGTTGTTGGCTTCATCCCCACCGCGAAGGACAAGACGGCCGTGCTGAACGCAGCCGCCGCATCTGGCCAGGCGGAGATGTGCCGGCTGCTCCTGGGGCGCGGCTACCCGCCAAACCGCGAAACCCTGTGCGCCGCCGCCAAGGGCGGCCACCTAGAGGCGTGCCAGACGCTCCTCGACGGGGGCGTGTGGTGGGACGCGTGGAGCGCAGCCGGTGCCCTTGCCGGCGGCCACACGCGCACGGCGGACTGGCTGCTGCAGCGCCGGCCCGAGGGGGCTATTGGCCCGGGCGACACCCTACAATGCCTGGGGAGCATGGTCTGCAAGGCCCTACTAGTCGCCGCGGCCAAGGGCTGCGACTACGGTGTGCTCCGCTCCCTCTACCAGCGCTGCACTGGCGACCAGCCAGGCGCCGCCGAGGCGTTGCGCTGGCTTAGCACGCCACACCACTGGATCCCTGCCCTACCGGATTTGATCACCGCTGCCGTCAGCAGCACCACCCCCGACTGGCGGGCCAAGGTCGAGTGGCTGGAAGCCTTGGGGGCGCAGCTGCCGTCACTGTTGTCCAGCGACGCAGCCCGAATGCACTCCAGCGTCAGATGCAGGGAAGCTGCTCGCTTGCCCAGCGACGCCGACGCGCTGGAGCGGCTGCGATGGCTGCGCTCACGGGGCTGCTCTGCAACCGCGGACGCCGTCACCGCCGCAGCCGTGGCCGGTAACATGGCGACCCTCGAGTACCTCCTCACTGAGGGCGGAATCGAGGGGGACTTGAAGGAGGACATGCTGCACGCCGTCGCGGAGGTGGCGAGTGCAGGCCGGCTGCACGCGCTTTTACGGCTGGAGTCGTACGGCTGCCGCATGCACTTGTACTACCTGCTCAAGGCGGCGGCCGAGGAGGGGCACCTGCAAGTGCTGGAGTGGTCCGTGGAGGCCCTTAGCGCGCACGCTCGTGACCCGGACTTCCTGGCCGCAGCGGCCTGGCGAGGCCACATGCACGTCCTGGAGTGGCTGGCTGCGCGCGGCTGCCCAGGGAGCCCCGAGGCCTTTGCCGCCGCAGCGGGCGGCGGCTGCGAGGAGGCGGTCGAGTGGCTGGCGGAGAACGGCTGCCCCATGGGGGTGAGCGAGGGGCGCGCGGGGCTGGTCGGGGTCGGGGCGCGGGATGCGGAGTGCGGAGGGCTGGTGGGCTGTATGGCGGGGTGCATGGCGGAGGCAGGAGCCAGTGGTTCTGGAGTCCGTCGCGCGTTGGCCCCCGCGTTGGTCGATCCCGCGGCTGCCTCGGGGTGGGACACGGAGAGGGAAAGCGTCCTCGCGGCTTGAGAAGCCTGATGCGCATGCCAGTGCGGCGCCGGGGCTGTATGGGAGGCTCGCGATGCATGGCCGTCGTGGCGACGCGTTCATGGTGCCAGGACGCGTCGCTGCCGACCTCTTTCCTGCGCCGCTGCCGTCGTGGCTGCCGCTGGTGGCCAGCCCATGTCTACCGGCTCCCTCCGAATCGGGGCAAGGCTTCTCGCGTTCCGTCAAGAACCAGTACCTAGGCCATACATGCTGCACACACACACACACACGAACTTGGCGCTGTGAGGACACGTATGCAAACTTGGCAATTGCAGAAAAGATCTGACCGTTTCCTGGGTTTAGTGTGTATTGTCGTGAGAGAAATCACCCGTACGGCGGAAACCGTATGCTCCTAAGGGCCGAAACCCTGCGCACTATACAAAGTGCCCAAAACCGTACAGCATCCATCCCCCGGACTCCATGTACTCAATTTCCACGCCATTCCACCACCGTGGGAACTGACCCTTCTCACAGACCCCTTTAGGACAACGGGAGGGCATGCACATCGGGCTTCGGTAGTGTGCACGCCTTCCAACACGACCCAACCGAAATAACCCTCAGGACGACGGCGAGCCCTACTCCTGCGCCGCCAAGAACCACGATCTGGCCACGCTGCGCTGCCTGGCGCGCGCTCACTGCCCCTGGGGCCCAACCGGCAAGGTCTTCACGCACTGCGTGGCGGTGCGGCTGCCACTGGCGGTGCTTCGCTGCATGGCTGAAGAGTGCCGTTGTCCGCTGGACGTGCGCGCGGCTCTGCGGCGGCTGGCCAAGAAGAGCGACGGCGGGGACGCCGATGTACGAGCCTGGCTCCAGGAGTGGGAGCGGCGCCGGGGGCAGTAGCGCCGGGGATACGGCGCTGGCGCTGGCCCGGTTTGATGGGAGGGGATGGGCGGCGGCAGCCGAGGTCGCAGTGGCAGCGACAAGAGCGGCAACAGCAACAGCAGCTTGCTGCACGGAAGTATGCAAGCGGTGGGAGCCTGAGGGCCCAAGGTCTGGGACCGTAGGCGTGGAGATAGGGGAGAGCGGGGAGGCAGGTATCGGACGGGGCATCAAGGTTGCAGCTGTTGGTGCAGGTCAGGCTGGGGCACCGGGAGGTCTTGTGCTGGAGGAAAGCCGATGCGAGGACAGCTGAGGCCGGCACCCGGGGAGGGTTGGCTGACGGCTGCGACCGGCACCTGGAGAAGTCGTTGGGGCCTGGCGATTTGCATCTCCCGCGCCCCGGCACGCCTTGGCAGGGTCGCGCTTGCAGCGCGCTTGCCAGCTACGATAGTCTCCAAATCATAGGTGTACGGCGTCTGTGTCTTCTTGTCTTCTATATGCGTAACAGCGGAGCTAATATATACATACCAGCAGGCAAGCGAGCACAAGAGTCTGTGTCTTTTGTGCCAGCATTATTGGTGTATGGTGGGAAATGGACGGGGGCAGCCGGCCCCGGCTCGGTGTTCGCCTGTTCCTGGGTTTGTTTGGCTTCACAAGGTTGCCCGTCCCAGAACGCAAGCAATACATAGAGTGAGGGCTCTGTGGTAGCCGGTATTGCCGTGGTAGCGTCCGAAGAGGCAGCGACGGATGCATCCCTCGTCGGACCGAAATGCCAGCGCTGAGCTGACCTCCCCGGCGTCCCCGCATCCGTCCGGCATCCCCAAAGCGCACGCGGTGTAGAGACCCTTACGGCGATGCCAAGAAACAGTACAATCCAAAGAGAGTACATTTGATTGGGTGCATGACACGCCGAACATGGTGTAGCACCGATGCGCGGGAGTGCGTGAGGCTCATGAGGCCATTTGACATCGTGCTGCAGTTCATTTATTCGCCCTTACATTTAGATCTATCTCCGTACGGGTGGGCGGGCGGGGCGCACGTCGGTCCGGTGGCCATCATGCCTGTCGGGACGTAATAGGTTCCGTGACGTAGTGCGTTCTGAGGGTTCAGTTAGCCCATTGGGTTGCCCCGGGTTTGGCACGCCGTGTTGGTTGGTAGTTAGCGTGCTTTGCATCTTCCCGTATCTGCTTCGCCGTGAGTCGGCTTTAGTATGTTTTGGAGTCGTGTGCCGTTGTGACGCGCTGGGAACCGCTGCGATAACGCTGTCGAGATGATTGTGTGGAGGCCTTATGCCTTTTTTGCCTTAGGCCGCGGACCTGCGTGACGCCGCAGGTCCGGGCACTGCTGCTGCTGCTGCTGAAGTGTTGGTTGCGCGACTACTTACTTCGACGAGGCTTATAGCATAACACGGGAGCGCTAGGTTAGACCCCAACGGGGCGCCTACCACCGTTGAGGCCTGGCCATCGTGTCACTAGAGCACGTTGACCTACCTAATACGTCATCGCTGAAGGATATCGTGAATAGCTTGCAGCTGGTTATCGACAGCAGTGCGCTTAGGGTTTTGGCCGCGCAGGCTTTCCGGACCCTGGCCATTGGTATCTTGTAACACGTATTGAGCAGTATTGGGACCTCAGGTTTGATTGGATCCTCGCCCTGCAGTTCTGTGACGGGATTGTTGTCCTGTCGCCACGTTTTCGCCCGGACCTCTTTGGCCGGACCCGGAGACTCCGGGTCCGGCCAAAGATTCGGCTTGGCGCCTCACATCCCCCCAGCTCAAGGACGGAGTGCAACGAAGGACGCAGAGAGATCAGCAAAGGCAGGACAGACAGACCAGTACGCAAATATGGGGGGTGGTCGGAAATACTAGCAACAAGCGGCGAGCAAGGCAAGGGCTCGAAAGACCCAAAACTCTACGGCGAAAAACACATACACACATACAGACACTAGCACACTGCGCTGCGCCGCCGGAAAGCGCGGCCAATAATAAGTGGGACCAGGATCGGTGCGAATGGGATGCGTCTGCATGCGAAAGTTTGGACTGTCTGTCCGGATGGCATGGATCGGTCCGTGGTGTCCATGACCTAGTACGTAAATATGGGGGGTGGTCGGAAATAGGCTGTCCAGCGGGTCCAGGGGGCGTGTCCAACGGGTCACGGAAGGGGGACGGGTTGGAAGCGGAGCTGCCAGCACCAACACACCCCCAGCTCCTAAACTGGCTCAGCACGTCTTCAACTCGTATGCGCATTCTGCGTCCCACAGAACTAAACAAAACAGCATCAAACCGCTGACAGCTCCGCAAACGGAAAAGAGGGGAATGGCAGCCGAGACCGTCACGTTCCTATCCCCCCTACCTGCCAAGCCGAAGGTGACGGCAGGTACAAACAGCGTGCCGGTGGAGGCCGACGAAGGAGGAAATGCGGTGCCCGTGCAAGCTGTGAAGCAGTGCGCTGATGACAGCGTAGGCAGGCTGCGCAAGCTGGCTATGTCGCACACGGACCACACACACGCAGACGAGCTGCTCAGGTCGTGGCTGTACCTGGCTGCCGTACAGAACACACAGATACACACATGTACACGCTGACACGAATATGACATGACAAGCTAAAGCTATAATTAACACACTAGCCCGAACAACTGCTGTAGGCTGTCAGCTATCTAACCCAAGACCCAATAAGACGGCGGGGCCGTAGGCCGCAACAATTTCCCACGAAAGAACAAATGAAACGATACTGTATGAGAAGGGAAATCATTGGAGGGCCCTGCAGCGTTAGTATATTGAAGTAACATGGCAAGGTTACGGAAGGCCAAGACATGCTCAATGCATGCGGCGCAACGCCTACGCGCCAAATCTGAACCTGCGGCATGTGTGCTTGGGAGCATCACACACTCCCGTCCCGGCAGGCGAGGGGGCAAACCACCTACGGTGGGCCCGGCGCCCCGCAGCCTGGTACCCTTCTGAACGTGCAAATGCGTGCAGTGCGGCGGTTGACTTTCGTCAGCAGAGCGGACATGGCAGACGCGGACGACGGCAGTGTGCGAACGTGAGCCAGGCCCAAGGGCGGCAGCTGCGTGCTCTTGGCACTGTGACCGGAGCTTGCGAGCGGAACAGAGTGCCAACGAGGTCCGGAACAGCACCACCGAGCAACCTTGACAGTTAGCAGTCCACCAGGTGAAACCTGATTAACGGGGTTAGCTGGTAAGCGCATTTTTGGGGTGTGGGAGGGCGGCACGCGGAACGGCACCTGCCTTGCTTTGTATCCCCCGTCCTCCTTAAGCGTCGCCCCTTCATGTGTTACGTCATGCGAATGTGCGTGCGTGTGGACAGGCTGCAAACAGGCTGCAAACAGACGAGCGAGGCAATGCAAACAGTCGAGCAGTCGAGCAGCCCAACAACCTATTGCGCATAGTACTCGCTACACGACCCCGCTATGGGGCGCCCGCTGCCCTGGGGGACCCCGAGTGACTTAACGCTGCAATGGCGGCAGGGCTGGCTGAGCTGGGCTGGGCTGGGCTGCCCTCCAGACAGCAGAACCGGTAGTGCAGGATCCGCGTGCGCGCGCCCGCTCGCTCGCTCTATGTACGCAACGCCATGTGAACACACCTGCGGGTGAGGAGCGCCGCGGTGTGAGCTGCGGTATCACGGGGCTGTCAAAATGCGAGTTAAAGTAATAGTGCGGTGCAAAGCAAAGGCCGGGACCGGCCAGAGCCACGAAAACGGCTGATAAGCAAGTCGCTGCGTACGGCAAACTAAGGGCTCTCCGGCAAACTAAGGGTGTGTGCGCCAAGGCAGGGGTCTGGGTGGACGAGGGAAAAACGCCGTCTGGAGGCAGCTGGCTGAGAAAAGAAAGGAAGCCGGTACTGGTACTGGTGCTGCGGCTACAGGGAGAGGAAACGTCGCGAGGCCCCTACCTTCGTGTGTATGACCGTAGATGCGGGCTCCCTCTTTCTTTGCAGATGTGCCTTTTCATTCCGCTCCGTCTGACAGGCACACATTCCATGCTCAACTGCTAGCCGAATCGTGAAACACATGACCGCATCCACTTAAGTTGACAGATAACCATGTACAGGCGGCCCACGGGTCGGCACGAAGAGCAACGAGGTCAATTGTCGACAAAGGAGTTTTAGGGTGACTAAAATTGAATGCGGTATTATGAGCGTGAATGCTGTTTTGGTCATAGGTGGTAAGAAGCGTCCAGTGTTGTGAGCGCAGCATGCAGCCTAGACGCTGCGCCTGCGGCGGAGGCAGGCATATACTAGTTACGGGTCTGATGCGTCTTCCATGTGTTGAACGTTATGGAGTGATGTGACGCGTATGATAGCGCATGATTGTGCAATTCGGCTGCTTGAGCCAGGAAGCTATTCTCATTCACAGTAATTATTACCCTTTAAAAGGTAACAAAGACGATATGAGTTGTGTGTGTTAGTGGGGGTGATGCCGTGGACGTGCCCTGGACCGACCCGAACACCAACCGCACATGTCCACGGTTAACTGCATCCCAATGCCAAGGCCAATTTACAGTGCATCTTATGCATACTCGCGTCTGGCGAAACCCTTTCTACAGCAACATTCTTCTGCCTTCTTTGACCCAAGCTCTTATCAGATAATGTATAATCAAAGAGTACTGTTTGATGCAATCTACGCATAAGCAGGGAGTGCGCTGGTGAGTGTGGTCGCCGTGGACATCGTCGCGTTGACAAAGGGGAGTCAGCGTGAACCTTAAGGCAGCAGGATGCGATAAAAATGCTCGCAACTGCCCTGGCCATCCTGGTCTTTCTGTCCCCGGGCGGCAGCTCATCAACAGCACTACGAGCTCCAGGTAAGCTTGCGGGCAGGGTGGCTGAGACGCTGACGTAGTGCCATGTGGGGGCGAAGGGGCGTGCGGCGTGTTGCGGGCCTGGGCCGGTTTCCGGCGCATGTTGCATCCATGCACGGCAAACCACACAGAGGAAGGACATTCCCTGTGAGCACTCGTCAGGGCTGCCGTTTGGGAGGGTGCCCCATGCTTGCTTTAGTTACACGCCGCCTGTAGTTGGCGTTTCAGCTGCAGAATCCCGACATCAAGTGGGGCCCAGCCCCTGTCCATATCTCATGAACTGGGACGCTGGCGCGCTACGCCTGCAGCGGATGGGTTTCTTGTGGCGTAGGGTACAGTATACATAATGTGTGAAACTCGAGGCACAAGCACTTGCGCTTCGTCCATCCTCGAAAGGCAACCGTCCCTATGATAATACCCGTCTCACACGCACATCCACGTTCATGGCTGACGCTTCGAACGTGACGACCGATATCTGCAAGCATGAGAGCCGTGCCTCCGCACTGCAGAGCGGGGAACCGTGTCATATTGGGGTGTGCTGGCGAGGGTGTACCCACGTATGCTGTTTGCCTCCGGGGGCGCGTGCTGTGTCGCGGTGCTCGCTGCGGCCCCGAATTCGCGCCGGAGCCCAAGTTACGCGAAGATGGCTTATCCAGAAACAGGCTGTTGTGGCATGTGCATGTGGTATGGCGAGCTGGCGTGTGTAGGGGCTGCGGTGTGCCTGTGGCTTCGTAGCCGCAACCCCCTTCCTAAGCCGAGCAGTCCGGCCCTGCCCACGTGCCTCCTGGCGTACCGCCGACGCATCCCGGCGCATCCTGCCACCTGCCCGCTGCCCTGCAGTGCCCCCTTACCCCACCCAACTAATAATGACCTGTTTACCCCTTCCCTTGCCCCATCCCTCCTCCGCCTGTGCCCTCTTTTTTCCCCATTACGCTGCGACGCTCCGGGCAGATGCGGAGCCCTCGCCATCACCATGGCGCGACGGCGATCTGCGCCTTGTGGACGGGACGGGATCTGCGTTTCCGCTCATCGGCAGGCTGGAGGTGCGCACGGTGCACAGCGCGTACGACATGCAATAGCGCGTACGGCGGCCGTGCGCCGATGCTGACGCACGGTTGTGGGGTCGGATACACACGGCATTCGCACGTGCGGACTTCAGTTGTGGTGTGGATCTGAATCTGGGTCTGGATTTGGGTGCCAGCGTGGATGCGGGTGTGGACGCGGGCGCCAACGTGGCGAGCCCAGACGGGTGTGCGGGACGCTCCCTGACCAGCAGGAGCAGCGCCTCTCACGTGCCCTCGCGCGCCCTCTCGTGCACGCTGGCTGCTCCGCCGATCCGGCATCACACTCGTGCAGCGCGTCCAAGCAGCGCCCGCCCTGCTCCCTGCCTCCTCGCCACCGCACGTGTGGCTTCTCCTGTACGCGCAGGTCTTCTTCGGCGGGACCTTTGGGGCCGTCTGCGATGACAGGTGCGTTATTGGCAGCTGCGTGTGGACCTCGGCTGAGCGAGCATGGCACCACCCTGGGCAGTGTCGGCCCAAAGCAGTCGTTAGCTGCACTCTAGACCCTACCAAACCTGCTGACTGTAACCTGCGGCTTGCTGATTCAGCGGCCTAGTGTACGGCGTGCCGTGCCATGCCACCACAGTCGCTCTGCAATGGTTCCCTTCCTCCTCCTCTCCCCCAACCATCTTTGCTTTGCCTGCGATGCGCACAGGTTCACGGACGCGGCGGCCCGCGTGGCCTGCCGGCAGCTCGGCCTGTCCGGGGGCCAGGCGCTTTGCTGCGGCGCCTTCGGGCCCTCCGCCGGCCCCATGCTACTGGACGAGCTGACCTGCGCGGGCAACGAGACCCGGCTAGCGACGTGCGCCCACAACGGCTGGGGCCAGACGGACTGCAAGCCGTCCGAGGCGGTGGCGGTTCGCTGCAGCCAGGGGCCGGCCGACCCAGGATCGGGGGGAGCGGAGACGCCCGCAGCCGCGGCGGCTGGTGCGTTGAGAGGGGCGATCGCAAGGGCGCTAAGCGAGAGGATGATGCTGCGGGGGCCGCGGGGAGGTGGAGGTTTACTCAGTCCGCGGGCAAGCTGCATGGTGGCGTCGCGTATAGGATCGTTAACTCGTCCATACACCTCCCGAGGCCGCGGGGGGTGGGACAGAGCACTTGCATCGAGGGGGGCACGCAGGAGGGAACGAAGCGAGGGGATGGTGCGGCGGAGGCCGCGAGGGAGCGTCAGAGTGGACGCGAGGGAACAACGACTGCCCCGTGGGCGATACATGCATGAGCACTGAGCAGCTCCTCAAGGGCGTGCGGGGCTTGCTTGCCGATCCCGCCGTGTGCCTTACCCTCCCCAGCCCGCGCCTCTTGCTCGGGGCCGGCCCTCCATCAAAAGCCCCCCTTGTGTCACGGCATGCGCTTAAGGCCTCTAGTGAGAACGTCTTTTTTCTATTCCGATACCCCTGTCGGATCCCAGATCTGCGATCTCAGCGGCCTCGCCCATCGTTTCTGTTGTTTGGTTGCTTCGACGACTTGTCGCGCCTAGCGTGTGGCGCCTCTGCCGCGGGCGTGCCGGCCAGTGACGCGCGATCTGAACCCCGCGTGCATGTGTGGCTTGGCTGTTTGAGCCGCCCATGCCGCGGGCGTGCTTTGCTTGGACGGGCGCGATGTCGACCGTTCGTGCCTGCGCGTTTGACGGCTGAAGAGGCACCCCGGCCCCTGCCGCAGGCGTGCTGGACCAGCGGCAGCTTCAGCAGGCGCCACCCGTGCGCTGCCTGGCGGCCGGCACCAACGCTACCTGCGGCTGCACCTCCCAGGACGACTGCTTCACGCTGTGGACGCCCTCCTACTACGGCCCCTCCCTGCTGACCACGCGCGCCACCTACCGCCTCGTGTACGTCTACGCCAATGGCGCGCACTCGTGTCCAGCGGCGAGGGACATTTGGGTGGACTCGGACCGCGGCGGCCCCGAGATCCACGTGCTGCTGGCGGCGCCGCTGAACAGCCTGCGCGACGTCAGCGTCACCCTGACGGCCGCCACCGGCGCCGCCGCCACCGCGGCAGGCGTGGGGGACGGCACGGCGGTCCGGATGCGGCGGGAGGTGGTGCTGCAGCGGCGCGGATGGGTGACGTCGACGCGCAACGTGGGGCCCGCGTGGCTGGAGTCAGCTTGGGTGGACGTGATCGTGGTCAACGACACGCTGGCGGACTTTGGCCTGCCCGAGTATGCCTACGTGATCGACAGGTGAGTGGGGGCGGAGGGTGGGCGGAGGGGTTGGGGGCGTTCGGGATGGGTGGGTTGGGGTGGGGTGGGTTGGGGTGGGGTGGAGGCCTTCGGGACCGCGTCGTAGGTACGTTGGGCCAGGTATGCGTGCGTGTGCATGCGTTCTACGTGGCAATGGCTCGGAGCACGCAAGCAGCAGGCGGGCGACCTAGCCGACAGTCAATGGAACCCGGACCCGGACAAAAAGAAGCATGGTAGAGTGTGCGAATGGTGAGTATGAACGTGGTGGGACGCAAGGCAGACTCTTCGCATCGTTTCCCACCCCCCTGCCTAGCTCGCACGGATAGAGTACCCTCCCCCCCCCCGGCCTGCGGATGCGGCATGCGCCAAGTCCGTATCAAGCAAACCCTTTCTCCCCCAAACCCCCACCCCCCTCCCGCGCTCGCGCTCTGTGCTTGGCGCACAGGCTGCAATACTACAACAGCTACGAGGGTGTGCTGCTGCGAGCCGGGCCGGAGGTGGCGGGCTGGCGCTGGAAGTACGGTTCTAACGGCCTGACCGATGGCTACGTGCCAAGTGTCTCGCCCGAGCTCACCGCCACGCCCAACGCCGGCGGCATCAACGCCCTGTACCAGCTGGTATTTGAGCTGGCCGGCGGGCTTTTCTCCTTCCCCCACCCCACGCGCTTCAACGTCAGCCACGACACTGCGTCCGTACCGCTGGCGTTGTACGTCCAGATGTACAGCACGTCGTACCCGGCCGACATGGAGGCGCTGCTGCTGCAGGTACGGCAAGGGCGGCAGGAAGCTGCATGGAGCTGTGTGGATGGGGCCTCGCGCGCCAAGTAGGGGTGATGCAAATGAGTGATAAACCCCACCGGTGCTGCGCATCACCTGTGCCCGCTTACATGCGCCGTGTGGGTCCGCGGCCCTCATACCGTACACCGCCCTGTCGCAAGAGTGCTGCGGTAGATACTGGACTAAAGCAGTAGGGCTGTCAGCTAGATGCCCAAACCGCTGCAAATCTTTGGACTCGCAGCGAGTGGAGGTGCGAGACATGCACTGTGGCCCTCGACCCCCTGCCTACATGAAATCCTCACTGCCGCGAGTGTGCTTTGGTTGAGCGGCATCCTTTTCTGCAGTAGCTTGCAGATACCAATTATATCGCTTGATGTAACATATGTGCCCTCACAGCGGGTGGAGGGCGACGCCGTGTGGACGGTTGCGCGGCTGGGCAAGGACTCACCCGAGATCGGGTCGGGGCAGCGGAGCTTCCTCTTCTTCGACACCACCTCCCGCGCCACCTTTGGTGAGCGCGTTAGTGTGCGGTGCCCAGCGTACCTCCCTTTGCTTCTTGCTTGCTTACTTGCTTCATCTTATGCGACTTTCGGTGTGCACGTTGGAGCGCGGTGCGCGCGTTGGGGTGCGGTGGGGCGCCGTGGAGCGCGGTTCCTTGTGTGCGGTGCCGTGTGGGTTGCCACATGCGGCAGCAAGCCGCCTGTCCATCCATCACGAAGGGCCGGTTGTGCATTAGCAACGGCGGACGTCTCGTCACGACAACCGCACCCCACCCTGTCCCCGTCATTTGCCGTTTGCAGGTTGTGGGGCGGGCCCCGGCAGTGGGCCGTCACCCGGCTCGTCGCCGGCCCCTGTGCCGTCCCCCTCGCCCGCTTCCTCACAACCTCCTGGGTCCCAGCCGCTGTCACAGCCTACGCCATCACTGTCACCGTCAGCGCCCCTGCAGGCGTCCCCATCCCCACCCCAGCCACCGGCACCACCACCACCGCCGGGGCCCTCTCCGCTGCCGGCGCAGCCGGGCGAGCAGTCCCTCGTGTGCCAGCTGGTCCTCCGCGGCTGGACGCCCGAGGCAGCAGCAGCAGCACTTCCCCCGCCAACGGGGCTGATCCAGACCGCCAGCCTCTCCTGTCAGGCAGCCAATGGGGGTGCACTGCCAGTGGTCGAGGTGGGCCCTCGCCTTGCCGCTATCCTAAAAGTCACCGGCGTGTCGGTTCGGGATGTGGCGCCGTCGCCTCCTCCTCCTCCGGGCGCGGCTGGTGCGGGAGACAGCGGGATGAACGGCAGCGCGGGAGCGGCCTCCTCCGGGGAGCACTGGGGCATCGCCTTCTCCGGCGTCAACCTGACGTTGGTGGACTCGGTCGTCGAGGACCTCCCGCTCAGCCCCTACGGGCCGCTCCTGTGGTGCAGGTGAGCCCTACCTTTCCCTCTTGGGTTTCTCAAGTGGCCCCGACAGCTCCGGCCTGCCCACGTGGGCCGATGGGCCCCTAATTCCAGCCACGTGCCTCAGGCCACCACAGTGATAAGGCGACAGTGCCCGAACTGCGTCGCCCCACAGTCGCACCACAGCTTCGGTCCCGCAGACGCACGGAGTACAACGGAGCGCCTCCCAGACCTTATCGGCGCTTGCCTGAAGTGGCCGCCGAAGAGCACACAGGCCATAGGAAGGCGCTATCTTCTCCGGGAGCTCCGGGTGACCAATCCCGTTCCATCCCGACGTGTATGTGTATGCACGTTCGTGCCGCAGGGGCTGTCAGGTGGTGCGACTGGTGAACACGACGCTGCGGGGACTGGGCACTCCGCCCGCGTCGCTCCTCCCGGCAGCCGCCACCGCCACCGGCAGCGGCGGCGCTGTGGCGGTGCACGGGCCGCTGGCCGCCAGCGGCGTGCGCACCGCCGTGCTGCGGGACCTCACATGCCGGAACGTGAGCGGGGCGCACGGCTGGGCGTGCGTGCTGCTGGAGATGGCGAGCGAGGTGCGCGGGAGGAGGCATTGGGCAGGGCGGTCAATCGTGAGAGGCGCGCGGTGGGCCCGTTGCGTCAACTAAAATGCATACGGGGGCGCCGGAGTATCCGCTGGCAAGTTGGCGCCTGGCGCCTGGCTGTAGCTGGTCAGCACGGGGCGACTGTGCATGCCGCTTCTACAGCGGTACATCCGTGCATCTGTACAGCCGTAACCTTCCCTCCAGTCCGCGCCGCGCGCCCCCATTGCCCTTGCTTTGCCGTCTGTGCCTAGGCGCTGGCCCGTCGGCCGCCGCCCCGCCGCCAGCCCCACACTCGATGCACGCCCGCACTGCCCACCTTCCCCTCCTATCCCCTAGCCCCGTGGCACTGCCTTCCAGCCTCCTGTCTCCCCTCCCCCCGTCTGCAGATCTCCGTCTCAGCCTCCGCGTCCGCGCCCTCCCTCTCAATGGAGCGTTGCACAGTGGTCGGCAACGTCCTGGCGCAGGCGCCGACGGCCGTAACGGGGGCCGCAAGCACTGCAGCGGCGGCCATTGCGGCGCTGCCGGCGGCCGAGCAGCCCCTGCGCCGGCTGCTATCGCGTGTGGGGGCTTCCGGCGGCGCCGGCGCGGTGGCCCTCACCCCTGCGCCTGTGGATGCCGTCGGCGGCGCTTCCGCTGCTGCCGATTCCAGCATCGCGGCCACCAGCATTCTAATGTCGGACTGCCGCTGCACGGCGAACAGCGGCTTCCTCGGCGGCGTGCTCTACAGCGCCCTCCCGACGGTGGGTACGCACGCATGCGCACTACAGCCTGCGGCCTATCCTGCCCACGCTGGGCGCAACGGCCTTAACGGATGGGATATGAGGAGGGCACTGCCGGTGGGAATGTGGTGCAGGTTACTGGCCTGCGGCTCCGGGCGGCTCCCGGGAGTGGGGGCTGCTGGGGCGTGGGGGCGCAGCCCGCGTGTGTGACAGCTGGGAGTATGGCAGGGCGCCGCCTGCGGCCTGCGGCCGTCCTCAAGCACCCCACCAACCCCGGTTTACATGGCATGTACACCATCAACGCTGACGTGACTGTGCATGCATCTTGTGTCAATGCGTTTTGCGGTGCTCCTGGCAGGAGTCCCTTGTCATCCGGCGCAGCGTGGTGACCGGGAACAGCGCCGTGGGCGGCGGCGTGGCGTACCTGGGCGCGAACGCCTCGCTCCTGGTAATCCGGGAGGGCAGCACCGTCGACAACAACACGGCCGGGAGCCTTGGAGGTATGGGGCGCCCGCCTCGATCGGCGCAATCCGCAGCCGAGCATGGCGGGGTAACCATGCATCGATGCTGCAAGGTGGTCTGCAAGTTGGTCTGCAAGGTGGTCTCGGGAAACGAACCCTCCCGGTTCCACACGTGCATCATTCGTAGCGCCGTCACGCAGAGAGATCGATCGTGCACAGGGCACCCAGCGGCCCCTTGCCGCCCAGCATGCGCATGCGCTGAGGGAACCACCATGCCCCTGCCGTCTGCCCCTCCGCCCCGCCCAGCCTCCCGTTTCCACAACTCCCCGCGTCGTGTGCGCCCCAGACCGCTTCCCACGAGGGCCCAAATATCTGATCCCCTACCCCCCCTACCTTCCTCTGCCCCGGACGAGCGCGTTCTCGGACATGCGCCCGCCCCCTCTCCCCTCTTCCGCGTCTACGGTACCATACTCGCCAGTCATCGCCCAGCTTGTCCTCGGACTGAATAACCCCATCCCCTGCCCTCCCGGCCCGTTACGAATCCGTGCACCACACTTCGCTCCGGTCCTGCGCTGCTGCTTAACCCCGCTTCTGCTCCCCCCCACGCACTGTACGCCGGACCGGCAGGTGGCGCCTTCCACGTCTTTGGCTCCCTCGGAGGCTTCTCGGTCGAGGGCGGCAGCAGCGTCTCCGGCAACCAGGCAGCGCCCGCCAACGGCGGGGCGCTCTACGCCGAGCTGTCCGTGGGCTCCGTGTCCGTCACGGGCGGCAGCTCCGCCAACGGCAACCGCGCCGTGCCGACCAGCTTCGACGTCACCGGCAGGCTGGGCTTCGGCGGGTTCGTCATGTCGGACGGGAGGGGCAACCGGTCGGTGGAGGGCACGCGGATCAGCGTGAGCGACGGCAGCAGCGTCAGCGACAACTTCGGGGCTGCGGGCGGCGTGCTGTTCACGTACTGGCTCCGCAGCTTCAGCGTCAGCGGCCGCAGCCGCGTGGAGCGCAACCGGGCGCTCTTTCAGGGCGGCGTCGTGTCGGTCATGAACCTGAAAAACGTGGGCCGCGACGATGAGTACATCCTTAACCGCCGCATCGATGCCGTACTCGTGACGGGCTCGTCGTCGGTGTCGTACAATCGGGCCGAGTGGGCGGGCGTGCTGGAGTTGCCGCACTGGAGCACGCTGGCGTACCTGGGCGTCACCAACGGCAGCCGCTTCGACGGCAACAGGGCGGACAGGGCGCCGGCGGGGGTGTCGGGCAAGTGGGCGCTGGCGGTCGAGGTCGCCGGCGGCAGCTCGGTGTCGGATAACGTGGCCGGGGCCAGCGAATTCGGCGGCGGCGGCGTGTTCTACTTCAGCACCTCCGTGGGTGGGTATGGGGCGTGTGGCGGGGGCGGCTGGGAAGCAAGTGGAGGGACTGCTTTGCAGGGCTGCACCAGCGCAGGGTTACAGTCGCCGCGGTAACAGCTGTGCGCCGACGGCGGCGTGTTTACACATAAGTGGCAACGGCCGTAGCGTCCGTGACGCATCGCAGGCCAGATTAAGTGCCCGACCTACCACCTCCCATGTTGTTGCTGAGCAACCCGTCAAGCAGTTTCTGCGCGTATGCACTACTGCGCACTATACACATGCGCACCAATCATCCCACCGTTCCCACCCCCGCACCCCTACACTCGTAGACACGCTGGCCGTGGAGGGCGGCAGCCGCGTGTGCGGCAACGTGCTGGCCGACGGCGACGGCGCCGTGCTGATGACGCCTAAGGCGCTCGGCGTCCGCGTGGCGGGGCGCGGGACGCTCGTTGCCAACAACACCGCCCGCCGTGGCGACGGCGGCTTCCTGGCCTTCACCGCCCTGGACACCGTCACCGTACTGGACGGCGCCGTCGTCACCGGAAACAGCGCCCTGGGCGGCGGCAGCGGCGGCGTCCTGTCGGTGGTGGTGCGCATACTCTCCCTCGACGTGCGTTCAGCCACGGTCTCTGACAACACCGCGGCGCTCGACGGAGGCGCTTTCCACATCGCGCAGGACGTCCTGGAGGACGTCACCATCGACGGCGCCTCCACGACGGAGCGCAACCGGGCACTCTCTCGCAACGGCGGCTTTTTGTCAATCGGCAACGCGCTCGGCGGCAAGTTTGCGCTGCGCAACGGCAGCCGGCTGTGCTCCTGCGCCGCGGGCCTCTCCGGCGGCGGCGTCTACATTCGGGAGACCCTCTTTGAGGGGCTGTACATCACGGGCGGGTCCACGGCGTGCGAGAACACGGCCGAGGGCGGCCACGGCGGTGCGGCGTTCGTGGGCTTTGGCATGGACCGTGTCGAGCTGAAGGACGGGGGCCGGCTGACCGACAACTCGGCCGCCGGCTACGGTGGCGCGGTGTATGTGGGGCGGCCGCTGGCGAACGTCGCCATCACGGCCGGCTCTCGCGTCGCGGGCAACCACGCCGGTGCCGACGGTGAGGGCACCGCGCGGAGGCAAGGCCGTACGTGCAGTGCATGGCACGTTTGGTTACGGGCTGACAAGGAGGAGGGTATGCGCGGCAATGCAGGCTCGCGTTGATTGGTGTTGCTGTCCCAGGAAGCCGCTGTGACTCCCCGCGTCCCATGCAATCTGAAGCACCGGCCCCGCTCGGCGCACTCCCCCGCACGCTTGCGGCCCTGGCGCTCGCCGTCATCCGTACCCGCATCCGGCATCCGTACCTGCATCCGGCATCCGTACCGCGTGCCGATGCGCGCTACGGCACATTCGCGTGGCGGCCACAAGCGGAACACCTCATATATCCTTGATCTTGAGCCCGCCACGTCCCTTCGGTGCAACGAACATGCGCGTACTTAAACGTGCTACTGTACGTATGCCTTGTGCTCACGCGGTCTGTGCGAATGCGTGCCGGCCCACAGGTGGCGCCTTCTACGCCGAGACCATCACCGGCATCGTGCTCTCGGACGGGTCGGTCGCGCGGGGCAACGTGGCGGGCGGCAACGGCGGCCTGGCCAGCGCCACCCGCCTGACGTCGCTGGTCATCGACACCAGCACGGCGGCCAACAACGCGGCCGGCGGCTCGGGCGGCCTGGTGTCTGTGCTGACGCCGCCCGACGCGGTGACGATCAGCGGCAGCAACGTCACCGGCAACACGGCGGAGAGGGGCAAGGGCGGCGCCCTGAGCATTGCCGTGCCCGAGCCTGTAAGTCCCACACTCACATGCGCACGCCCACTGGGCGTATTGGTCCACTGGACTGGTCGCGGTACAACAGGTCTGCCAGCCTCTGGTAGTAATTTGATGATTAAATCCGTGCAGGTCACGACAACACGTGTGGCCGTAGCAGCACCAGGCGCTGTGCGATCACGGTTGGGAGACGCCCGCCTCGCGCCCATTTCTCATCGCCACAGGGCCCGGGTTCCGAGCTCTCCTCCTTTTCCTTCTCAAATATACCTCACGTCCGTCTGCAATCTCTGCCCCGTGCGCGCGCAATATTCTGCCCCTGCCATGCCACCCCTCCCTCCCTCCCGGCTTCTCCTCTATCAACGTGACGCAGGGCTCGGCGCTCCTCAGCCAGGTGGCCCCGACGACGCGGCGCCTGTCCTACCGGGTGGAGGCCGGGTCACTGCTACGCGGCAACGGCGCCTACCTGGACGGAGGTGCCATCTGCATCGACGCAGAGGTGTCCAGCGACCCCACCGGGGCGCTCAGCAACACGCCCGCGTTCCTGCTCGAGGTGCGTGCGTTGCATTGCGTTGCGTTGCGTGCCCCCGGGAGAGCCCTCACTTCCGTGCCGCGCTGCTGACGCGGTGACGCCATCGCCGCGATTACGGTGTGTCGCTACTACGCGATGCATCTGTAAGGTTTCCCGGGCGCGGTACCATGCGCCCAAGCACACGCCCGCATCCGGGGTTGGCCATGGTTAGCAGACGGCAGCACCTGAGTGCGGATGCGGATGCGGATGCGGAACCGTGCCCGTGTACATTCACCCATCCGTCCACGCCCTCGCAACCCCGTCCGTTTCCCGCACCACGCTGACCAGAGAGCACCGACTGTAGCTAGCCGAGCCTATACTTCGCCCACTCCTTCCATGTACGTCCAAAGTCCTACCAGCTAGACGAGCCTGGTGTACCAGCTGGCTAGGTCCTGGGAGGTGTGGCCCATGACCTGTGCGATGCGAGCATGCAACCTGTCCCAACCGCAACCCCAGATGACGATAACGGACTCGGAGCTGTCGGGCAACTACGCCGGCGGCGCCGGCGGTGCGCTGGCGCTGTCCAGCCCCGCCACGGGCGCCCTCTCCTCCCGCGTCTCCATCGCCGACAGCCGCCTGACCGCCAACACCGCCGGCAGCGGGCGCTTCCGCCTCGGCACCAGCACCTCGAGCGGCTACGGCGGGGCCATCTACGCCGCCTCGTCGCCCAAGTTCCGAGCGGACGCGGTGCTGGCCGCCGTGCGGTCCGACGCGGCCGCCGGCGTTCTACTACAGACGCTCCCGCAGCTGCAGCTGCCGCCCGGGAGCGTCGCCCCAGACCCGTCTCCTCCGGCAGGCGTTGCTGCCACTGCCACGGCTGGCAGCGTGAGCCTGGACTCGGCGTGTGCGCTGCGGCTGGAGAGGGTGCGGTTCTCCGCCAACCGCTGTCAGGGCACGGGCGGCGCGGTGGCCGCGGTGTCGTGCCCCACGGCCGTGAGCAGCTGCACGTTTGCGGAGAACTTTGCGTACGTGAGCGGCGGGGGGCTGGCGGCGCTGGTGGAGTCGGTGGGTCTGGACGACATCCCCCAAGTGGCGGGGAGCGGTAACACCGGCAGCAGCGGCGATGACTACGGGGCCGGCACCGGCAGCAGCAGCGGCGGCGATGGACGCGGCGGCACGCGGCGCCGTCTGCAGCTGCGTCGCAGGCGGCATTTGCTCCAGGCCGGCGAAGGCACAGGCCTAAGCTCAAGCCTCACCCAACCCTCGCCATTGTCAACGACGCCGTCGCCCCCGTCGTCGCTATCGCCGTCGCCGTTATCCTCACCGTGGCTAGATGTGGAGGACAGCGTGTTCGAGTCCAACGTAGCCCGCTGGGAGTGCGGCGGCGGCCTGTATGCTGAGGTGGGCCCCGGCGCGGGCAGCCGCATCGGCAGCAGCGTCTTTGCCCACAACGAGGCCCCCGACTACACGGGAGGCGGCCTGTGCATCAACGCCTGGGGCGCCGATGCGGTCGCGTCCATCATGAACCGCACGCGCTTCATCAACAACACGGCACTGCGCTTCGGTGGAGCCGTGTTCGCAACGCTCGGCGCCAACGCCGCCACAAGTGGTGGTGGCGGCAGCGGCGGCAGCGGCAGCTGGCTGATGGTGGAGGACTCGGAACTCGTGGCCAACCGGGCGACGCTGGGTGCCGGCGGCGCGCTGTGCCTTGAGGCTTACACGGGCTCAGGGGCTGGGCTGCGAAATGTGGTTGCGGAGGGCAACCTCGCGCTCACCGCCGGCGGCGCGCTGTTTGTCCGCTGCGGCGCAGACGGCGACGGCGCGCGCACCTGCGGCCGCCAGCCGCTTCTGACGGCGCGGGGCTGCACGCTGCGCGACAACGCCGCGACCGAGGGCGACGGCGGGGCGCTATTC
This sequence comes from Gonium pectorale, assembly GCA_001584585.1. NCBI lineage: Eukaryota > Viridiplantae > Chlorophyta > Chlorophyceae > Chlamydomonadales > Volvocaceae > Gonium > Gonium pectorale. The sequence goes on along the minus strand of LSYV01000032.1, from coordinate 1,164,265 downwards.
CTAGCCTACGGCGCCGCGGCTGAGCTGAGCGGCACGGCGGTGGTGGGCAACAGGGCGGGCCGGTGCGGCGGCGGCGTCGCGGCCAGCGGCTGCGAGAGCCTGGCGGTGGTCGGTGGCGAGGTCGCAAATGGCAGCGCGGGCGTGCAAGGGGGCGGGGTTTTCGCGGGCAGCTGCTCCCGAGTGCTGTTGCGGGGCCTGGCCGTGACGGGCAACCTCGCGACCACCGGCGGCGGCGTCTTTGTCGCCGGCCCGTCGCCCGGCGACAACGCAACGCTGCCGGCCGATCTGTCGCTGTCCGGCCCTCCGTCGTCGGTCGGCGCGTCGGTGAGTGCGAGCCAGTCGGCGCCGTCTGACGCAGCACCGGCTGCGGCGGCCATTGTGCTGGAGGTATCGATCAGCGGCAACAGGGCCCCGGATGGAGAGGGATACCGCCGCTATGAGAGCCACGGCGGCGGGCTGTTTGCCTTCGGGGACGTGGCGCTGCTGGTCGCTGACAGCGACCTGGCGGGGGACAACAACGCGACGGCGGGCGCTGTGGTGGCGTCCTCGCAGCGGTGCGCCCGGCCCGAAGCCGGAGCCGGAGCGCTGCGGGCCTGGAGGTCGGCCGCTCTGTCCGTCAGTACTGCAACGGCCGAGCAAGAGACCCCGAGCGACGCCGAGGTATGTTGCTGTGTTTGTGGCCGAGGAGCTGCGTTGGACGCTAGTAGTAGTGCCCGAGGTATGCCTCCTCTCCGCGTGTTGCCCTACGAACTCCTGTCAGGGCGGTCCAGTCCAAGTGCACCAGGCAGCGCAGCAACGCGTTGCCCTTGTGTCTTGCTTCCAGAGCTTGCGCTTACTGAGTTATGTTTTCCCTCCCGTGTGACGCCCTGCCCCTGCCGTACGCACGCTGCCGTACGTGTCCTGTGTCCTCCGCGCCTCAGTGGGGCATGCTGCTGGCGCCGGGCCTCTCCCAGGGCTGCTGGCCGCTGCTGCTGAGCGAGGTCAAGCTGCCATCCCGGCAGGCAAGCACCTTTCTGTAGCGCCTTGTTGTCGATGCATAGCAGCCGATGCGGCCCAGCCTGCGGGCCTGCCTGCCTGCTTCTCGCTTGGCCACGGAACGGCACATGCGTGACTCAACCGACCTTCCCGCGCCCATCCTGTCCTTTCCTCTTCCTGACAAGAAATGCCCGGCGATAGATCCTTGAGCCCAACGGCTCCTGCACATTTCATTACTGTACCCCCGAGGTTCTTGCCTGCAACCGGACTAACCTGGCCGTCCTTGCGCGCCCGCTCGCAGGCCATGCCTGTGTGGATGCTGGACGCATCTGCCGGCGCTCTGCAGGCCAATTGCAGCCAGCGGGCGTCGGCCCCTGCGACCGCCGCCTCCGGCGACTGCGCCACGGAGCGACTGCTGGGCCCGGGACCGCAGCGCCTCTGCGAGCTCGAAGCCGCTCTGGCTTCCTGCTCCGTGGAGGACGAGGCTCCGGGGCAAGTCGGCGGCGGCAGCCCAGCCGCAGCCGCCGACGGCGAGGGCGAGGGCGGCGCCCTGCTGGACGTCTCGCCGACGCACATCCGGCTGGAGGCGTTCTCCGGGAAGCTGCGCCCCGGCACGCCGGTCAGCTTGGCCGCGCGGCTCTACAATGGCCTCGGCCTGCCGATCCGCACCAGTGAGTTGCCGCAAGAGATCACGTAGCGGCTGGTGGTTGGCGCTGCCGGCACTGCTAGCGCTGTGCGGCGGGTTGGCTCGGTGACTCAGTGTGCATGCAAGCACCACAGGCACCCTGTGCCGCTTCGTCATGCGATCCCTCCCAGCCGCCGCATCTGTATGGTGACCGCCATACGCGCCCGCTATCGCCCGTGTGTGCGACCTTGTGTTCATGTGCTGCAGGTACGCTAGACGTGCTGGTGACCGTCTCCATCGAGCCGGCGGACCCCATGCTGTCTGTAGCAGGCAGCGGTGGCGGGCCGGGCAACGGCAGCCACCTGCGGCCCGTGCCGGAGCACCCCTGGCAGGACGCCGGCCTCGCGTTCCTGGATCCGGGTTCTGCAGCGGGCGGCTCGCTGGCGGTGCCCTTTGCCGACGGACTGGCCAGCTGGCCGTACCTGACGGTCCGCGGCTGGCCGGGCCGATACGTGCTGGTGCTCACCGCCGAGCAGCCGCAGGACCCAGGGCTGTACACGGTGGGTGCTGGTGGTGCTGGGGGGGGGGGCACGCAAAGGCGTGCCATGCGCTCTGTTTGGGCGGCGCGTGGAAAGGCGTCGCCCAACACAAACTTGGCGTCTACAAGTTGGTGTTGGGAGGGTCGGGCACGCGTGGCGTAGTGAGCGGCAAGCGTGCCGCCATCAGCGCCGGCAGGCCGGCAGGCCGTCGCCCCCATCACTCGACACCGGATGAGCGGTCTAGCGGTCGGCGCACTTCGCGGATGCCAATCTTCGCCCTTTCGCTGCACGCGTGCGAGCGCCCCGGTCTCGCCCCGATCGATGTGCGTGGCCTGACCAGACCTTACCCGAGACGCTCGCTGCTGCCCTCCCCCTAACACGGCGCCGGACGAGCGCATGCTGCTGGCTTCTCGGCCCTCTACTCTGCTATCAACCCCTGTCTCAAACACTGCCCTCCGCACGCGCACGCTGAACACGGCCACCCGCAGATCGCCCCCCTGCGGGTGGAGGCGGAGCTGCTGCACTGCCAGCCCGGGGAGGTGGTGGACGTGACCTGGAGCCAGCAGCCGGGCGCGCGGCCGTCCTGGCTGTCGTGCGAGGCCTGCAGCCGCGGGCGTTTCAGCCTGTGGCGCGACGAGCGGCCGTCGCTGTGGCACGTTAACGCGACCAACTACCGCCAGTACATGAGGGTGAGCGCTCTAGTTTAGTGCGTACAATATCACAAGCATAATGACGGGACTGCGTCAGGAACTAAAAACGCGGCAGTAACCAGCCGGCCACTTGCTCGAATCAACCCTCCTTGGTCTCAATCCTGTCTGACTGGCTTCCGACGCGCGGCAGAATCTTTCCGAGCGGACGGATACCGCCGGGCCCTCTTTACCCTCCCGCATTGTCCCGCGTCCAAGCTGGCGCCCTGTTTCGCGTCCGGTCCTTGCCCGTTGACCTGTACTTGCCGCCGCGGAACTGGTCGCCTCAGGTCCCCTCAATTCCCCTCCCTGCAAACGCTTCGTGAGCCTGATGTGCCTCTACGCCCCTCTCACCGGAACTTGCCGCCCCAGGACTGGTCGCGGCAGGCCTCCGAGGACACCGCCACGTGCCAGCCGTGCCCCGCCGACGCCTCTTGCTTCGGCGGCGGCGTGCTGGTCCCGAACGCGGGTGAGGGCGGGCGCGACTCCAAGGCACAAAGCGCCCGCGCCAGACAGGTCTTATCCGCTGCGGTCCTCCGAGGGTTCCCCGCCACCGTTCATTCCCCCTCCCTAACTGCGGGCTCCCTTAAGCGTTCTGGCCACCAACCAATTTTACCTTTGTTGTTCAAGCTGCCGCTCCCCCGCTCCCCCTCGGCGCCCCCCGTCCCGCCCAGGCTACTGGCACTCCGCCCCCGACTCGGCCCAGTTCCACCGCTGCCCGTACGAGCTCGCCTGCGGAGGCGAGGCGGATGACGGCGACGCATGGGGCGGGTTGCCGCCTGTGTCACTGGCTGAGCTTGAGGTGCGTTCGCGTCCGTTGCACCGATAGGTTGGTTGGTGTGGGGCAGGTCGCCTGAAGCCGCCAAAATAGGGTGGTTGGTGTGGGGCAGGTCGCCTGGAGCTGCCGATTGGGCCCTCCCTAGATAGGGCGCGCTTTTCTTGATGCGCTTGTCGCGCTTCACACCTCCCAACCAACCTGGGTTAAAAGCAAGGCGCTCCAAAGACCTCCCTTGTCCTGTTCCTGAAGTGGATGGAAAGGGCGCCCTCTGCTGCCCCACCCACACACAGGTCCATCTCCCCTTGACTGGAGCCTCTTTGTTCGCTCCCCTGCCCCCCACGGCTGCCCGCACCCCGTAGGTCCGCGTTGAGGCCAATGGCTCTGTGTGGCTCGCCCAAGTAGCTAGCCCCCCACCGGGCGCGGCCACCGGCAGCGCCACCAGCACTAGCAGCAGCGGCGGCAGCGGCGGCAGCTCGCCATCGTCATCGTCATCGTGGGAGGATTTCGGTGGCCTATCGACGCCCGTCAGTATCGGCGCGCGGGCCGGCTGGCTGGCCCTGTGCCAGACGCTGGGGTACTCTGCCATGGCCGCGGCGGCAAGCGCCGGCAGCGGCCCCGGCAACACCAGCGGTAGCGGCAGCGGCGGCGGCGGCTACGCCGCCGCAGTGACAGCCATCCCCGCAGCCGCCAGCGGGGCGGCAGCCAACTCAAGCGCACTGGCCGAGCTGGTGGCGGCGTGCGCGCGGTGGGGTTTGGTGGTCGGCGCCGGCGCGAGTCGCACCGCCGGCGGCGGATACGTGGAGCCGTACCTGCAGCTCGAGTGCGCGGAGGGCTACGCCAGCCGCCTGTGCGCAACGTGCGTAGCCGGGTACTACCTCAACGCGGAGTTTGAGTGCAGGTGGGTGGGGCGGTTCGAGCGAGGTTGGGAGGCTGGGTGGACGGGTGGGGTGGGTGGGCGGATGAGCGTGAGCGGTGGGGCGGGGCAGCGCGCTCTTGCTTGTGATGGGCCTGCTGGGGACCGGGTGAAGCGCGGCGGGCGCAGCCCTGCCCGCGCGCACGGAAGCCCATAGGTGTCATCACACGATGCATCCTTCACAGCGTGAAAAGAGCGCAATGCGTATTGTACCGGTATGCTAGATGTGTGTGGCTGCTGGCCAACACACAGCGGGGCGCGGCGAGTTGGCTCGCCCCTGATCCCTTCCCCTCAAGCAACCCTAAGCTCCTCGGCGTGCCCTCATTATCCTACGTCCCGCCGCTGCATTGCCTGCCGGTCTTCGTCTTCTTTCCGGACCAGACCCTGTCCCACGCAGCAAGTCAACATTACGCTCGCGATCCTAGCCTTCCTGGGCGGCGTGGCGCTGGTGCTCTACACCTCGGTCACCAACTTCAAGGAGAACTACGCAGTCACGCACGAAGAGGGCGAGCCGTATTCGGGGGAGAGGGACGACCAGCAGACGTCGCCATCGGACTTCCTCAAGGTGCGGACGATTGCGCGAGCACGACCGGCGGGCGGGCGTCGGGCGGGGGAGTTCTGTGAGGTGACGGTACCGTGCACGGCGAGTGCACGCCAGTGACCCCAATGAAGCGACACCGGCGGCGGCTCCCGTACCCGGATCTGAGCTTCGCTTGCGCTCTGCCCATGGCTCCATTCATCGTGCATCATGCTGGAAAGGGCGTGTGGCATCTGCCCACAAGGGGCCTCCAGACACCACCCCTGTGGGCTCCAGTGCAACCACGATCCACGCTGGGTCTCCCGTCGTGTGCGATGGAGTGAGCCGGCTGAGCCGACTCACGGTAGCACAGTCGGACGCGTCGTTGTAACGCATCCAGTAAATCTATCCAACCGGGCGCCCCGTCACCCGCCGGCGGCTCGCAAGTCGACGCCGGGAACCCCTCGCATCCTAGTCTTTGTCGGATAGGGGTGGCCCTTCAGCTGACCCGACGCACAGGCGTCGCTGTGTGCACTGGTGACAGGTCCCCCGCCCTTCCGGACGGAGACGCGCGCAGCAAAGACTGACCGGATGCACGCTTTGTCGTACAGGTGGCCATCGTGCACGTGCAGTACTACATCATCATCACGCGCCTGCCGGTGCCGTACCCCGACTCGGTCACCAAGCTGCAGGCGGCCGCCAGCGCCGTCACGGGCGCCGAGAGCACCGTCGCCTTCTCCTACAGCTGCTTCGTGCCGCGCCAGGCCAGCGACGGCCAGGCGCTGGCGCAGCTGTCCGGGGCGCTGCTGGCGCCCTGCATCGTGGTGGCGGCGAGCCTCGTCATCTGGGCCGTGAGGTGCGCTGCGGGCGGAGCTCAAGGGGCAGCAGGCGGGAGGCGTGAGCGGGCGGGGGGGTCACGAGGAACGGGAAGTGGGTCGAAACGCGGGCGGCTAGTCGATCGTCTGAGGGTATCGCATTGTTCCGCACGCCCATGCTCATCGGACCCACGCCCAATCCCGGATCACATTCCCGTCTGCAAGCAAGCAAGCCCGATGCCACCAATACGGACCATCGGTTCCGTCCGATAACCGTCTATCTCCTCGCGCTGAGCTGTCGTCGCGCTGAACCGTCGTCGCGCCTGCCGTCCGCCGCATCTATCCCACGTACCGCGCATCCGACGGGGTGAAGAAAGGTTCGCAAGCCGACGCAGTAAGCCATTTCCAGTCTCAGTTCCGACGCCTCTTAGCCTTCCTCAGATAGGAAAGGCCTGCGCCCTCCAGACCGCCCTCCAACCCAACGGCCTTTCCCCCAACTCGCAGATTTATTTTGTTCAACCGAGCCAAGATGCGCCGCGGCGGCAACTTGCGGAGGCCCCAGAGCTCCCGCGGCTCCCGACGCAGCGTCAACCTGGAGCAAGAAGCCCTGTCGGCCACCACCTCCGTCGCGGCCGCCACCGCTGAAGCCGCCGAGGTCTCCGTGATTGCCACCGCCGGCCCCCTGCCGCCGACGCCGCGCGCCGCCAACGGCGGCGGCGCCGCCGACTGGCACGTGAACCCGATGAACGGCCGCGACGGCGGCGGGTTGCGGGGCTGCGCGGGCAGCGCCATAACCCTCTCAACGGTCTCCGACGACGACGGGGGATGGCCGCACACTGCCGCTGGCGCTGCTGCCGCCGCCGCCGCCGGCGCTCCTGGTCGCGAGAGCCACCACGTGCTTGGCATCTCGCCCTTCCAGCTGTACGGCCACACGCTGGCCATCACACACAGCGGCAACACGGACGTCCGGCGCGGCTCCTCCACTGTGACGTACCTGGGCGTCAAGAAGCGTCTGAGCGCCACCGTGTCCCGCGCCTGGAAGGTGGTCTCGCGGCCCATAAAAAACAACAGCCTGCTGGAGATCCTGACGCGGCTGGACGAGACGATCGGGCTGGCGCAGCAGATGGGCATCGTGTTCATGCTGGCGGTGTCCATCCTGTACCCAGGCTGGGCGCAAGCCGCGCTGAGCGTCTTCGCGTGCTACCTGCTGGACGACGGCGAGAGCGGGCCCTTCCCGGAGCGACAGCAGGTGCGGCTGCGTGTGTGTGTGTGCGCTGGGGGGCGGGTGGGCGGTTGGCTTGCCCGTGGCCGACTGGCTGTCAGCGGCACGGCACGGCACGGCACGGCACGGACGATCCGTTCTCATGGGAGCCTTCGGCAAAGTGGCAGGCGCGACGCAATTCGCGGCTGCCAGCCCGTGTGTGGTCGGAAGGGCACGAAACTTTGTGTGCGGGAGCAGCCGCCCAACCTAGCCTACCTGTCATTTGCCATACGGCAGCATCATAGGACACACCTATCCTTTGACCTGAACCCCTCGTGGTCTGAGTGAGTGCTCCTGCATGCGCCCGCAGGCCACCTGGCCGTACGGCTACTGGATCCGAGACATGGCGCAGGAGTGCTACAGCGGCACGCACCTGACGCGCCACGTCCCCATCGGCATCGTAGCGGTGTTCCTGGTGTGCCTGCTGCCACCCACCGCGTCCTTCGCCGTCCTGTGGCGCAACCGCGACCAGCTGGACACGCCCACGATGCAGCAGCGCTACGGCTTCCTGTACACACGATACAGGCGAGTGACGGAGGGGAGATGGGGAGGGGGGCAGCCTTTCAATCCCACGGCGCGCAGCGGGCGACGGCGGGCGTACGTGTGGGGTCGGTGCGAGCTTTCCGGTTCGTTAGACAGCAGGCAGGCAGACAGGCAGGTGATCCAACTGGCCGAGCGCTCTCTACCTGTGTAGCCGTATTCTCTGGACGTGCGTACATGTGCGTGCTGTCGGGTAGGTGGGTCCCCGCCAGCGGCAGCGCCTCAGGAACGTGCAGGCGCCTCAGGACGAGCCCCGCCGAGGCAGCGTAGCACATACGGTACAACGGCCCAGCGAGTATGTTTCTGGCGCCGGTGCACTTACTTGCTCACAGCGGCACGGGCCGCGCTCTGCCCCCTCCCCGCCCCGCTCCTCCTTTCTGCCCTGCTCCGCCCTTAGGCCGCATTACTTCTGGTGGGAGAGCGTGCTGATGCTGGAGGAGCTGGTGCTGGTGGCGGTGGAGGTGTTTGGCCGCGCGCTGCAGTACGTGAGCCACCAGATCCTGCTCATGCTCGCCGCCTTCATCGTCCTCTCGGCCGTCAATATGGCGTGCTCGCCCGTACGGAGCCGCCTGATCGTGCTGCTGGACTTCCTGTCCATGGCCGTGCTCAGCCTCACCATCACGCTCAGTCTCTACTTTGTGGTGAACGACAGTGTCTTGGACTCCCCTGCTGCCTCGGTGGGTGCCCCGTGTAGCAGCGCAGGGGGGCGTGCATTGGCCGCCATACACGGCCCGGTTGCAGACACACAGCCTGCGTGCCCTCGTGCGTTGATTGTGCAGGGTGCTGCATGACTGCGTGGGGGTGCATTCGTATGGGCGCAGGGCGGGCTGCAGCGGAGCGGAGCGGAATCTATCGGGGCGGCGGGTGGCGTGAAGCGGCGCTATGAGCGGGTGGCAAGGTTGCGCGCGGGGCGGGGTCGTCGTTAATAACCAGCAGCAGGTTGCTGTTTTGTGCACAATGCAGGAAACGCAGCCGGGCGCGAGCGCAGCCTCGGCGTGCAATGGCGCCCCTTTCTTGCTTCCAACTACGTCACCGTACCACCACTGACCGGCGATCGACCCGCCTCCCCTCCCTCCCCCTCTCCCCACCTGTGTCATGTAAACACGTACGAACGCGTGCGGCGACCTCTCGTACGGCACACCCGCCCGCCCGCACAGAATGCCGTGGGCATCATCATCCTGGCCATCAACCTGGGCCTGCTGGCGGCCTTTGTGTTCCTGGTCGTCCGCCACTCCTGGGACCGCATCAGCACCCGCAGCGCCACCATCGCGCGCGGCGTGCAGGGCCACATGTCACGCCTCCTCAGCAGCAGCGTGCTGCAGAAGAGCGTGTCCAAGCTCACCACCCTGCGCTCGCGGCGCAGCAAGGTCGGCGCGCGGAGCGGCAGCGGCTCCATAAAGCTGAGCAGCGGCGGGGGCAGCGCCACGCTGTTGCGACCGGATGCGGCGTCACTGTCGCCCAGGGCGGCTGCCTCAATGGTGGCGGTGCCAGAGGGCGACAGCATCGCCGGCGGCGACGGCGGAGGCAGCGGCAGCGGCAGCAACAACGGTGGTGGCAGCGGGGCCGGCTCGTCACGGTCGGTGGTCCCTGCAAAGTCACCGGGCTCCCTTCCCTTGCCGCCGTCAACGGCAGCAGGCAAGACGTCGCTGCCTGGCGGGAAGCACGGCGGTGGCGCAGCGGGGAACGGCGGCCGGCGGCCGGCGGGGGCGCCACTGGGGAACGGCGGCGGCAGCGGTGGCGCTGATGGTGATGGCTGTTGGTCCCCAGAGGGGAGCGCGCCGCCGGCGGGCTCTTGGGAGGGGCGACATCGCGGTGATGTGGCGGGGGGGCAGGGCGTGGCCGCGGGGGAGCCGCCCGTGCTCCAGCCGTCAGAGTCGCGGAACCCAGAGACGCGGATTGCTATTTATATCGATTAGTGGCAGGGTAGGTCGCGGCGCGGCAGTGAGCCGTGCGGTGTACGGCAGACGGCGTACGGCAGCTTGGTGTGGCCGCTAGCACAGCCGCTTTGCTCTGGATCCGGCGAAGTTGGCGCAGCCGTACGGCCATGCATATTCATGTTGTATGTAGGAGGGCCCGCCCGACAAGGCTATTCCCGTTCCGCACGACATCAACCGCAGCTTATTAATAACATAAATATGGCGCTGCGACCGAGGCGTTGGCGAACTTGATCTGCGAGCGAGTACGAGGCGAGGCGATTTGTGCAGGCCTGGCCCCTCCGGCCCCTCCGGCCTTCATCTCCTTTTGCCCGCGCACCCAGATGGGGGCCATGAGTCACCTCTCGACAGAGGCGGGTCCAAACGGACCTGACTCGACTTGCTCGTTGGCCCCAATGTTCCAATTCCATTTGCTGTAATGAGTGTGAGCAGGTCGGCCTGGCGCCGGCAGCTGCTGTTGGTTGGTTGGTGAGTCGCCTACCGCCTATCTACGGCCGCCGCAGGGCAGAAGGCTTACGTTTGGAGGTAGAGCTACCGTATTTGGTGCGACACCGCACGTTTGTGCGTTCCGAGCGCGTCGTTGCGCTGCGCGGTACGTGAGTGGTTACACGCGTCCCCGTTCGATTCATCACAGACGAGGTGCGCACAAGGACGTGGTTGCTTGTGCTCGTCAAGCGAAACTCATCTGCAGTCCTGCGCGCGTGGAGCGCGTGTTGTATGCTAGTCCATCTGCCTGCCTGTGCACGTACCTTTGCTGTACGGCGGCGGGGCCTTGCTTTCTGTGCACTTGTGGGGCCCGCTGGTATGGTTGATTTGCCGCTTGCGTGTATGTGCGCATGAGAGAAGGCACGTCCGAGGGGGTCTTGATGTCGCGCTGTGAGCGAGGGTGATTATCGTTAGGGCTTGGGGGTGTGAGCTGATCGATGTTCTTCCATGTACGTATGCGCTACCTGTCGCCTCTGATGCGGCCACAGTGCAGCGGCTGGGCTCCTGTGGAAGGGATCCGAGTAACAATCACCAATGGTTTGCAGTTGCTGGCGCATGCTAGTACATTCGTAATGATGACAAATTGATGATGGTGGGACGTGCAGCCGGCGGCTTGTAGCACAGAAATGTATGTTCTAAGACGCACTGATATATGCTGTTATGTAATCGTACACGATGCCAAGTTGGTTTGCGAAGCTTGCGACGTATGTACGTGCCGATGCGGTGCTGCCACGGCATGCTGGGCCTTGACTAAAATCATTCGTGGACGAGTCAGGCATACCTGTTGTACTAGCTAGTCGTACCCACTAGGCAGCTTCTCGTGGTCGCACGCGCATACACGCGATCCTCCCGCCGACGGGCGACGCTGATGGGTGTCGCGCAAATCCCGCACGTACCCGCGCCATCAACTTCAGCACCTAGTAGCTGGCCGGAGCAGGCGTGGCGACGCTAGCTCTACGGCGTTGATGAGGCAGCAGGGTCCTCGACGCCCTGAACACCTCACCGAACGAATATCCGCCGGTGGGGAATTGGGGATATATGGTTCGAGCAGCGCAATCGCGCGGGACTTACACCAGCGTTGGCCTCTTCTGGGTGCACATTGGGAACAGACATCGGCTCAGAGCAACACTGGGCTAAGAGCACACGTTGGCGAGGAGCAACACGTTGGCTATCTAGGTGCTGTACGTGCAGTGGCGGCACACGCGCGCTTTACGGCGGCCGTTTGGATGCGGGGACACTAGGGGCACGCGTCGTGCACCGTCCGAGCGACAACTAACTCAAACTGACACGCTCGTTCAAATTGTCACTTGCCAAAGTGCCAATATACTCAACGTAATCACGCGTCCTTAGCGAGCAAACGCAGAGCACGCAATATCAATCCTGTACAGCCAATGGACCGGTGCCTGGCTAGTCCCGACGAAACCCCTCACTTGTTGCACGCGACAGTACCAGGTACGCACACCTACCGCCGTGCGTGAGTGTTACCCTCGACGACGTAGGCCGACCCGCCCGCAGAGCCATGTATGCAGCCTGGTTATCTTAAACGTTTTTTCGAAAAACACCCCTTGTTGTGGACATGATTTACGAAAAATGAGAGGGCAAACTTGACCCGGACTTGAGAAAACTGAGGTTCTGATAGGCCACGTATCGTCGTCAGCCAAACGAATTCCAGGGTCCGCAAACAGCCCAAAACGTACGGGTCCGATCCCATCTGCCGCCAATCATGGACGGCCGCGGCAACATCTCACAAGGCCCTTGCTTGGATGTGTGCCCAGGTGCTCAGTTGTGATTCATTAACACCGGTTTCGTGGTGATCCTGATGGGCGGTGAAGTATCAGGTGCTTATGTGTGTGATGCTTCGGTTTTCGTTTGCACCACTGGCAGCACCCTCGAAACGTTTAACGAAACGGCACGGTCCGTTGGGGC
>LSYV01000032.1:1119104-1145268 GCA_001584585.1 Gonium pectorale | reverse complement strand
AACCTGTAACCTCAAGGATGTTTGATTTGCCAATACTGACTCCGTCCCATGGGCCCCCGGTCCTTGCAAATAACATAACGTGCCCTGCCCGCACGCACCCAAGAGCTGATGACCTGCCGACTTGATACTACTGCTTTACGCATATATACATGTTGTGCCGGCTGTTACCGCCGCTTTTGGCTGTCGCGCCGGACGACTGCAGATCTACACCAACAAGACGATTGAGATTGCAGCCATCGTCTTCCTGATCGACCTATCGCGGTGCGACCCGGGCAACCCAGGATGGAGGCCCAGCGTCACGGCCCAGGTGCGCTCTTAGATAGGATATATATATATTTATAACCCATCCAATCGTTACTTGATCGATTGGTTCATGTGGCAATGGCTCACCGCGTATGTGCGTATCGCGTCGCTACCGCCACGCGCTTGCCACCACTGCTCTTTTTAACCCGCCCAGCAGATAGGATTGATGGAAAGTTAATTGCTCGCGCGAGTGGGGCACTGCACGAGCAATTCCTTCAGCTAGTTAGGAGCGCGCACAAGCATGCATGTTACTTCAACTGCGCCAAAGCAGGGCTAGCTAGGAGTCCGTCAGACTGCACTCCTTTCTGCCATGCATGTGCGCATTCGTTGGATGGGCTGAGATAGCTGAGCCCTGATGAACCCGGTTTACGCAGGATGAACGCGTTAATCCTTTGGCCATATCTTGGAAGTTGACTGTCTTCATCCCGGTCCAACATTTGCTCCGACTGGATGCAGGATGTGCGCAACCTCCTCTTTCCTGGCAGCACATCCATCGCCAGGAACATGCAGGCAAGGGCGCAGTTGCCTGATTTCATACATGCTGTATATGCATGTGCATGCGCGCCTGCCCAGGGCAGAAGGCCGAACGCTCCTTTCCATAAAAACAGCGGGGTTTTGCCCTGCGAGCTATAAAGCTATTGTTATGAAAACCTGCGCTCAGCAGCTGTAGCGGAGAAGCACGCGTCCCTCCTGAAGTGCGTGTAATACTTCGTTGAACCTCCAAGCTCTTAATCACTTCCTATCATATCATCAGCCCGGCGTCCGGCAACGCAGGATTGGAACCTGGACATCGATCGATCTGAGCCTGTTCCAAGGAGTGCAAGCGTTTTGACTCTTCAACCTAGATTAAACTTTATCTGCATGCCTCTGCATGTTTTTAATATGCTCACTTCCATCCTTCCTGGTCCTCATCATCCAATTGCTGTAGAGGTTCTACCGTGTTTGCTCCTACAATCGGACGTCCTTTGAGGACAGCAACGTGATGGTGCTCGGCCCAGTTCCGCTGGACTGCAGGGGATCTATTGACGGATTCTCGAGCTATGACTTTTCTAATGGCTGCGCTGCCAAGGAGCAAGGCGCCTGGCAGCGTCTGTTGGAATGGTGGATTGAAACCGTAAGTCTGTGCACGCATGCAGCATGCAGTGCGCAACTATATATACTGTGGGCCTCATGCGTATCGTCCATGGCCCCCCCGGCTTTGACGGACGTGTAACCTGTAACCTGCGTATCAAGCTCATCAGCGCTCATAGCAAGCCTTGCATATTTTGATCAATCATGTCGTAGCGGGCGGGCGAGCTAGTTTGGCAGAGCTCCGGACTAGTCTGCATCATCATCGGCGTGACCTGACACGCACTGAAACGGCGCGTTACAGGAGCGGGTAAACAATGCTCGACTGAATGCATTGCTGAAGACCGCCAAGGACAAGAAACTGCGGCGGCGCAACATCTATGTCCTGCCGCCCAAAGTGTCGTGCAGCTGGCAAGGCTACGCCGACGTCAGCTGCATAACCGACATCTGCAGCACGTAAGTGAGGCCAAGTGGCCGAATCTATTACCTGGTAAGCGTTCAAAAAAAAGAGAAACCTGCAGCGAATGTAGCGAAACATGCGTATCGTCAGTGCGCGGAATTTATCCCACAGCTGGTCTAACGCTGGCCCAGTTTTTTCATCCAGTTGACAGGAGCGAGGTTATTACAGGTTACAGGTTACACGTCCGTCAGATCCGGGGGGTGGTGGACATGGACAAAATGCGAGGGGTGGGGTCATGATTGTCGTCTCTATCTACACCGCTTCAGCGCTTGGCGCCGAAGCATGCCCTGCCTAGTGTCCCAGACAGCCTGCAAATAGTGGATATCAGGGACGATGGACGAAGCATCCACAGTGAGCTCCACGTGCTATCAGAAGGTGTTTTATCATGAGTTATCATTATAAAATGTATCGTACAGCAAGCGTTTACGGTGCCCCACTGCGTGCACAGATTTCTGACAACAAGGGATGGCTCGATAAGCTCCATCCCCCTGGCGCACGAGCAAATGCACAACTACGGACTGGAGCATGCCGGGTACGTGAGTACGTGCATGTATGCCTTGCATGCATGCGTGCTAGCTGGTATGCACGCGCGCACAACCAACAACCATACCTTCTCCTTGAGCTCGCATTGAGGCAGGCATGGCACGAGCTGGTCTCGCATTATTGTGCGTATGTCGCGCCATACTTGCACACTTTGCAACCCACACACCTAGATGTACCGTTAAGGAATGTCGCCTGCTGTGGAATTATTTTTCCTGCAGGCGTAGTTATTTGCTTTACTTGTGAAGGTTGTTTTTATTCTCAAGACCATGGATACCTACACACGGGCCCACCTGGTCGTCTATCTAGTGTTTGCCCATCCCCTCTATCCCACCCTAGCTACGCATTCCTCCTTGATTAACTCCCTACCTCCGCCACCATGCCTCGCCTTTCCCTGCACGCGGGGGCATGCAGGGCATATGCGATGGAAAAGTGAGTTGCGTTGGGTGGCTAGGCCACATGATCTCGTCAGGCGCACTGATAGATGCGACTGACCTTACGCAAAGGAGTGAACTTGAGGGACGGGAAAAATCGAAGGTTCCATGTAGGTGCATTAGCCACAACTATCCTCCAGCACATACAGATACAATGTAAGTGTGATAAACAGCATGCATGCTATATAGATGGTTTGGCGAGGAGGGTCTTAGCGGTTGTACGGCAGCAGCGCCGGTCTTTTGGCGCGCAACGAGCCAGTGTCAGGCATTCTGCCTACCACTACAGAGCTCGTTGCTTTTTAGTGCCACCGTGGGCACATCGTTTGCGACAAAAGGACACAAGCAAGCTGAATACACGGCAGGTTACATGTGCACAAACCTTGGGCATACATTAAAGAGATGTACGGTGATGACAGTTTTAGCTGACTTGCAAATAGACACATGCAGCTAATTAATGATGGCTATATATCCCATGGATGGGCTACCTGCATACACGCGTATCAGCATTCTGCCGAATCAAGTTTTCCCTGAAGAAAGCCCCAAGTTCCTATGGTGACGTGTGCCTGCATCCGCCGCACTCCCAAAATTGCTCTTATTGAAGCTACGCAAGGGTGTTGGTTGAAGATGGAGACCCCACCGACATCATGGGCCAGGCTAGAGACGACACGGACGGCATCATATGTCACAACGCCCCAAACATGTGCGTGTGTATGTGTGGAATAATATGAACTGATGCTGCGTACTGCCCGATTCCTTGCAGTAGTGGTTACTGACGTCGTTAGTTGGCCCCGCATGCATGCGGTAGTATGTATGAAGAATGTATGTCGATCCTGTATGCTTTTGGTGAGGCTGGCTAGTATGTACCCGAGTAGTGCATATCCTTACTTGCACCGACACATACAGGTACCGCATCGGTTGGGCTCAGCCCACAGAGAAATGGAACCTTACCGCCATTAGCTTTCGGGGCGGGTCGAATGTACTCAACTTTACTCTCCCGGCACTAAGCCTCGGCCCCAACAACATGGTGAGCATCGCTTTGTCTATCTGTCTTCTGGCCAGCTGCGCTTAACCTTGCCGTCTAATATATATAGCGACGGCAAACACAACTGCGTGTCTAGCCTGCAGTAGTAGTTTCATCACAGCAGGGAGGCTAGCAATATCTCATGTATGCTTGTTACCTGATTAACAATCTATCGTTCTCGGTCCCGTTACGGCGTACGTATACATTGACGTGGAGTTGATGGAGGGGTGCGCTTTGAACTGCGGGGACGACCCATACCGGGACCCCCATACATGCGCTGTCAAAGCCTCGCTCCTCCTTCACATGCCGCATACGTACTTCATTGTCCGTCTCGTATTCTCTACCCCAACAACACACAGATTGTGGTCAATTTGGGTAAGGAGGACCCAACGGGTTCAGGTCTGCAAGTTAACGCAAGCGTGTACTTCATTAGCTACCGAGTCAGGGCGATGCGCGGACGCGACCTGTTTGACGGCGGGCTGCCAGCTGACCTCAGCGGCAAGGTCTACATCCACAACTACAATGGTACGCAGGGCATGTTGATGATGTGCAACTGCGGCGCGCGCACGGCGCGCAGAACCAATCAACCATACGGCGGCATTGGCTTGGCTTGCATATGGCTGGTGCCACTCCCACTCCGTCCACAGTAGACAGATGGTGCATATGCGCCCTTCTCAAGATGCTATTCTCGGCCATTATTCCCATTCCTCACCAGACGGCGCGCGCCCTTAGCTAGCAGGATATAGCATGTATGTCCCAATAGTCCCGAGCGTTTCCCATGACATGTCGCAATTTCCTTGATTGTTTGCACTGCGCAGGCACACAGACCGAACAGCGGGTGGCAGCAGTCCAGCAGCCCGTGCTTGTCGAAAGCGGCCGGCCCGGCTTGCTGGACTGGACCAGCCCCTTCTTGGTCACCGCGAACCAGCGGAGGATCGGGGGCGCGCTGCGCGTCAGGTTCAGGAGCGGCAACAGCACGCACGCCGCTATCACCCTGTGTCGAAAGTTGGCGAGTAGTGAGAGACTTATTTCCGATGGGTGCAGAAACGGGTGGGATGACGACTGCAACGGGCTTGTAGATGCAAATGACCCCAGCTGCAATTGAGATGCGGATTCGATTCCATGCTCGGCTGTTCATGTAGATTGAGGGGCAACAAGAATGCTGGGCCCCCGACGCCAAGTACATTTGGTGCCGTTTCATGTTTGCATACAGGCTTTGTAATGAGTCTCTGTTGGTTGATTGTAGTGGGTGGCTTGACCAGGCGTGTGTGTATGTATGTTGGTGCATGCTGCACGCACGTATAGGCAATGCACCGTTTGATGTATGCCTATAAACAGTATAGTATAAGGGCTAATGATTAATCAATATCTTGGTAAGATTCCATCCTGGGGTCGTCGTAAACAAAGCTAGATAACTTACAAAGGAGCGGAAACGTATGGCAGGCATCTTGCACACTGTCGGCAACCGAGTAAAGCATCAGATAGATCCGCTCTGATGTTTGTTGTCTCTCGGTTGAGTCCAGGAGGGACCTTCCGAATCCCTGTTCAAAAGCAGTTCCATCCTAAGCGAGGCCACCGAGCCGTTGGGCCTTTGCGTCATCCCAACCGTACGTGCAGTAGGTGTTGGCAGCAGCCTGAGCCTTGCCTTTGTAATCGGCGAGCTGATTGCTTGCCGGGGCATTATTCGTCTTACCGGTACCCAGCAGTGAAGCGGTAACACGGCGTGACACTCATACCATGCGCCCCACTCCCTTCATCCATCCTGCACGCGTTGCATCCGCCTGCTATCTAGGGCTGGCCCACCTGCTTGCCGCCTACCCCGACATATACACCTGGAATCCTGCGTACGTGCGAGGCATCCCCTGCTGGCCAAGCGAGGCGTGCCACAGACTAGCAGCACTGACCGCATGCGCATATATGAAGCCTCCCGGCACCTTCGCCTGAGTCACCAAGCCCCTAATAACCGCCATCACCCGTGCCTCGCTGCTGCCCTGCGCTGCGCTGCGGCTACCTGAGGTGCCAGGCCACTTGATCCCAGCAGCTGTTGCTTGAGGCATTCAGCACCGCGCCGTTGTCGCCGTTTCTGCCCAGCCGTGCGCTACGGCCACCTGCGTCGGCCTGATTTTACTTGCCTCGTTCATCGGAAGCATCCAGTCTCGCACCCCTGTTGCCTGGGCTGCCCAGCCCCGCGTCGCCACCCCCGCCATCCACCGTCCTCTGGGCCCATGCATCCAGCCACTCTCCTCATGCATTCTTTCATTCGCCGCCCAGCCAATTGCCGCGCGTGCGTGCGACGAAAGCCGCTCATCAACCCCATACATACATGCCGCCGTCGTCGCGGCCCAGCATTGCACCGCCTTTGCTCGTGCTGCCAACATACAGACCCTGCACCGAGCGAGGTCACCTGCTGTTAGACCCAGTCCCTCATCACCGCCGTTGCCCATGCATGCCGCCCGCCGCCGGGCCTCCCACCGCACCGCTGCTGCCCCCCGCGCTTTCCTATTTTGCACCTACCATGTATGCCCCAAGCTGCATGCGTCACCAAGCCCCGCGTCGCCATCACCGCGCAATCCAGTCCTGCTCGTCAGCCGTCGCACGTATGATACCACCCAACCACCCAACCACCCAACGCCAGTGTAGCTTAACTGGTAAAGCACCGCCCCTGTTGGCGGGAGGAGGCGGGTTCGAATCGCATGATACCACCCAACCAAGCAACCGCAGTCACCGTCGTCTGCGCTGCCCGGTCCTCTGCAACAGTGCCTGTGCCGCGGGAACCTGTATTTGTAGCACCATGCCGGATGCGCGGCTCCCAGCTGGCCAGCAGCCTGACTATATTCCATCGGGGCGATTTGTTCGGCTGGACGAAAAAGCTGTCGTACGCGATAGGTCCATCCGGGCAAACGAGGGCAGCAGGACAACAACCCTGTCATCACGGGGAACCTCAGAATGACGACCTTGCTGCCAGAGCGCACTAGAAGCGAGCGAACCGAGGACCACTACATGTCGAGGGTACCGGAGCGCCACGAGGCCATTGTAACGTTACATGGTATCCCTATATCAAAGCCAGGTGGGTGGATTTATGAGCCAGAGGGAGATAGCGAAGAGAGAAGTAAGAGAGAGAGAGCGCGACCAGCAGGCATACCCCATGCCGGCGTACAAGCTCTGGAACCAGCACAAACACAGGCACGACGGTACTACATCACGGCACCAATTCAACGCCGGCAAAGCTTGCAACTTAACATGGTTTCGTCCGGGCGCGCCCTGGTAGCTGAACGGTAGCGGCCTGGCAAGCTCCCAATTCCGCCGCTGAGCTGGATCCTTGCCACTCCCTAGTGTTGCAATAGTTGCAGTAGTGGTGTCCCACCGTCTCGCTCCCCGACCCTTTTGCCATCTGGGTTTGGGCAGGTGATAAGCACCATATGCCAACGACGACCGAGCCCTCAGCCACTGGCGGCTTTAAACCCAACTCCAAAGCCCATTGTTCCACGGCGTTTGTGTAACAAGGTGTCGACGTAGTTGGCTATTCACGCACTTAGCCTCCCCCGCCACATCTATCAGGCCCCCAAACCCTCGGCCCCTCCCCTCGTAACCCTGTGGCGTATGGATCTACATACATACAGCCGTAGCCCCTGGGTCGAAGTGGTATGCCCTCCCGCCCCCGAAGCTCCGCGACCCTAGACCCATCCACGGTCGGCACCTTGCTTGTCCCCTGGCTTCCGACTTTGCGTAACGATCCCTCTCTTAACGTCCGCGCAAAGACCCATTGGGGCCTCGGTCCACGACCTCGCAGACCCTTGATCCACGCACGACGCTTCGGTAGTAATGCTAGTGGCCCTTCCCCCCCGCCGCTACGCATCCACGCATCACAACGACATGCGAATGTCTTATGGTCGCCCCTATCAAAGTTAGTTGTCCCCAATCAACATACAGCATGTGCAGCGACCCATATAAATGCATGCCCCGCCAGCACATGAACGCGCTGTCATTTATCAGATAAGGGCAGGAGCGAGCTCCTGACGCTTCAAAGGTTTCGTGGATGCCCCCGGCCGGCAGCACATCACTAGAACCACTTAGAGGCACACGTAGATTTAGGACGGCTTATTCATTCGTATTTGAGTCTCCCGCATTTGATCGGCGACAGGCTCGCAGTACCACCACCACTTGTCGGAACGCCGGCATACGGTTCCCGCCTTGCAGGTTGGAGCGGGCCAAGCGGCGTCGGTGCAAGGGCCGTAGCCCTTGTGACCGCATTTTCCACCATTTGTGCTGTTCTTGCCCCCGCACTGTCCCCAGGCCTCGACCTCGCCTGCACGCCGGGGCGGACGAAAGGAGTACGAACACAGCGCGCGGTTACATACAGAAGGGCGTACATACAGCGAGCACGCTCAACGACGTACCATCCGTATACCAGCCTTTGCACATAAAACAACTAAAAGAATTACATACATACACACGCAGAACCGTGCGTGCAAGCCTGCCGGCCGTTCATCAGTCCTAAGACTGGACGAAGCATGACGTACAGCATGTCGTATAGCATGGCGTACATCATGCCGTACAGCATGTCGTACAGCATGTCGTACAGCATGTCGTGCATGCGTACATGGCGCTGGACCAGGCAGGTTCCTGGCCCTTCCAAGTAAGCGTCACGGGCAGTTGGTGGCCACAAGGCATCTATCTGAACTGCCAGCGAGCTGTACGGCAGTATCTGCTGGCCTTACCGCTGATACAATCGCACATGTAGTTGCACTTGCAGCCGCCCTGCGCGCGCATGCAGCAGCATAGATAGATCATTAACATGCGGCGAGTGTATGTTGAGCTGCTTATGCTGCTGCATGGTTGCCGCTCGTCAATAAAAAGGTGAGAGCAAACATGACCGATCAAACAGGAAGCATACGCGCTCGCTTTGCATATGCAAGGCATATGGTATGCGCGGTCGTGTTACTTGCGTCCACTGCCCATTATTAGATACTCTGACCGACCAACTTGTGTGACCTACCTCCGAGACGGGGGCGTTACACTTGGAACACGGGTCATCGGCGGCATCTAATAAGTGCAATGCGTAGGAAAGCCAGCAGGAAGAGATAGGAGGAGACCGAGGGTCAACAATACAGTCCAAGCTGGTTGAATGTATGACAAAGATAATGGCGCGCAAGGCTCTGCAGGTGAAGCACGTGGCGCGGTTGTACAGGCAGGAGCAAGAGCTGTTGGCGGCCACGCAATATCTATATACATGTATGCCTCTATGAAATCGCATGTTTTTCAGGTTTGCATTCCTTGGTTCTTCTTGTTTTTGCGCGCAGCGGTAGGTGAGGAACACTCGCTACGGTTCTTTTTCGTCCAGTACGTCATCTCGTCCAGCAGGCCATGCACCCGGCTTGCTGTAAGCAGTTGCCTGCTCGCTAGGCGTAAAAGGTTTACATGCTGCTCGAGATGCCAAAGAAAGCTTGCTGCTGCATATGTTTTTACCCAGCCGTGCGGCCAGCTTGCACTTGCAGCAAGCTTATGTATATACGCGGGCGGACGCAGATAGCGCATGAGTCAGAGAGCACTTGCGATAGTGCAGGAAGGTATGTATGTAGGCGATCGGCGTCGTATCATCATACCTGGCGGGGCTGATGACGAGTCGGAAGGCTCGCACTGCCACCACCACTCGTCGTCACGGTGGCATACCTGGCCCGCCTTGCAGATTGGGGCGGACCAAGCGGCGTCAATGCAAGGGCCGTAGCCCAAGAGACCACAGTTTCCGCCTTCCAAGTAGCCCCTGCCTCCGCACTGTTTCCAGGTGTCGATAATGTCTGCAAGCCAAGGTGGGCGCCGGGGAAGGTGGACGACCAATTGGCGAGCCAGGTGGAGGGTGTGCATGCAGTCAGTCTCGTACGTGCAGCAGGGGCAGTTGATGCTCCCTACCACCGACGCCAAAGCGGATGCGCGACCACCGCCTTGCAGCTGACCGCTCTGCTTGTTTTAATTGCTTAACCACGGCTGAGCCGGATCCGTTCTACCACCCTGCACCAGCTATCCTGCCTTGCGTAATGACGAGCCCCCTGCTGCCTACCCTGCCCTATTGTGCAATCCCTATGTATTGAAACAGCCAGCTCTACTGCTGCAAAGCGCAGATTTTTATTAATCACAAGATGAAGAGCCAGGTGCGCAAAGGTGCTCATGAATATGCCGCTGTGCTGCTGCCCCACGTACGCACCTCGCCGAAAGCAGAGTTGGTCCACGCCAGGGTCGAGCCGATTGGTACCCAATGGCCCGGTAAGAGGCGAGCTCATTAGCCGACACGTGCCGTTCGTCATCCGCACCGAGAATTCACAACTGTATGTACATAAAAGTGGGATTGTATTGGGGTGTACAACCTTGAATGCAGTCAATATGCACTAACGCAGAGCGAAGTAGATAGGTGATGTCCTGAGGACACAAGCAAGCATAAATGATGAGGACAGCGCCAATAGCAACCGTGATCATAGGTAATGAATGCAACTGCGACCGTGACCTAACAACGCCACAATCATTAGATGGCACTCATCGCCCCCACACGTACCTGCTCACTGCCTCGCAGGCGGCCCTGCATGCCTCCCTGCTGTCGGTGGCCTGGAGCTCATCCAACAGAGCTCCCCTGAACTCCACGCCCACCATGCACCGCCAATCCGCAGATGCGCCTGCCGTGGGAGCAGGTCGCGTTCGTTCCTCGTACGATACGCGCATACAAGCACGATAGATGGCCGATCGACAACGCAAGTAAGGCTGCATGGGCGGGACAGACACTGCACGGTATGCACGCACGCTGCTGTTTGCCCATTCGTTCCTCACCTGTAAACATACGCTTCAGGCAAAGCGCTGTTACATTTCTGTCCAGCTTATTAGTTTCACCGCTGCCAACACCAGTAGTAAACGGCATCTTGTTCAGGAAGCAATTTGCCGCTGTGTCGTACACCGTGAAGACACACCTGGATGGGAGCCGTCCGGGACGGAAGGAAGGGTAATGCGCTACTCAAGCACGGCCGGACGGGTGTGCTAATGGCAAGTAACTTCGTGGCCTGACTTGCAAGGACGGCAGTTTGTATCATTATGCGTGCTCCTAGCTGCAGCAGTCCGCCCGCAAGTACGCGTACGTACTCCTCCAACACGTCGCACGCAGATCTGCACTCGTCATTGTCGCGTGCTTGAAAGCTGGCGATGTTGGTACCCATCCAATTGACACCGTCAAGGCAACCAGTATCCATACCTGTAATAAGAGAGGCAACGTCATTGGCGAGAAGGTCAAGTGGTAAATTAAAAATAATGTGGATGGCCCGAAGCCCAGCTATCTCTGCCCCTACAGTACAAAAAGCCTCAGCTCACTGCCCGCCATGATGAGAGCTGCTGGCAGTGACGACGCAGGAGCTGATTTACGAGCTTTGGCAATCACAAGGCTATTCTTTACAGACAGTAGAAGGCATACCAGGCAGAGGAGGCGGGGGTGAAGGATGTGGTGGTGACGACGGAAGTGGAGTGAGTGGGGCAGGCGATGGGGGTGTGAAGATCCCTACAATAATTAGCAACACGGGATGTCGTTGGTTCTTGCCACGGCTTGACTTTAAGGAACAGAACCTAGCAACGGACAAGCAGTTACACACGCAGGCCTGCACATCCCACTGTAGCGCGTGAAAGAATGTACAAGTACATACTTACTGACGTATAGGCATATGCCCTCACTCCGAATGTTCCGTGCAGTAAAGCTCTTGAACAGCACTCCTTTGCTATTGAACCCAACACATTCTGCGTGTGAGAGACAGCTGCGAAGTGCTCCACTGCTACTGAAGATGCTTGTACGATTCGGAAGATACATCCCAATGCTTGTCTTATCCGGGATGACATCAAAGTTGCTAATTGGGGGGCACACTGCAGGAGTAGAAAGACACGAGTAGAAAGAGACGAGAAACGGGAACACTTTAGTTGATGAGGCATCGCAAGCCTATGCAGTGCATGCTGGTTTGCATTGGCTTTGTTTGTATATGATACACATCTGCTGCTTGTCCGTAGATATATCTAGCTACAGTCGTACCTGTTGGAAGTTTCCTGTACATGCAAACGCCCGGGGCTGACATCGTTGCAGCCCCGAAGAGCTTGGTGGCCCCGTTACTGTTGAAACCAGCACAACCGGGGCTTGCCGAGCAGGTGGCCAGGGCCTGAGTCATATAATCATAATCAGTGGTGTTGGCGTCTCCTGGGAAGTCGTCACCAGCATGGTCCTTGCCAAACTCGCCAACGTAGCCAGACACAGTCATGCAGCCTGTACATGTACAGTAACAGTGTGTCCATGTGAACCCGCCTGACGGAAATACAGTGCATGGGGCCCTGTCTGAGATATTGAATTCCCCTGTAGCAATGCTGTTGCCCGGCAATCAAACTAGTGAAGCGAAGAGTGAATTACTTGTTAGCATACTATCATTGCCATTGCACACTTCTGTACATGGTGGGTGGAACTTAATTACAAAGAGGTCGGCGGCTAACCTGGGGGCGGAGGAGGGGGCCTTGGCGGAGGTGACGGTGGAGCCGGTGGGGAAGGCGGTTGTGGAGGGGGCGATGGTGGCAGCGGTGGGACCGGGGGGCCTGCGGTGCAAATACGCTTACGATATCAACATGCGTCTCCCATATCTACACAGTAAACCTAGTAGCATTCAAAACCACCATATACGCCGTGTATAGGTTAGCAAAAGTTGATTCTTGCCTCCCGGGCCCTCTCAATCGATGATTATGCGTCAGCACTGATCAGGCAAGCCGTGCATGCATGCCAGTTTCCAAGTACCCATTCATTACCTATCATGTCTGACACGAAGTTAGTGATAGGTATAAACGCACCCTGTGGTGGTGATGGAGGTGGCGGCGGAGATATCAACGTTGCCAGGGTGCAGTTGACGCTCGCCGCCATCCACTTGCTTGTGCCGGGGCAGGGGTCCTCAAAATCAGAGTCAGTGACAGAGCAATACTCCGAGCCCACACACCACGCCGCCAATGCTTGCTTGAAGCTCGTCAGGGAGCAAGATGTGTTTGCAACCAGCTGGCCAGTGGGCTCACCGCCACTGCTGACGTGTTCAGCTGGGGGGCACGTCTTGGCATCTGATCTGCCATAGAAAGCAGACTGGATCCCTGAAATGACCGTATTGCTTGGGCAGTACATCTCCAGCAGGATTCCAGTACTGCTTGCGCTGTCCGAGCTATCCAGAAGGCTGTCGCTGGCGTTGCAGCTGGGCCCGAAGGACATGGATGACGAAGAGCAAGTGTATGATATGTCCGCCCACTTGTAGGCCCCTTGGCACGGATCTACCACACTGCTGCCGTCAGGGACAAGGCAGCTGCTCTTGCCGATGCACCTCCTCGCGACTGCTAACTCGTACGCGGGCGCTCTGCAATCCGTGTTGAGCACGGCCTCCGGGTACGGGTAGGGGCACGTAACGTTGTTGGAGCGACCGAAGAAGGCATCATTGATGTAGCTGATTAACATGCGGTCAGGGCAGCTCAGCTTCGGTGCGATCAAGGGGAAGTCGTCCTCGCAGATGATCCCAGTCTGAAGGCTTATCACACCTGCATATGTGGACAGCATCAGCCGACCGTGAGGTTACTTTGTGACAAAACGAAGGTCACGAGTCTACCTTTACGTCGCACAAAGCAAGTCGTGGCTTCGTTCACGCGAGGTTGCTTGCATGACTCCCATGCTTTGTATGTGGCCATCACCCTGTCCAGCCTAAAGCAAGGCTACTCACGCACCTTGGAGCGGCTCTGGTGGCGAAGGATTGGGAGAACGCGTGCATTCACCCTCGTGGTCTTCAAATCGGCAAACGGTGACGTTCATGCGGTCATTCACCAGTTCTGCACGCGGTAGATGCGAGGGGGCGGGGCAAGATAGACCGCCCGTGTTTGCTTCAGCTCCCTCTTTCTCTACAGAATTTTGCTTTAGCCTTTCGCTTGCTCGCATACACGCAAATGCATAAGGAAGCACGGCAGGGTCATTGCTTCCGCAAAATAGCACTGCATACGTTCGTACGGACCAGGTTTCCCGGCATATACTCACAGCGCAGGCAGGCAAAAAAGATAAACGCGACAAGGGACAAGTAAGAGAGGGGACACCTTTCCGGCGGCCGAAGTCTCGTGCGAAATCTCTCCCTTGACTTTGTGTGTGGCTGACGCCCAAGCAAGTTTCTACGCTGCAAATTTGTCCTTTGACTTTTGAAATGCAACTTTGGAAGAAACAAGCTATCCACCTGCCTGGAGCGCTGACTCGAGGGAATCGAGAAGGGAGAAAGGCCCGTGAATTCCGCTACGTACGGTATAGCCCCGGCATCACATGGAAACCCTGTGAGCCTCGCTCCCCCAAACAGTCGAAGCCGTTCAGCGCTTTATACCGTCATCACGCACGCCCCACATGTCTCTTACGTCCTGCAAAGATCACCAAGTCATGAAGGCCAGACAGGCTCGTGTTTTCTCTCAGGCCATCCGCATAGACAGTGAGGAAGCCTTCCCTATCACTGTCGACCGTTTCCGGCAGGCTAGCCTTGTACCGCACGTGGACGTTGATCTGGAGGTCGAAGTGGGAGGCCGCAGCAATTGTTATGAGGAAAGCTTGGGCCGCAAATGATCGTGCGGTATTAGTTGGTTTGTATGGATAGCAAATGAAGGCATATAAAGCACGCAGAGCTGGTCAGGTTACCTCGATCCTCATCAGCACAGCTACCGAACACACTTACGCATGAGCGGCTAGCTGCTGGATGGATAGATACAAACTATGCGCGTGCTTAGTTATTACTCGGATGGTGTGGCGAGTGATGCGCGATGACGGCATGCTCGGTCGCGACATACAAAGAGCGGACAGGGTAGCCCACACATCTTGATGCCCGCTGTGCGTGCCTATGGGTGCATGCAAGTAAGGGTGGGTTCCCACCTTGTCGATGACGTCCGAAGTGAGGTTCCAGTCGCCGCCTCCCCTACCGCGAAGCGCCAGATAAACAGCCCTGCATACGCAGTGACATGTCTGCTTCAACTGACAAACCAGGGTTGTCCCATGTTAGCCACGTACACGGGTGCACCTCGCCTTCTTAATGCAAGAAAGCCTCGATCGGACGAAAATGTGTATCATGGAGTATTTGGCTGGTTACTATTTATGATCACTTTATTCCACCTGTCTTATGAAGCGAATGGACTAAACAACGCCAGTAGATGGCCTTCCACGCGCAGAGCGGGTGGGGACAGGCCCGAGCCAAACCTCTGCACGAGTGGACCAGGCGCAAAAGGCATTCTGGCGCGCGGCGCCAACGAACATAGACCACATCCAACAGCACGAACGCGGGAGAGCGGGTGGGCGCGGTAGGGTCACACACGGCGCTAAAATTGCAGCGAGCTCTGGAGTGCACGGTAGAAAAATGCCTGACACGACACTGACTCACTGAGCATCAAACACCAGTGACGCTGTTCAACAACAGCTAAGACCCTCGCTCCACGCAAAACCACATATCGCGCAAACAGTTGCGTGCATACGTTCCCCACTTTGCTTTGGGTCCCTCTCGCTACTCACGTGCGATCGGTGCTGTAACCTTCCCGCCAGGTGGTGTGGATCAGCAGGAAGGAATTTTGGTCTGCTGTAAAGGTGGCAGGCAGCCAGTATGACATGTTCTGACCAGCTGGAAATGTGGCTCCGTTCAGCTCAGCCAGCGGGGTGGCCCAGCCGAGCAGATGCAGCTCAGGGGCTGAGGGGCAGCCGTGGCCGCTGCCCATTGGGGACGAAAGGTCGCCGTATGCGTTGCCACTGCCACTCTTCCTTGCATGGCCGAGGCCGAAATCTGCATGCGGCACACAGCTGGCTAGTGAGACGAAGACCATACATTTATGGCAGGCGTCGAAGTCAACTTATAAGTTTGTCGGCCTATCGGCTGCAACCGAGCGTTACAGCGGACTGGCAGTGCCAGCATTGCAACGACATAATACGCGCATTTGGGCCCTAGCGAGCTCGTGCCAGGGGCGGGCAGGCGGGCGGCCGAGACGATCCTGCAGGCATAATGACTTCCTGCAACCTAGGCCTAAAAAACAAAAACGCACGGGCACAGTAAAGAAACAGCTTATAATGTTTGATGAGACCCACGCACGAACACTACCCACGCACTGTGCAGTAGCTCGTGCATCACGGACCGCAGGCTCGTAAGGACCCACTGCACGCAAAAGGGTTGGGCACAAACACTAATAAGGAGCGGACCCTAGCTATGAACCTAGGGTCGCTCGCTGGCTTTTCCGACCCGTGGGTCAGCGATGCGAGTACTGTGAAGGCAGGACACCATGCCCAACATTAGGGATAAGTACACGGAACATTGGTTGCCGCTCCGCACACTTCATTTGGATACAATGATGCGATGGAATATGAGGCAGGGACCGACACTCTGCTTTATAAGAGACAGGACTGTCCAGTCTATCTACCTCTAAGCAAGGAACGCACCGGTGGATTACTGAACCATGTGTAGCCTCCCGCCGACGCATTTACGACCTCCCCAAGACCTTCCCAGCGCTCGCTGCACTTGTTCGGAACTGGCAGGATTAGGGATCTGAACTTGGACCTTGCGAAGAGCTCTGTGGGTAGGTAGGTACGGCCTTCATGCGTGTCCTTAGATAGAATGGAGGCGAGTATGTACTGCACGACCAGAAGATCATTTATTCGTGGCGCAGAACAGGTAGGTGTGAGCAGGCTACACGACCATTAAGCATGTATGAAGCGCACGGACGGCGACGATACTGCATGCCATTAATGCCATGCAGCCATGCATAGGGGCCCCCCTAAGGCCTCCCCTTTCTTGGTGATTATTAGGGAGTGTTTCGAGACTGTAAGTGGTTGTCCCCGTGAAGGACACGCAGTATTAACTGCGTGCTCGATGGCTAAAGAACGGGCTCCCCAGCATAGCAATGTCGCTCATATATGTGAGCGCGTGCATGACGATGAGCGGCTGCGCGTGCGGGCAGCAAGATATCGAGGTAGCGCTGCGCGCGTGCCATCCATCCATGCAGCAATCATCCTCGACCTCCGTACACCATTCAGCGGAACCAAGCATCTGTTCCGGGTAGACTTGTAAGATTCTGCGCCGGCAACGATACATACGTTGCGCGTTCTCTGTTTCTTCTGCCAGTGGTTCCATGTCGTTGTCCGAGCACAGCGTGAAGTATTTGAAAGCTCTTGAGTCGCAAGTAAACGCAACGTCCACAACCTGCAAGTGATGATTCACCGGCTGATCGAACCAGGGCTTGGAGATAACGTGCAGGGAGAGGGCCGCGCTGTACGGGCAGTACACATAGATGGATCGAGAGGAAAATGAGTGACATGCGGACCTAGCCAGCTACAGTGATGCGCATGTTACCCTTGGTGTGTACCCTACTTTGATGACCAAATGACCTGCCTACCTGGAGGCTACCGCTGAACACAGCCTTGCCGTAGCTGCAGGCGGCCATTTGTGAGGCGTGGCTGTGGGCTGGTGATGTGGGGAGTCCCTTCGTCAGAGCTGTGAGCAAGGTGCTGGAGTTGACCGCCTTGGGCAATGTAATAGGCCCGCCATTGAAGCCCGCACGGACGGCCTCTTTTGGCGTGCAGGTGAAGGAAAGGACAGCGACCACCAAATCGATTTGTTGAGTTCCATTCTGGGAGGCAGGCGACATCTGCAACCTGCGAAAGGTAGAAGACAGGTGCGAGCCTCGAATACTCTCAAAACAGGGTGGTTGCCATGGTAGTGCTAGCCACTGACGGAGATGCGTGGTGGCGGCCATGCAGCTGCGAAATATCGTTTGGACAAGCTCGTGCTCGATTATTGCAGCGTCTCGCTAGCTTGCGCCTGCCTACCTGCTGTCGACAACTCTTGCCCGCGTAATGCCCAGCTGGCAGCTCCTGGTGCCTTCCGTCGGGTTCAGCAGTAGGCCACAGCCCTGTTGCACGCATGCGGGTGAAGCGGGGCACTGCTTGAGTTGGTAGAGTACAAAAAAGCAGCAATACAAGATGCCAGCCATCCGTGGTGGACGAAGGGCCTCGCCTCACATCCAGATGCGGCATGTACGTACACGTATACGCATGTGCGCCTATCTATAGGAGAATAGAACGCACCAGTTCTATCTGTACACCGGGATGGACGGGACCCGAGTCATCCCAGTACAGGGGCTGCGCTGGGAGAGTGACGTGAATGTTGTCAGCCGTCTTGTCGCCCCTGACCCGCAGAAACCATGGGGGTGCTGTATCGTTGTGACTACTTGACAGGCGGCCCAGAGTCCCCTGCAATGGAGAATGTACGGATGGCAGGGCAACAGCAGGCACTCACTTGCTTGCATTGATTGTTCTTCAGTGTGCAAGCGAATGACTTGCTAGCAATTCACGGCACGACCCAAGCAAGCAACAGAGTGCGTGCGGCCCTTTTCTGCCCACGCACGCACCTGGAGCCTGCAAGGGAACGGAGGTGGCGGCCTGCTGGCTATCTTCAGCGCAAGCGGGCACGGGGGCATTGTGGTAATTCCGTTCACTTCTAGTAATGAGAGATTGGCCGGAGACGGTGGTGGCGGTTGGGAAGGTGGGCGCCGTGGCATCGGCCTGCGTGGCTTGGGGCTCAGTGGCCTGGGGCTGGACGGTGTGGGCCTCGGGGACGTCAGGCTGGGTCGTTTGGGGCCGGGCGGCCTGGGGCTGGGCGGCATGCTGCTGGGGCTGGGCGGCCTGGTGGATAGCGGCCGTGGAGGTGGTGTGGGGAGCAGGGCGGGTGAGGAGGGGCTGGAAGGTAGTAACGGCAGCGATGGGGATGGGAATTGTTGGTGGGGCAGGGTTACCCGTGCCATCATCGCACGCAGCTGCTGCTCGTGAAGTAATGGCGTAGACGGTGGCATTGGTGATGTCGGCTGAGGCGGTGGAAGGCGAGGTGGAGGAAAAGATGGCGATAGAGGCACCGGCAGCGACAACGAGGATGAGGGCGGCGAGAATGAAGGTGCGCGTGTAGGAGGCCTTGGCAGCGGCGTGGGTGAAAGCAGCTGCAGTGGCTCGGGGCTTAGCATCATGGGTAATAATGACGGATTGGGCAGTTGCGGCTCAGGTACGGGCGACCGTGGAGTCGGTGGCCCTGCTGAAGGCGGGCCTGGGGAAGGAGATGGCCATCTTGATATTGCAGGGCAGGGAGACTGTAGCCCAGGACGTGGGTGATCCGCCGGGCTCTGTATACCCGGTGACGGCGGCATTATTGGAGATGGCGGTGGAAGGGAGTAAGGCTTGGTGCTCATAATATCATTGGGGCCCTGGGTCTTGGGGCTTCGCGGCTTGTGAGGTGGCGACGGTGACAGGAGCTGAGGGGTTGGCGGTGAAGGCGGTGATGGGCCTGTGATGAGGAGGGTGTGACAGAGGCAGGAGGGCACCATGTTGGGATAAGTTACCTTGGTGTGAGCAGAGCAGCAGGTCGGGGAAAGAAGCAAGGCACCATGCGTGCGCGGGCGTCGTCGTAAGCGAGAACCAGCAGCAGCAGCAGCAGCAGCAGCAGCAGCAGCAGCAGCAGCAGCAGCAGCAGCAGCAGCAGCAGCAGCAGCAGCAGCAGCAGCAGCAGCAGCAGCAGCAGCAGCAGCAGCAGCAGCAGCAGCAGCAGAATGGGGCCGTTGATTGGTAGGCAGGTGCTGTAGGTGGCAGGTGGATAACGTGGCTCGACAGTGCAAAAGGGTTTGCTTGGTGTCAGCAAATATAAATGCTGCCACGTTACAGTTACACAGAGCCAGGAACTACAAAAAGCGATATATACCGCCGAGCGAGGGCAATGTTGCCTGATGCGGGTCTCACCTTGCGCCGCGACTCTTTGAAGAAAGAAGATAACAAAGAACAGCAATAAGGCGCTGCGACATGTTGCTTCCGAAATGCGGTTCCCGCAGCGGGGGGTGCAGCTATCGCAGCATGCCATTATTGGAAGTAATTGTTTAACGTGCCCAAAAACTATTTCGAAATTAGGCTCCTATGCTCACACGTTACGGAACGGCGTCCTTGCTTTCCAAGTGTACTGCGTACTTCGACTTCTGGGAAATGCACTACTTGTCCTTGCAGGTCTTACATGTTTCTGGCTTCCGGGTCCACACAGGGGGGCCCGTACGGCAGCTTGCCAGTCCAGGCTATCTCCCTGCAAACCTTCCGCCGTTGCACTCTCTACTGCGAATAGGAATAATATTGTGATCGAGCGAGTCAATTTCTTGCGAGCAGTGCCACTACTATCGGGCGACAAGTTTGACTCAGGCCTCCCTATACCAATCAATCCCGGCGGTTAAAGGTTATAGGTAGGCCTGTGTCAAACTCGCCGCTTGAGAGCGGCAGGGCTTTGGCTCCTCCTTGCCAGCTCTGCCGAGCGAGCCTACTTTCTTCCCGTATCTGCGCCTGCCTCTCCCGCCGCCTGCTGGCCATACATGCCCTGCTGGAGCTGCACGTACGGTTGATGTATGCCCGTCCGCTCCATATCCAGCACGCAGCCCACCCTCCCCAACTTCCCCACGGCCATCGTGCGTGGTTGGGCTCCAGCCATCCGCCCATTACCCATCTGCCCCATCCGCCAGACCCGCATGCAACGTGAACTGAGCGTGGCCGCTGCGTTCCCGCCGACAGCTGTCCGTTCGGTCCGTTCGGCGGCGCATGCAAGCACGCACGCACGTGGAGCGGACAGGCGCGCGGCCTAAGGTGCACTCCTTGGTTAGGAGAGCTCATGGACTTGCTCCCGGTACTCCCAGGGCGTACTCCCGGGAAGGAAGGGTCACGGGAGGCTTGGGTAGAGGTAGGTGAGAACGGGGGCATGGACGCATGGCCCACAGGCATTATCAGGTGGACTGCCGAAGGTGGGCTGCTGGCGGCAGGGCGGCTGCTCGTTGGACGCTTCCTCCCAAAGACGGGGCCGAGAGACGAATAGACTGACGGTCTCCCGGGATGCTTGTGCAGCGCATGCGTCGCTGGAGTCCGGGAGGCGGAGGAAGTTGGCTGGGCGTGGATGGGGGCGCTGGAGCAGCAAGAAGAGAATGAAGGGGGCTACGTTAGTGGCCTCGCTGAGCGGATGGGGCTTTGGTCGCTGAAGTCTGTGCGGGGATAAATGATAAAGAGGCTGGAGGGGTTAGGTTGCAACGGCCATACTACGCAACTGTTGCATTGTACGGCACGCGCCCACCTGCCCACCCGCCCATCAGTAGGAGAACCCGACCGCAGAATGTAACCTTGCTGAGCGGCTGGGTTTGCAGTTCCCGCAGCTGTCCCACCCGGTCCTCCCTTCCCCTTGTCTATAGCCCCTGCCCGCCCTTTGTTATCTGCCTTTCACTCCTCCACAGATCGCCTCTAGCTGCCCACTGCAACCCCCTTTCAAAAACCAGGACCAGTCAGTGCTGCAGTAATTGACCAGGGCCGGCGGTCCGTGCTGCTTTCGCACCAGCGGCGTCAGCAGATGTGATTGCCATATGGCGTGGCTCGCACTGAAGAGCCGTTAAGTTGCCGGTTAGTTAGGAGCCGTTGGGTTTCGGCCCTTGCAGCTCGACATCCGTGATGAATCGAAGCGTTTCCGTGCGGCGCCTGAGTCGCCTGCACATATCCGTACGTGTTCGGGGGAGAGGGACGATCAGCAGACGTCGCCATCGGACTTCCTCAAGGTGCGGACGATTGCGCGAGCAAGACCGGCGGGCGGGCGTCGGGCGGGGGGCCCCGTGCACCAGTGCCCCAGGGCAGCCATGATCCACGCAGGAGCTCCCGCCCGTCGTGTGCGACGGAGTGAGCCGGCTGAGCTGACTCATGGTAGCACAGTCGGACGCGTCGTGTGAATCTATGAAGTCGTAACGCATCCAGTAGTGAATCTATCCAACCGGGCGCCCCTTCACCAGCCGGCGGCAAGGCTTGCAATTCGACACCGACGGGAACCCCTCGCATCCCAGTCTTTGTCGGATAGGGGTGGCCCGTCAGCTGACCCAACGCGCCTGCCGGTGCCGTACCCAGACTCGGTCACCAAGCTGCAGGCGGCCGCTAGCGCCGTCACGGGCGCCGAGAGCACCGTCGACTTCTCCTACAGCTGCTTCGTGCCGCGCCAGGCCAGAGACGGCCAGGCGCTGGCGCAGCTGTCCGGGGTGCTGCTGGCGCCCTGCGTCGTGGTGGCGGCGAGCCTCGACATCTGGGCCGCGAGGTGCGCTGCGGGCGGAGCTCAAGGGGCAGCAGGCGGGAGGTGCGGGCGGGCGGGCGGGGGTCATGAGGAACGGGAAGTGGGTCGCGACGCGCGCGAGCAGCTAGTCGATCGTCTGAGGGTATCGCATTGGGCCGCACGCCCATGCTCATCAGACCCACGCCCAATCCATCCCGGATCACATTCCCGTCTGCAAGTAAGCCAGCCCGATGCCACCAATACGGCAATCCATCCATCATCGGTTCCGTCCGTTAACCGTCTATCTCCTCACGCTGAGCATCCGTCGCGCTGAGCCTCCGTCGCGCCTGCCGTCCGCCGCATCTATCCCACGTACCGCGCATGCATCTGACGGGGTGGAGGAAGGCTCGCAAGCTGACGCAGTAAGCCCTTTCCAGTCCCAGTTCCGACGCCTCTCAGTCTTCCTCGGAGAGGAAAGGCCTGCGCCCCAGGCTTCCCTCCAGACCGCCCTCCAACCCAATGGTCTTCCCCCCAACTCACAGACTTATTTTGTTGGAGGCCCCAGAGCTCCCGCGGCTCTAGGCGCAGGGTCAACCTGGAGCAAGAAGCCCTGTCAGCGACCACCTCCGTCACGGCCGCCACCGCTGAAGCCGCTGAGGTCTCCGTGATCGCCACCGCCGGCCCCCTACCGCCGACGCCGCGCGCCGCCAACGGCACGCAGCGGCGCCACCGACTGGCACGAGAACCCGATGAACGGCCGCGACGGCGGCGGTTTGCGGGGCTGCGCGCGCAGCGCCATAACCCTCTCCACGGTCTCCAACGACGGCGGGGGTAGGTTGGCCGCGTTGCTTGCCGCCGCCGGCACTCCTGGTCTCGAGAGCCGCCACGTGCTGCTGGGCATCTCGCCATTCCAGCTGTACGGCCACACGCTGGCCATCACACACAGCGGCAACACGGACGTCCGGCGCGCCTCCTCCACTGTGACGTACCTGGGCGTCAAGAAGCGTCTGAGCGCCACCGTGTCCCACTAGTTCCGCGCCTGGAAGGTGGTCTCGCGGCCCATAAAAAACAACAGCCTACAGGAAATCCTGACGCGGCTGGACGAGATAGACGATCGGGCTGGCGCAGCAGATGGGCATCGTGTTCATGCTTGCGGTGTCCTTCCTGTACCCATCCAGCAGGCTGGGCGCAGGCCGCGCTCAGCGTCTTCGCGCGCTACCTGCTGGACGACGGCGAGAGCGGGCCCTTCCCGGAGCGACGCGTCGTAACGGCTTAAGTTTGCAAGGCCCCGGAGCTCGCTAAGTCAACTTAAGCACTGCGGACTCGCGGAGTGCTCAACCGTTAAGGCGGCTTATGCAGTGCTCAGCGCTGAGTCCCGTACGTGTCCAAATTCTTATCTTAGTGAAGCTGCTTACAATAGACTGCTGGACTGCGCGGGGACTTAGACTTAACTTCCCGCTATCTTAACTGAGTCGCGTGCACGTGATTCTTAGGCACAGCAATGACCCATGGGTCGGTCGGCAATTCTGATTCGGATTCAGAATTACACGTGCTGTAAATGCAGTACGGTACGACTTCCAACATGTTGTGAAGCATTGCGGCGAGTAACGTTGATGCCCTGCCCCCGCGCGGGAGCAGCCGCACAACATAGCCTACGGTAAATGAATACGGCAGCTTCATAGGACACACCTACCCTTTGACCTGATCCTCTCGTAAGTTACTTGAGTTCTCATGCACGCGCCCGCAGGCCACCTGGCCGTACGGCAACTGGATCCGAGACATGGCGCAGGAGTGCAACAGCGGCGTGCACCTGACGCGCTACGTGCCCACACTCTAGGAATGCGGTGTCCTTCATTTTCCCGGAAAACCATTCGCTTGGCCTTCACTAAGGGCTCATTCTGCCCTCGCTCAGCAGTGAAGGGGATGCAGTCCTTTGCTACCCACTGCGTGCCGTAGCGAAGGCCAAGTGAAGGCCACGGTCACTGTCCATCCACTGGTCACGGTACCCATAGGGTATGTTATCTACTGGCAATGGTATGTAGCTCTTATCCTAAGCGTATACGCTGTATCCGAGTGATGTCACACTACGAGACAAGACCTTGGTTTTACGCCTTACACCAGCTACCTATGGTCGGCATCGTGGTGGTGTTTCTGGTCTGCCTGCTGCCCCCACCGCGTCCTTCGCCGTCCTGTGCGGGGCGCAACCGCGGACCAGCTGGACACGCCCACGATGCAGCAGCGCTACGGCTTCCTCTACACGCGATACAGGTGAGGGACGGAGGGGAGAGGGAGAGGGGGGAGAGGGTCAGCCTTCCAATCCCACGGTGCGCGGCGGGCGGGCGGCGGCGGGCGTACATGTGGGGTGCGAGCTTTCCGGTTCGTTAGACGGCAGGCGATCCAACTGGTCGAGCGCTCTCGCTCGCCACCTGTATGTGTAGTCGAGCACTCTGTAAGTACACGTACATGTGCTGTCGGGTAGGTGGGTCCCCGCCGGCCGCGGCGCCTAAACTAGGAACGTGCGTGCGCCTCAGGACGAGCCCCGCCGGGTCAGAGTAGCACATACGGTACAACGGCCCAGCGAGTATCTATCTGTTGCCGGTCCGACGTTCTCCGTGGGCCGATACGTTCTCCGTGTGCGGGTGTAGTCCCCATACATACATGTGCCAGTGCGTTCCCCGTGTACCAGCAGTTCGGTGAATGCGTGCCGGTCCAGTTCGTTGTGTGCTGGTGCAGTCCGTTTGTGCATACGCAATTCCAGCAGGTGGTTTCAGTCCGAGTCTACCGTGTCCATCCCCATGTGCCGGTGTGGTCACCGTGTGCCGTTGTGGTCGCCATGTACCAGTGCGGTCCCCATTTGTGAATGCCGTCCCCATATGCCGGTGTGGGCCATTGTGTACCATTTCCATTCCATCCATTCCCGTGTGATGGTGTGGTCCCTGTGTGCAAACGCCGTACTCCCTTGTGATGGTGTGGTCCCTGTGTGCAAACGCCGTACTCCCGTGTGATGGTGTGGTCCCTGTGTGCAAACGCCGTACTCTCGTGTGTGGTATGGTCCACGTGTATAACTCTCTGGGCTCTCGGCGCCATGTGCTGGTGTGCATGGTGCCCGTGTAACGGTGCGGTGCCTGTGTGCCGGTGCGGTATCCTAGGTCAGTGCAGTCGCTTATTAGGCCAGTGCGGTCCCCCTGTGCCGGTGTGGTCCCGCTCCATGTGCCGATGTGGTCTCCGTGTGCTGGTGGGTTCCCCCCGTGCCAGTAGTGCGAATGTGGTCCCTGTGCACCAGTGTGGTCCCAGTGCACTAGTGTGGTCTCCGTGTGATGCTGCGTTCCCCGTGCACCCGTATGGTTGCAGTGTATCGATGCACGCGTGCTCAGTGTGCGAGTGCAGTCCCTGTGTGCCAGTGTAGCCAGTGTGTACTCTGCGTGCAGGTGCGGTTAGTGCGGTCCTTGTGTGCCGGTGTGGTCTTCGTGCGTGTGCCGGTAGGTGTGGTCTCGCTCCGTGTGCCGGTGTGGTACCCGTGTGCCGGTAGGTGTGGTCTCGCTCCGTGTGAAGGTCCGGTTCCCATGTGACGGGAGTATTTACCTCCCAACGCCTCCCAATTTTGTATACTACGGGTACTACGGGACTGGAACACCTGGCATTGCCTGCCATACATACCTTGCTATCTCGGACCCTTGATCGCTCGGATATCATGCATGCACACATGATCACAAGCGCACGCTTGACTCTTGGGCTTCATTCGGTCCCTGATTCGCAGCTGTATCTCGACGTAGCGGATGATGACCCCTGGTGGATTCGCCCCGCGGGCAGCTGGGCGTTCAGTAGCGTGCTCAAGATCCCGGTGGGATGCTGGAGCCAGCACCTGGCGCGCAGTCTCGCGGCGGCCCGCGCCGAGACGACCGAGATTTGCCTACCTTGAGCTAGCTGCAGAGCGGCACCTCGCTGCGGGACTTCTGCATACTTCCTTCCGGGCTCGGCCGCTGCTGCTGTCGGCGCCGCGGATGGGGCTGCTGCGGTCAACAGGGCTACCGACAGCGGCCTAACCAGCGGGACGGCGGCCGCCACGTCCATCTCCTGCGCTGTGAGCATGGTGACGACGCAGACGTCAGCGGCTGACTGCTGTTCACTCGCTAGCGCAACAATGCCATAGACAGCCAGCCCGTACGTATGTTACTATCTACGATCACTGCGTTCCTCCGATAGTAACCTAGGTTTGGCGCTACGGGTC
>LSYV01000032.1:1107629-1119071 GCA_001584585.1 Gonium pectorale | reverse complement strand
GCCGGTGAGGCCAGAGTCGTCGGGCAGTGTGCGGTATTCGGGGGGCAGAGGAGAGGTTGCATTGTGCCGTTTTGCTGATGCCCTGGTGTTTGGGTCGGGCTGAAGGGCTAGGCTGAAGCGATTTAAGGCTAGTTTGTGTCTACGTTTCACTTTACTCCCAAAGAGGCGTTCAAGTTGAGTTGTGCCCCGGTGTTGCCCCGTGTTTCGGTCCCTCAGGATACGCAGGTCACATCCAAGCTCCAGGAGGGGCTGTATGTACCTGAACGGTAGAGTCGGCTTGTCAGGTAAGGCCGTCGTGTCTACTGCTTTGAGCAGTTGATGTAGCGAGCTGCTTTGAGGTTGGTACACTTCGCCATGGTCAGTGAGTTGCACGCCTGCTTCCCTGAGCAGTGCAAGCTGCTTGAGGGTAGTGTAGAACCGACAGTCCCTTCCTCCTCTGTGCACTGCGCTGTCTCCTGCGTAGTGGCTCTGAAGGTGGAGGAGGGCACGGGTTACTACGCCAAGGCGTCCCCCATCGTTGAGGGACAGGACAAGCGCCTTCGCTGCTTTCGCCACATACAGGGTACGTACTGATCCGAGGCCCAAGCTCATGCGCTCGGTTGAAGCTATAACTACCCGGGTGGGAAACCCAGCCTTAAGGCCGTAGCTGCGTTTTGCGACGCCTGCTATCAGGGCGTCCAGTCCCGCTATGTCGTGGGGGGTGTAGGCCATCGTGGAGAGGCTGTATGCCACGAACGGGTGGAGTAGTGTGCGTATCATGTTTAGCTTCTGGTCGGGTGAGGCGAGGGACTCCGAGATTTTCTTCCCACGCCGTCGTATTTCCGCCCGGAGGTAGGCGACTTGGTCCCCCCAGTCTAGTGATGGTGTGATGTGCACCCCTAGGTGTTTGTAAGATGCGCTTGGGGGTGCATATGGGATGGCCAGCCAGGCACAACAATCGGTCTGGCACGCGGCGGCGCCCATGCACACAACCCACAGCCACCAGCAATCATGCGGGCATGCAAATAACGAGGTGGGCGGGTGGGGTCACCACATGTAAAGTGGCACTAAGAAGCAACGAGCTCTGTCGTCGGGGTAGGCAGAATGCCTGACAGAAGTGTATGTCCTTCCTACTCCTACCGCCTACCGCCGGGGCCAAGAGGCCGACGACGCCGCCCTAATAATAATAATGATGTCGCGCCCGGTCGTGCACCGAGGCGTGTGTTAAGGGGGCAAGCTCTGGTGTCAGAGTCCTGTACACCGCCCGCCACCGCAGTGTCAAAGGCCCACCTTAAGTCCCTATCCCCGGCCCCCCACTTCCCGTTGGGATTCCCGACTGTCTATCTACCTCCGTGGTGCACACTGACATGCTAACGTGCATCTATTATACCCGGCCCCCTCACACTCTGATGCGATGTTGGCCAGTGACCTTGTACCGGGGACGGTTACGTGCGGTCGGCAGCAAATGAATCGACCCACGGCCCCGAGTGTAACAATACTAGGATCTGATCTCACAGGTGGTTCGAGGAAGGTTTGTTACTAGCCGACCGAGCTCGAGCTCCCATAGCTCGAGGGAGCTTCTGGCGCTTTAGGAAGTACTGCGGTACGACCCTGGGCACGGTGGAGCCCAGACGCCTCAAGTCCTTCGGGGTAGGGCAGGTGCCATCGCTGACATATATACTGCGGTCCGAGTTCGACACTCCATGCTCAGTGTCTTTGGTCGGGTTCTAAGTTACCCTCCCCGCCCTCACTACTCTCGCTTCCGTCTTCCGCCTGCATATGCACAGTCGGTAAGTCGCCCTCACACTAGGATAGACATTAGGGAGACTACCGCTGTTACAGACCTAGGCCGCACTGACTCCACAGAGCAGACAGGCCGCGCACGTTGACACCCTGTGGACGGAATGCTAACGCGGCAGCGCACCACCTATATCCAGACAAATTTTTCGCTTGCCGGCTGAGGAGGATCGACTGCTCTTCCTTTCGTCCTAGGGCTGCCGTATGATGACGGGGACCCTAGTGGTGTAGTCCGTTTGTGTGGTTAGACCAGGTGTCGTACCAACTGTCAACCGTTTTGTTATGTGAAGCAGTAAAGCACCCTTCGCAGCACGTAGGTCCACCTGGGTATTTGTATCGAGATGCGACAGCGGAAGCAGAATTGTATAACGGGTCGCCTGAAATGTGGCTGACCCACCCACGGGTCCTCCTGAATCCGAATCCACGCACGTTTTCCACTTAACAAGCAACCGCAGCCGGTTCCACCTAACGCCTAGCCTTCCCAATGAAGAGACTTGGGCCGATGCTCGGGATCTTGAGCCGAGGGCGGCGAGGGGATCTCGGACAGGGGGAGGGAGAGCACCGTGCACTGGTCCGTTGCCTTTGTGCGTGCTACGTGCGTTAAGTCCCAACCCAAGGAGAGAGACCCAAAGTAGTGCCTCGAAGGTTACAGGCAGAAGAAAACCAGCGCTTGATGAGGCTTATGTTTGCTTCAGCCCGTCAGGCTTTAGACTGCTCAGCGAGTATCTGGTTGAACCACGTAACAGGTGGTACTGGTTGCTCACGACTGAAAAGGCACACCTTGTATACCAGGGGGAAAGCGGCCTCCCTGGACTCAAAACGTGACACGTGCTCTCCATCCTCCCTGGACTCAAAACATGACGGATTACGAGAGGGTTTACGCAGCCTCCCTGGAGGGTTACCCCCAGTTTACGCTATCAAAGGCCACCGAGGCCACGGACAGATACAATCAATCCAACTTGGAACCGGTCTTGCAAACCAACATCAAACCACGAGATTCATTGCCGACAATTTTTATCTTATTGCAAAGGATTTAT
Source organism: Gonium pectorale (assembly GCA_001584585.1). Classification (NCBI taxonomy): domain Eukaryota; kingdom Viridiplantae; phylum Chlorophyta; class Chlorophyceae; order Chlamydomonadales; family Volvocaceae; genus Gonium; species Gonium pectorale. The sequence goes on along the minus strand of LSYV01000032.1, from coordinate 1,116,258 downwards.
TGCCTCGCCGTCGCATCGGCGCCGGCTCGGGTATCCAACGAACCAACAAACCGTTCTTCTCGTAACGCTTTAGGGCGAAATGCATTGTGTCTGTCCTTCTTATAGTCGCTATATCAGTTCCTTACTCAAACATGTCCAAGTCATACCGTTGCCACCTGAAGCAAGCTGAACGCACTGTTCAAGATTGCCTCGCATACGCTTTCGCCAAACACTATTGCGCTGCGTCATACACTATTATTGACCGGTCGAACATATATGCCCAGACGTTATCGACTCGCCGACATAATGGCACGCCACAACCCTCCCTCACAAAGGGCGCACTAACTCCTGACGTCCATAGCTACGCCACCCGCCGCTGCACCCGCCAGCTTTGGCACGTTATAGCGTACTCAGCAACGTAAGCATCAAGATACGTATACAGGGGCAAGGTAGCATCATGATGAGCTCACAATTATGTTAGTGGTTGGAACAGCAACACGGAGCGAGCTCTGGCCAAATTAAAGTAGGCCCAAGATGGCCATCCACCCGCCGTAGCAAAGCCGCCATGGCGACTCAACGCTCACTTCCTCCAGATGATGATTAGCTAGCGCGCACACATTCGTCAATGACGCCGACGTTCCTTGCCACAGCCTCGCCGAGCCAGCTACCTATCCAATCGTGGCGCGAACTCGTGGACCAATTATCCACGCACGCACATGATGAAGGCGCCTCAGCTTCCAGCAGCCGGAGGCGGTGCTTTCTGGCAGTCTGGGTCGTCCTTGTCCATTAAACCGTCACAGTCATCATCCAAATTGTTGTTGCAGAGTTTCGTCTCAGAAGTGGCCGTCATACGGCAGAGAGAAAGAGACGCGTATGTGTTGTTGCCTGCCCAGAAGGTCACGCGGAGCGCACCCCCGACGGCCAGCTGGTTGCTGGTTTTTAAAAAGTCGCTGGTCCATTCTAGCATTCCCGCCTTACCACTTGCGACGAGGACTGGCTTTCGGCCCACATTCGTCCGTTCATCTTGAATGCCTGCAGGGAAACAAGATAGACAAACGCGCCCGGTTGTCCATGATAGATACCGACCTGCATTGGATGCTTTACTTGCGCTTGGATCTGCATGCGCGCAAATACTGCAGGACGGATGGAGTAATACCGTCAAGCAAGAGTATCCTACCGCCGATGTATCCCAACACACTATATGTATGGGGAGCCGGTAGCATATACACAGCTGGATTGCCGGCTAGGACGTTTCTTCTGCATGCCTGCCTGTCGCACATGGCTGGATTGCCATTGACTACATGATCGGGCCTTGCATGTGTATCTACCGTTATATATATGTATGTAGACCTTATGACTGAGGTCAGCCGGCAGCCCGCCGTCAAACTCATTAGCACGGGACGAGTTGACGCGATAGCTGATGAAGTATACGTCTGCCGCCTCAACGCGTGGTGTAGCCCTGTTGTTATTCTCCTTGCCCAAATCGACCACAATCTGTTGAGGGGAGAGCGGAACGAAATGCGGGCATGTACGCGTGCTTGGGTAGTATCTACCCCGCCCTCCTCCCCTTCCATACATACAGTGAAGCACGAGCGTAGCAGGCACTACATCCACATTATCTGTGGCAGTCGATCAAACATCGTGACAGCAAATTCATAATGCTGCTTTTTTCAATCGCGAGCTTGTGCACCACGCCACGCATACATACGTGCATCTGAGCCCGTAGATTCCATTCTCAAGCACATGCAATCCCTATGTACATCGAGAGGGCCGTGCTACTGCACAACTATATATATATCCAGTTGCTTGGGACAGTTGGAAAAATCCGGCACTGCAGCATATCGATAATGACTGCAGATACGGCATGACAAGAGCAGGCTCACCATGTTGTTGGGGCCGAGTTTCAGCGCCGGGAGGGTGAAGTTCAGCACATTCATTTTCTGTTTTTGCTTATTGGTCTGTTGAAAGCTCTGGGCGGTAAGGTTGAACGCTTCGGAAGGCTGAGCCCAGCCAATACGGTACCTGTCGCCAGCGTCGTCAGGCTCTCAGACATGTAACACAAACACAGTATGGCTATCTAAACAAGGAAGCTAGATAGACAAGATGTGCAGTCTTCACTGCGTTTTATACGACCCAACTATACTGATAGTGCGTGCGAGCAATCGTTGCAATTCTATCGCAGGCCATCCGTCAACACACTGTCACTTGTGTGCTGCCATGACAATCCTCACATGTTTGGCGCGTTGTGACACATTATGCCTTCTCCAGTTCCGGGCTGGCCCATGACGTCAGTAGGGTCACCGCTTTCTTCCACCGTTCGATTTTTGCTTCGGACGCAGCAATCAACAATAGTTGTGACAGCAGAAGGTGTGGGCACACGAGATCAGCCCGGGTAAGGGATTACATAGGAGAAGGAACTACTAGGCACAGTAACGAATGCAAGCTTGTCTACCAATTTTCTACCGTTCATGCCGCAATTGCCATATTCCGTCACCCCATGTACGAGGGTTATAAGGTCTATCTGGTGCGTGCAAGCAACTCACTTGACAATCTTGAGAACCCTGTAGACGGGTGCGTATGCAGGCACAAACCAGCAAGGGTAAGGCCATCTAAGGGGAACAGCAACGTAGAGAATTCAGCACATACACACGACTAGACATTGAACGACTAGGCTATTCTTTTGTGTCAGTGTTCTGGAAAATGGGGCAAGGCAAACAGGCACAGGGCAGAGATAGAGTCAACGCGTCGGGCACAGCGCGGCTGCTGCGCCAGTGTGCTATATTCATCATCCTATGTGAAGGCCGTGCCCCGGCTAGCAACACAAGGAAATACTTCATTCATGTATGAGCCAGGCAGGCGAATTGAAGCAGACAGCTACACAAGCCCAACAGGAAAAAAGGACGACGGGTTGGGTGCAACATAACATAGCATAATGGGCGCCGGCAAGATTCGCCGTATTCATTCACGTACCCGGCGTGCTCCAGTCCGTAGTTGTGCATTTGCTCGTGCACCAGGGGAACGGAGCTTGACAGGCCGTTCCTTGTGGTCAAGAATCTGCGCATATAGGGGGGCGCCTTGCTTACGGGGAACATTAAGTAACAGCATTTAAGTCCGATTCCGGCTCTTCATTCAATTAATTATCAGCATCTACGGAAACTCCGGTGTACTGTCAGGAGTGGATGGGGTCATTAAGAATTATATACTTCCGCTTAACCAAGGGGGCCCTTTCGATTCCCCGAGAGCCCTAAGCACCGTAGTTGCTGTTTTTGTCTAGTTTGTCACTTCTAGTATTGAAGGAGGCACGCCAAGAGCATGCGACCTCTTGTTCCTCTCCCGGACTATAAGTGCCTGCTCTCCAACTCAGCACAATCAATACCCTCACTCACGTGCTGCACATGGGAGATACGCAGCTAACGTCTGCGTAGCCCTCCCAGGGGCACACCACGTTAGGCGGCAGAATGTAAATGTTGCGCCGTCGAAGATTCTTGTTCTGCTCGGCGGACTTCAGCAGGTCATCCAGTGGGGCATTACTCGACCGACTCTGCTAAGCACCATTGCAAGCGCGAGATCAGGTACATCGACCAGCCAGGGGCTGATTGATCCCAAGATACAATGCAAATACAGTGACATATGCAAGCGCGCGTGGCTGCTGTCAGGGAACTACTTCGTTGTCCAAAAACATCCTTATCGCGTGAACCCATTTACTTGTTCAAGATGCCTTTCCAACAGGCGCTGCCAGGCGCCTTGCTCCCTAGCCGTGCAGTTTTTCGCAAAGTCGTAGGCCATAATTCCGTCGATTACTCCCGAGCAATTTAGCTTGATTGGGCCAAGAACAAGCCCATTTCTGTCCTCAAAGCTCGTACGGTTGTAGGAGCAAGCACGATAGAACATCTGCAGTGTGCCCACCGAGTGAGCGGGTAAGCGGGTGTGGAAATGCGCAAATGGATGGAAAACATTTTGAGATGTTGAGATGTTGATGTCTGGATGGGTGGATGGAGCTGAAGGCTCTAGAATTAGAGCGAGATACCCCACCCCCCCGAAGGGAACCCTAACAAGTTCATCCAGTTAGAAAGATAACATTTGAGAACATGTGATAAGCCAAGCTCCCCATCCATCCACTTCACGCAGTGGACCCAAGAAAGAATGAAAGCATTGGCAAAGCGGATCCAAACGTGCCAAACGTCTGGCTGGCCGTGCGTGTATGTTCGGTAGTGGAGTAGCATGAGCACGGAGCACGGAGCAGCACAGAGCACGGAGCGAGCACGGAGCACGGAGCACGGAAAACGAGCACGAGCACGAGCACGAGCACGGAGTAGCACGTAAGGAAACGACTAGATGTCAAGCACGTGCAGTATGTAGCAACAGCAGTAGTCATCCACCGCCTGTCACACAAAACAAGTGTGTGGGTAGGTAAGACTGTAATTGAAAGTACCGCACCTGCATATTTCTGACAACTGACTTGCTGCCAGGAAACAACAAATTGCGCACGTCCTGCGTCCGAGGGGGTCAACCATGAGCAAGGACATGAAAATCTGTGGCAAAGCAGCGCAACGGTAAAACATTCGTCTATCTGCATGTGCACATCATTCGTTGCGCGGGATGTGTGGCTAGATGGGGAGACCTTCCATGCATCCAAACGGATCATCATCGGTCTTATTTCAAGGCCCAACCCAACACAACGCGTGTGCTACACATACATTACTGTCCCACAATGCGCCACAACCGTATCATGCACCCAAGCAAGACAACTGTGACACGCGCAGAAGACAATCAGCAGCAGCCGTAAAACACTGGCAGCCTGGACGTACGGTGGTATCTCCCCTCCCAGACAATTGCCAAATCGCCAGGATAACGGTGTTATGCTTTGTTAGTACGCGCACCTCAGGTCCAACGCTGGGCGTCCATCCCCTGCTATTCTTCGTATTGCAGTTAGAAAGGTCAACCAGGAAGGCTATAGCCTTGATCTCAATTGTCTTGTTGGCGTAAATCTGCATGTATATGGACAATGGTGCGTATAACTTGCTTTGGTCAATTTGTTTTGGTCAGCTTACGCATACTAAAGACCAAGGTCCCCAATAAGCCACGTTTCGCCAATAGATAGATACATGGATTGGGTGAGCATGGAGCACTTTTGGAGAGCATGTTGGGCCTATCAACTGCAATTAAAGCTATCTACAGCTAGCTGAGCTAGCTGCTTATGGAAGATGCAACTGCACGCACGGGGGTTTACGTCGCAGGTTGAGGTAGGGGCGTTGACAACGGCGAAATATGTCTGCAATACCTCTCCTGCATATGAGCCAGTGCAAGTACGCAAGCGGCCATGCGATAAGTTCTGTTGTGAAAGCCATGATGAATCAGGATACGTGGGAACGGGTATGTATGCAGCATGCAATGACACTGTATGTATGCTGACCAACCGAACTTAGCTGTCAGTAGGAATCGAAGGAGTTACGGGTAAAAATGACACACACTATCTGTCGTTATGTATGCCATCTTACATGGGCGAAAATGAAACGGTATCAGAGGCATGAAGGGCAATACCACCCCAGGATGGACGCATTACGGAGGGTGCTATGCCAGGAACGAACCGGGCCATAAGGAAATGGAGGGTACAAGGTACAGGACAGCTCTCATATATTCGTCCAATTTTTGATTGGCTTTGATTTTTGCGGTTTTGGACGAACGCCTACGACCCCCTTTCCTTTTGGTGGATGTGAACGAAGGACCTTGATATGGCTTCCCGAAAGATTCCACCCGGAGGGCGTCTTTCCCAGTCCATTCGTTCAGTGATCGAACGAACACCTGGCAGCAGAGAAGGAATAATAATACGCCCAGTCATACACCGAGGTGTGTATGTGAAGGGCTGTGGTGAGGACTCATGTATTGCCAGGTTCCTATACACCGCCCCTCACCGCAGTGAGAGATGGTGCCCACATACGGTGGGCTGCTAGCGACTTATGACCCCTCAGTCGGGGGTGCCGGATGCGGAGAATCGCCCTCGTTCCACTTGATTGCCGTACGTCTGAGGAAGAAGAATGCGGATAGCAGCGTGATAATGTAGGTCATAGCAGCACTGCTGAGCGTCCCGACTAATGAGGGGGGGGCGCCCACCCAGGATGTCTCCACCAGAGTCGGAGCCCCGGATGGAAGGGCACCCTCTCCGTGTGTGGCCCCAGATAGCGCGGCCACATGAACTGCACTGTCCTGCAGTTCGCATGCCTTCGATGGTATGACCAAGCAAGCGCCTTTCAGGGAAGATAACAAGGCTGGTGCAAGACATTTGATGGCGAAGGAGACCGGCAGACGGGCACTATTCACGTGGTACATGCCATTATGGGCCCTGCTTGCTTTGCCCACGTGCATATTTGTACCTCAGGTCCACATGACGAACGTTTTTGAGTTGTTCCGCTACGTGCTCATAACGACGCGCTATGGTGCGCCATCTTCCAGTGCACCATGCGAGGGACGTGAGTATGGGGCTTGGCAGCCGACCCCCCTCGCTCAATTGGCTATGCAACCGCCTTCCCCTCTGGCCGGCGAGCGAGGGCATAATGCCGGGAATCTGTGGAGCCCCGCCTCAGCGGGCTGCTCCGTCCCGCAATACAACACCCCCCGCGCCCGGCATATACACTCCGGGAACCAATAACGACAAACGAACGGAAAAAAACGACAAGGAACCGCCAGAGACTGGAGCGGGTGGGTGCGCAAATCGCTGGCTTAGATTACAAGCAAAGTCGGAATGGGCGCAGGACCCGGAAATAAAGGAGCCAAGCAAGTGGGCACGTGCAGTGCCCTGTCAAACGGCTTCCGCCTAGCACAACGCTCAGGGGGCCCTGCGACACGCCGTGCCTACCAAAACACCGAAATCCGGACGATTCCTTTTCCCCTGCGCTTTTAACCTCAAACCTCATTTTAGTCTAGCCTCGTGGCTGTGCCTGAGTCAGCACCTAAAAAATCCCCCCAGCAGCAGTGCGTGCTAACAAGTGATGCAGAAAAGTATCAGATGGGGCAGGGGGGGCAGGTCTGCGGCAAAATACCCCATGATCGAATATGATAAAACACAACAAGAGCATTCCAAATCTTCTTTCAGAGCAACAAGTTACGGATGTACGACAAAGTTATGGCATGGCAAAGTGTGCTGTACGGCAGGGGTCGGTCGTCGGTCCTCGGGTCCCCAGGGTTTTTGACACGATGCCCCAAACTTTGCACCTAGAGCTCCGTTTTCAATGGCGATTGTACGTACCAATGGATTGCTTTCATTAAATACTATTGTAATACAATACCACTATTGAGGACACGGTGTTCTGAGCCCCTCGATGGCGACCATGTCGCTCGCCTACTGAGTCGCCCAGCATGGATGGGTCAAGGCCGCCTGCTGGCAAGCGGCCACGCACCGAGGATGGTGGCTGTGACGATGCAGTGGCTGATATACGCGACCCAACTACGAAGACGATGCCATGTCCTGCTGGCTGCGCTAGGCGGCTTGCTACGTCGCTGCCGCGGCATAAGGTTAAGCAGCATACGGATAGCGATTACTACAAGAGCAACAGGCCACTGGCAGGCATGCGGCCGCTTGCTGCCAGGATGTTGCGAAAGCAGCCCGAGTCGCCCGAGCCCAGGCTGGCTGAAGGTCAGTCTATACAGCATTAGGCACACTTGGAAAGGGAGCATGTGTGTAAGACCCAGATGGTGTTACGCAGGTGACCCGGACGTGGTGCGTGGACTTGGCGCTGAGCGACGGTGACGGGGCATGATGGCGCTGGGGGGAGTGCTGGTGTTGCTGGGCCTAGTGGTAGCGGCGGCCGTGGCAGGGTGCACGGCCGTAATCGAGGCCGGGGCGGCGCTGGCCATGACGAAGGCGAGGGGCCCGCCATGGCACTGTCGGCTGGAAGCGGCCGGGCTAGTGGGCGTGGCGGAGGGGGCCCTCCGCATGCAGGAGGGTAGCGTTGCTGGGTAGGCCCGTACCCCGACGCAGTGCCTGACTGTTGTACATATTATTTCTATATATATACCACTGTAACAGCGATAGTCCCCCTAATGGCTATTCTAGTGAAGGGGAAACTTACCGACTGTGCGTAGGCGGAAAGCGTGAACGAGAGTAGACGGGATGCTGTGGAAGATCAGGCGGAAAACACTAAGCATGGGTGTAGCCGGGTGTCGAACCCGGACAGCAGTATGTCAGCGATGGCACCTGCCCTACCCCGACGGACTTTTAGAGGCGCCTGGGCTCCGCCGTGCCCAGGGTCGTACCGCAGTACTTCCTAAAGCGCCAGAAGCTCCCTCGAGCTCGGTCGGCTAGTGACATACCAACTAGCCTCCCTAGAACCACTTGTGAGATCAGATCCCGGGATCGTTACACTCGGGACCGTGGGTCGGTTCCCATCGTAACCGTTCCCGGTACATTCCCCCCCCTCTGAAGCGAAAGTCCCGAGAGCTAACCACCTCTGGGAATCTCATCGGCGCAGCCGTTTAGAACGGCGCAGCTCTGTTCCTGCTTCAGGCGCTGGCCTCTTGGGCTGCGGCTGGGGTTTGGGTTGGGGTAGGGTAGGTGTTAACTGTTGCTCGCGCCGCTCGTTGCGCTCTGCGCGCAAGGCCTCGTGCTGTGCCTCCTTGCGTTGTCCCGCCGGCAAGCCGTCCTCGTACGCCAGGA
>LSYV01000032.1:982282-1011262 GCA_001584585.1 Gonium pectorale | reverse complement strand
GAACAAGGCACCGTCTTCGCGGTGGCAGCGCCCAAGCCCGCCGCAGCGGCATACGACAGCCTGCAACGGGCTGGCGGCGACGCGGCGGCGGCCCTGAGTCGCTGCTAGGCAACCCGCCGACGCCGCATCGCGAACAAGGCACCGCCACTGCTGCGGCAGCGCCCAAGCCCGCCGCAGCGGCAAACGACAGCCAGCGCCGGGCTGGCGGCGAGGCGGCGGCGGCCCCGAACTGTCGCAAAGGCAACCTGAAGCCTTCGCATCGCGAACGACGCTTTGGCAGCGCCGCGGCCCGCCGCCATTGGATGCCACTGCCAGCGCCGCGGCTGGCGGCGAGGCGGCGGTGGCGGCCACAAGGTAACCCGCAGCCCTCACAATGTGAACGAGGCACCGTGGCCGCAGCAGCGCCCAAGCCCGTCGCCATGGCAATCCGCATCACATGTAGAGCGCTCTTTCCGTCCTCCAGGCTGCTGTACATCTTCTCCAGATGGTCCAGCCCCTGAAAATCACGCACAAGGCGAGCCAGTCAATTTCCGTACTTGACGGCACGGTACACGGACACCTGCCCGTCCTCCCTATATGACAGACCGTCCGTACGGTTTGTATGCTCCACATGCCACATGTACTCAGTGCACAAACCCAGGCTAGGGACAGTTGACATTCGTTAGCGTTCACATCCGTCGTGTAACGTCCTGATTCTCCTTGAGGCTGGCAGCCGTTTACATAACTCTACACGAACCTGAAGTCGGGTTCGTGTAGCTTCTTGTCGCAACGAAACGTGCCGGTGCAATGGCGCCGTCCAGGCTGGGCCTCCATCCACTACCTGGCCAGTTGCGCAGGACGCCCGGCGGGCCCTTCAGCTGTTGCTGCCTCAGCCTCTCAGGAGGCAGCCCCCCCCCCCCTGGGGGCCGGGAGCCGGCGAAACGAGGCAAGGACCGGCTTGGCCGCCGGACTGGACTTAAGATGCTGGCGCCCAGCTCGTCGTTGTTCATTCTCCTTTCCCTTCAAAACAACCCCCCCCCCCGGGGAGCCGGCAGTGTGCGCATGCGGGAAACGCGCGCCCCCGGCCACCCGACACGGCCCCCGCGCCTAGCGGGCTCCGTATTTCCCCCCATGTACTCTTCACAGCAACAGAAACACGCAGCTGTCGCCTGCTGAAGCCCGAGCCGCGGAACGCCGCGGATCGGCGCGGCAAACATCGTTCGCCGTTGTGAGTCTCATTTCAGGGGTTGGCCCTTATTGCGCTGCTACAAGTGCATCGTTCTGCAATTCGCAGCTTTATCGGCCGTGCGTGGTATCCTATGGTGGTATGTGGTATCCTATGCAGAGTCGGATCGATAAGTAAAGGTCAACGCTAGTGTGGAGTGGCATCCTAACATACTTTTGATCCCACCCAGGTTGGTATAGTTGACCGAGAGACTTAGCTGGTACACTAACAGATACTGGAGATGTTTGCACTGTTTGGGCGTGTCGGTGTTTCGTATTGGGGCCTTTCCAGCACGTCGTATGCAGTAGGACAACCGTGTGCCCTATTGCGTGCCGTGGTGCCATAGCACCATGCCGCGCCGCTGAAAACTTGCATATGCGTTTACTTGGCTAGTACCTCCGCATACATATCTTACATCTTTGTCCAGGAACGTCGGGAGGGCCAAACCCGTGCCCGGCACGGGTACGACAGCGGTGCCCCACTGGCCTCGCGCCAAAAGAGAGCAAATGGACCCCTTACAGCTTCCTTACCTACAATGATCCATTACTAGGTTTCAATCTGCATCTCGTATTCATTCGCGGCAACTGGCGTCTGTCAGCGCGGGGACTCCCCGTTCCGGTGGGGCCTGAGCCCGTCACGGGGGTCCCCGTAGGTGGGCCGTCACGGGCTCAACGTGCACTAGGGGGCTACAGCTGTTCCGTTCCGCGCCAGGCCAGCGACGGCCAGGCTCTGGCGCAGCTGTCCGGGGCGCTGATGGCGCCCTGCGTGGTGGTGGCGGCGAGCCTCATCATCTGGGTCGCAAGGTGCGCTGCCGGGGGAGCTCAAGGGACAGCAGGGGGGGCTGCGCGGGCGGGCAGGCGTGGGCGGGGCTGCGGACGGGGCGCGGGCTGGGGTTGATGATCAACAAACTGGATGTGTGTCGCAGCACGGGCGTCGAGCTGCATGCGTTGCGGAGAAAGGGTATTTGCGCTGGTTGTGACCCCCAAAGGGAGCCGAGGAGGTGTGAATGCGGGCTCGGGCCTGCCGTGCGTGTCAGCTGTGCCGTAGGCAGGTGTGTTACGTCATGCAAATGTGCGTGCTTGTGGCCAGGCTGCAAACAGACTAGGCGAGCGAGGCGAGGCAAACAGACTAGGCGAGGTAGGCGAGCGAGGCGAGGCAAACAGTCGAGCAGTCTGGCATAGGCAGGTGTGTGTATGTGTGTCTGGGGCGATAGGGCCTACGCACGTCCCACATGCCGCATGGCGGCGGGAACTTGCGGAGGCCCCAGATCTCCCGCGGCTCCCGCCGGAGCGTAAAGTTGGGCCCCCTATCTACCGCTGACGCCGCGCGCCGCCAACGGCGACGGCGCCGCCGACTGGCACGAGAACCTGATGAACGGCCGCGACGGTGGCGGGTTGCGGGGCTGCGCGGGCAGCGGGTTATGCATAACCCTCTCAACGGTCTCCGACGACGAGGGGTGGCTGGTGGTCGCGCGCTGCCGCTGGCGCCGCCGGCGCTCCTGGTCGCGAGAGCCACACGTGCTTGGCATCTCGCCCTTCCAGCTGTATGGCCACACGCTGGCCATCACGCACAGCGCGCGGCAACACGGACGTCCGGTGCGGCTCCTCCACTGTGACGTACCTGGGCGTCAAGAAGCGTCTGAGCGCTACCGTGTCCCGCGCCTGGAACGTGGTCTTGCGGCCCATCAAAAACAACAGCAGCCTGCTCGAGATCCTGACGCGGCTGGACAAGACTATCGGGCTGGCGCAGCAGATGGGCATCGTGCTCATGTTCGCGGTGTCTATCCTGTACCCAGGCTGGGCGCAGGCCGCGCTCAGCGTCTTCGCGTTCTACCTTCTGGACGACGGAGAGCGCGGGCCCTTCCCGGAGCGACAGCAGGTGCGGCTGCGTGTGTGTTGAAATGGAACAACGCATACGACGAGCGAGCGTAAGCGCGAAAGTGATGATGTCGTTGTAGGACCCAGTTCCCGAGGTAGTTGAAGGGGTGATGTCCCTGCATGTCAGTTCGGCGGCGACCACCACCGTAGCCCCCGATGCGGCCCAGAATTCTCTCTGGGGTGACCCTGTGCAATGCCGTGTTGGGGTGCGCCTAGTCTGGTCCTACGTGCATCGCATGTGGGCTGGTGCATGTCTCCCGAACCCCCACCCACCCATCCCCCCGCGTGTGTGTGTGTACGTGTGCGCTGGGGGGCGGGGTGGGCGGGGGGCTTGCTCGTGGCCGACTGGCTGTCAGCGGCACGGCACGGATGGTGCGTCCTCATGGGAGCCGGCGGGCAGGCAGGCGCGGTAGATGCGATTCGCGGCTGCCCGCCCGTGTTTGGACGGAACGGCGCGAATCGCTGTGTGCATTGCGCGGGAGCAGCCGCACAGCCTAGCTGTCAGTGGCCATATGCATATAGCAGCTTCATAGGACACACCTACCATTTGACCTGAACCCCTCGTGGCCTGAATGCGTGCTCCTGCACGCGCCCGCAGACCACCTGGCCGTACGGCTACTGGATCCGAGACATGGCACAGGAGTGCTACAGCGGCGCGCACCTGACGTGCCCATCGGCATCGTGGCGGTGTTCCTGGATGGTGTGCCTGCTGCCCCCCCCACCGCGTCCTTCGCCGTCCTGCGGCGCAACCGCGGACCAGCTGGACACAACCACGATGCAGCTAGCAGCGCTACGGCTTCCTGTACACATACACGATGCAGGTGAGGGACGGAGGGACGAGGGAGAGGGGGAGAGGGCCAGCCTTCCAATCCCATGGTGCGCGGTGGGCGGCGGGCGTGTGGGGTGCGAGCTTTCTGGTTCGTTAGACGGCAGCAGGCGATCCAACTGACCGAGCGCTCTCGCTCGCCACCTGTGTAGTCGAACCCTCTGCAAGTACACGTACATGTGCTGCCGGGTGGTTCCCCGCCAGCCGCGGCGCCTGTCCCGGGAATGTGTGTGCGCCTCGGGATGAGCCCCGCTGGGGCAGATAGAGTCGCACGTATGGTACAACGGCCCAGCGAGTATGTTTCTGGTGCCGGTGCATGCACTTACTCGCTCACAGCGGCACGCACGGGCCGCGCTCTGCCCCCTCCCCGCCTCGCTCCGCCTGTCCGCCCTGCTCCGCCCTTAGGCCGCGTTTCGTCTGGTGGGAGAGCGTGCTGATGCTGGAGGAGATTATCGATGCTGGTGGCGGTGGAGGTCTTTGGCCGCGCGCTGCAGTACGTCTGCTGACCGCCACCGTGTCCCGCGCCTGGAAGGTGGTCTCACGGCCCACCAAAAACAACAGCCAGCTGGAGGTCCTGCTGATATGCTGGACAGTAGTGTTATCCTTCTGATAGGTGAGTTCTATGTGGGCTAGCGGGTAGCTTCCGGCCATCAGCCTATCTAGGGTTGCTTAGTTCCGCGGCCTGGTGTTGGTTCCGCGGCCTGGGTAGTGACAGCGACGCAAAGAAACGGGCGTGGAATATGATATCATGCGTTAGTTATGAGCCACTGTTGTACCATACTTCCGAGCGAGCCCTTGCCAATCTTGGTGCCCCGCCCCGCACGCACCGAGCGTAAGGCCACAGCAACCCCATAGGCCTAGGCAGCCCAGACCTTCATACCTTATTCGTGGCGCGTGCAACGCTCAGTTGACAACCCCTGATGGGCACTGTGGCCTCTGCGCACCCGCCTTGCTCAGTGTACGTCCTGATGCCCGATGAGCCACTATTGCCGCCTATGCCTGCCTGCCTGCCTGCGGGTACTTCCCACCAAACCTTCATTCACCCCTGCCCACCGCCCTGCTTCCAGCCCCCAACCCCTCACTCAGATCCAGCATATTGATTGCTCCAGAAAACCTCGCATGAATGCGACGCCCTGCCTACCACAACCAGGCGGACGGCCGCCCCGCAGTCCGCGTCACGGCCGTGGGTTTCTACTGCCAGGACAATGCGTCAGCGGCGTCGGCGCTGTCCGCGCTGCTGCGGATCTCCGGCCTGGGCGGGGCTGAATGATTGATGATTCATACTCTTGGAAACCGTCATAAATACCTGGGTCTCCCGATCTCATCTGATTGCATAATCTAGTATGTATGCGCGCCTGACACGTCGCCTGGCACAAGCCACTTTAGCCCACGTACGCTGCTTGGGCCGCGTACGTGACCCATGGGTCGCCCTACCAAGCAGGTGGTGGCTTGTACGATCCTGAACGATCCAGGACGGCTTTAAACCTCATCCCCTAATAATCCACTAAAGAAACTGAACGATTACCCCCTGGTGGCCACGGGGTGCAGTGGCTGCTGCGCTTGCTAGCGGAATTACTCTCTGGTGCGACGGGTATGCTATGAGTGCGAGGTGGTGGATGGTCTTTGGAGGGAGTACCCGGGAGAGAAAGCACATCCGTGCCGCTCCGTACATACATCTTATTTGGTCAGCGGCTCAGGGCCCTTAGCGATAACGAGACCGCGACCTATGGGCCAGGTTGACCTATGGGCCAGGTTGACCTATGGGCCAGGTTGACCTATGGGCCAGGGCGGCGAGTCATCATGGGGTGCATGGACGAGCTTCTCAAAGCTGGCAAGCGAGCTATGCATTCCCTCGTAGCTAGCCCTGTGTCGGGAGAACAAGATCCATGTGCCCAAGATGTGTATGTACCTGTTCTGGTCTTTGGTTGTCCTAGTTCTCTCATATGGGGCACAGATGAGCGAGCCCTGACTTGTTTATCAATGTGTCGTTTGCAAGTGCCATGACGAACCCCATGCGAATATGGTTTATTATTAAGAGCAAAGGGACTTCATGCGAACGGTGGTGGGAGCACGCTGCTGACTGGGGCGCCCCGTGTTTTCCCTAGTGGGGACACCGGACACGGTACGCTGGATGAATGGGCGACCCTTGCTGCACCCTTACTGCACCAATCAAACGCTGACGCTGTTTAGGCTAGGATAGATGCTGGATGGGATACGGAAGTGAACCGGCCCAGCCAACGGACGCGTCGTACTGCCCAATTGCAGCGTTTTCATTTTGTCGTACGAGCTCGGGCTGAGCCGACATGCAAGGCCTGTGGCGACGTCGTGGCTATAGAGGATGAACTGCACGTGTTTTGCGAATGCCTGTACGTGTAACGAGCAACTCCGGGATCAGTTTGAGAGTGTCTGGGACACTTTTCACGCCATACTTCGGCGTCAGCAGGCGCTGAAGCGGGGTCGAGACGGGGACCATACATGACCCGCTCCCCTATCCCAATATTGTCAATACCCCCCACCCCCGGGTGCCTTGACGACCGTGTAACCTGTAACCTGCAGGGGCCATTACCGAGCTTGGGGTAGCCGCCCCCCATGTAACCGTATTGAGCACTGAGCATTGACAGACCGTACTCAGCTAGCTAGCTCGGTCTCTGAGCCCGCTGTTACCCCTGCCTCGACCAGCTGTAACGCCCAGCTGTTACCACCGCTCAACCTGTAACGCCACACGGGGTGGGGGGTGGGGGGGTGGGGGGGGGGTGGTATTGTTGCGGGGATAGGTCTGCTATAAGGCAACTGCTACTGCCAGTATTGCCTATTTATTTGCTGTGCGCAATCAAGCAAGTGGTCAGCAGGAGTGCATAGCCGTGCGTTCTCTCAGCGCTCTCACTGCTGCTTTGCCACGCACTTGTTATTGTTTTGGTTGCTTGAAACCTACCTGCGATACATTGCCGTAACCATTAGCGAAGTTGCCAGCTGGCCTCAACGGTCGGGGCACCAACAACGCTGTTTTTGCCTGCTGACTTCTTCCCTGTGAAGCATTTGCGTCATACATTATAAAACTAGACCCTGGTTGTTTTGTGAGACATAGCACAAGTCCAAGTATTAGTGACTCTCGCCGCCGCTGCTGAACTTAAAGATAACAGCATTGCAACATGCATCTATTCTAGTGGTGTAAACTTTCGAATGGCGAATCACTTCACGCTCACTGGGAAGACCTCCTTTGTTCGACGTGCTGTCCTTGTCACTGTTTTCCTGGCTAGTCGGGTCGTATCGCAAGGACAGCTTACTATTGAAGCAGGTACTTCGGGCGTTTGAGGCGGTCGGTGTCATGAACGGTCGTTTTTACAAACTCGCCTTTGCTACCCGTCTGCTGGCAGGCGACGGTATTCTGATATACCGCAAGGCTTTTGAATGGCATACTGGGGATTTGGCGGAGTTTCCAGGGGGCAATCGCCCTATGCCGCCTCCACCACCACAACAGGGGGGCGGTCGGGTAAACGGCGGGGACGACGGTGCCGCCCCACGCCCCCGCCACGTACCCCTGCTACCGGAACCTGCCGCTTCCACCGCGGCCAGACACTTGCTCGCCATGCAGCCGTGGTTCCCCATTCCGAGGCGCCTTTCTCCCCTCTTCAAGACCCTGCACGAGTCCCTCAGGGCTGACGTCGCCCGCGCCCTTCTCGTGCGCTCTTCGCCCATTCGTGTCATTGCACCAAACAGGTGATATTGCATACACCGAGCTCAGAAGTACCATGTGGCCTTACACCTCCCTGCTTCTGCCGCTCAGTGCTTGCTTGCTTGCTTGCTTGTCCGTCGGAACCCATGCATGTGCACACACCACATCAGGGCCAGCCAAGTATGGACATCACTTGCAGTATGTAGCTACAGCAGTCGCTGTGATGAGCATCCATACATCCGGGGCACGAACCCGCCGTGGCACCTCTATCTATACATGCGTGCTCCTTGCATCCAGGGCGGGCAATTGTGAATCCTCCCGCCTGCCCGCACGTACGCACTGCTGTTTCCTCCATCCGTCCACTGCTTGGCTGCTTACCTGTCTATCTATGAGCAAGTCTCTTGTGTCGTATAGTCGCACGTCTGCAAACAATAACTGTTACGTGCCGGCCGTACGTAACCCACGTATCCGTATGCCATACTCCATGAACTGTAATGACCCGCAGGCACACCGAGCTGCAGCTCCACTGCCCCTACATGTTGCAGCCGGCAGCGGACCCGGACGACGGCGACAGCGAGACCCCGCCGTCAAGCTGCACTTTCCAAAGCATGACTCTAGAGCAAGGCCCAGCTGCCGAGGCCCTGCGGGTAAGGCTCTATCTGGGGACACGGTCATTATGCTCGGGGTGGGCATCCGTCCGGGAGCGAGGGAGGTATGTATAGCAAGGCTCCGCCCCGAGCGAGGCCCTGCTACCGGCTGGTATGTAACTGCCAAGCAAGCAGTAGGAACGGTGCGCGTGATGGGCATTTGTGTCATGAATGAGCATCAATGCCTGCTATCTAACCCGGCGGCATAATTCCACGGGGCCAGAGCAAGGGAATGAATGGGGCTACATACAGGGCCCTAGGGAGTGCGTGGGGCCGCCACACGATCCGTGGACTGGGCGGGGCTGCACGATCCGAGGTGGCGGGGCCACCAGGCCCGAGGGAATGGGGCCACCGGACCCGATAGCTGGAGTAAGGCCAATCGATTGGCTTGATGACATGGAGTCGTCACAGGGCCCGGCGGAGCGGGGCCACGGATCGATAGGGAGCGGGGCCACGGGTCGAGAGGGAACGGGGCCATGGGTCGATAGGGAGCGGGGCCACGGGTCGAGAGGGAACGGGGCCACGGGTCGATAGGGAGCGGGCGATAGGGCACGGGGCCACGGGCGGGGGCCTAGGCAATCAATGAGCCCACCGGCGGGCGGGCGTGAAGGAGCCACCAGGGGCGGGGCCGTCGGGACCTCCAGAGGCGGGGCTATCAGAGCGGATGCAGGACCACTGGCTGGTCGGGACGGGGCCACTGTGTCTGAAGGAGTGGGGTCGCCGGCCCAAAGTAGTGGAGCCCAAGGCCCTTGGAGGAGGGCAGGGCCACAGAGCCTTGCTTGCAGAGTCCGCTTTGGGGGCCTCCGGGAGTGATGCAGTGGAGCGGAGCAAAGCTTATGCGTGATCAAGGGCGGCGGAGCATGGCACCAGCCCTCTTGCTTGCGAGGGATTACTCCCACCGGCGTCTGCCGGCGGCGGTATATCCTCCACCGCTCCGTACATCCACGCCTGACTCATCACGCCCCTGGTCATGTGCCCAGAGTCATCCATCACAGAGAACGCTACGTAGGTAGCGTAGGTTGGACCCCGCGCTATCTACGGCCGCGTGATGCAGTCATGCCACTGCTCAATCCCGACCTGAATGGAATTCGGACCCACGACCATTGTTGACCATCGAGCGAGCGAACGGCCTGATTCTGGTTCCTAACAGCTCAACTACCAGCTGGTTAGACTGATATCTGAATGTTAGCTATGAGGATAGCGCCTCTGAGAATGTGGCAGGAAGCGGGGCCGCCGGGTCCTCGGGCCCAATAGGCGCAAGGGAGAGATATATAATGGGGCCACTAGACCTGATGGAGCGGAGCCACTGGGCCGAGTGAATGAGGCCATCGGGCCCGAGGGAGCGGGGCCACAGGGCTCGTGTGGATGAGCGGGTCCACCGGGCCTGGGGGAACGGTTCCAGCCATCAATTCCGAGGGAGCGAGGCCACTGGACGGACCTGATGCAGTCACAGGGCCCGGCGCAGCAGGGCCACAGGGCCCATGCAAGGGAGCCGACCATGGGGCTTAATGAAGCGGGGCCACATGGCCCTAGGGAGCGGGACCACAGGGCCCTAGGGAGCGGGACAAAAGGGCCCTATGGAGCGGGGCCAAAGCCCTAGGGACCGGGGCCACAGGGCCCTAGGGAGCGGGACAACAGCGCCCTAGGGAGCGGGGCCACAGGGCCCTAGGGAGCGGGACAACAGGGCCCTAGCTAGGGAGCGGGGCCACAGGGCCCTAGGGAGCGGGACAACAGGGCCCTAGGGAGCGGGACAACAGGGCCCTAGGGAGCGGGACAACAGGGCCCTAGGGAGCGGGGCCACAGGGCCCTAGGGAGCGGGGCCACAGGGCTATAGGGAGCGGGGCCACAGGACCCTAGGGAGCGGGGCCACAGTGCCCTAGGGAGCGGGGCCACAGGGACCTAGGGAGCGGGGCCACAGTGCCCTAGCTAGGGAGCGGGGCCACAGGTCCCGAGCTAGGGAGCGGGGCCACAGGTCCCTAGCTAGGCAGCGGGGCCACAGGGCCCTAGCTAGGGAGCGGGGCCACAGTGCCCTAGCTGGGGAGCGGGGCCTCAGTGCCCTAGCTAGGGAGAGTGGCCATAGTGCCCTTGCTAAGGAGCGGGGCCACATGGCCCTTGCGTGGGAGCGGGGCCACAGGGCCCTAGGGAGCGGGGCCACAGGACATGTTGCAAGGCCAACAAAACCACAACGGGCCGGGCCACTGGGATCCATTATTGAGTCCATTAGGACCCCCATCGAGGGGCGGGACCGACATGGGCTGGGCTACCAGGGCCGACAGATGCAGGGCCATTGCGCCGGTACGGTAGGGGCGGGGCCACTTACGGGAGCGGGCTACGGCGGGACCCGGGGGAGCAGTGCCATGGGTCTCGAGGGAGCGGGGCCACGGGCATGAAGGAGCAGATTAAGCGGGGCCAACAAACCCACCATGAGCTGGGCTTCGGGGGCCACTGGCTGGGGACCGCCATGGGCAGGGCCACCTGGACCTACAGGGGCGGGGTCACCGCGACCGACATGTTCCGACGGAGTGGGGCCATAGGGACCGCCAGGGGCGTTGGCATCCGGAGGGTAAACGACAACCGTCGATGCCGGGACTTGCGACGGTAACAGCGCCGGCCTGATGGGCTCGACGACGGCGCTGTGGGGTCATTGCAGGTGCCATCTAGTAGACAAAACCGGGGCTACGGGCAGGCCATCCAGTGGCACGAGCTGTGTTTTCCTCAGACACAGGCCGACACCACCTGTATCCCCGGCACCCCTGCATGCAGCCGGCGGCAAGTGGCTGGCCAGCAGCTACCTTGGCTGCAGTAGCTGCTGCAGTAAGGAGCGCAAGACTAGGTCCAGCTAGCTCCGCTACCCACCTAACTGAGGTTGTGTGCTGCCTGGTCGGGGCCTCGGACTGGGTGCGGCCGCCCTTGCTTGCCGTTCGTATGGTTTCGAGGATCTTACTTCATCATCAGGCACTTGCTCTGACCTGAAAGAGGCCGGAGCGACGTTACCTGGCTATCTACATATCTATACGAGTGCACTTTGTAATGCCCGTGAGAGATGATGCCCTCGAGTTGTTCCTTCTACTAGCTAGCTAACAGCAGGCGGTGCACATGTATATATGAGGGGAGTTACAGAGATATGCGAGCAAGTCTCGTGCGTTGTGTTTTGTTGCCAAAGTTGAAATAATCATCCTGTTTATGTAGACGGGGTAGCTGTACGTACGAAAGTGCCATTTTTGATGCTACAACATTGCGAGCCAGCGGGCACCCTTCGACCCTTCGACCGTTAAGCATCTATCCCAGCTGCTATCTAGCTGACGCGCGGCAGCCAGCGCTAGCTGCGCCTGCCAGCATCAATGGGTGCCCCAATACCAAGCCGTTGTTCAAACGCTGGGGAAATGCATGTGTGCCAATTGTTTTGACATGCACACAACGTTTTAAGGGCCCACGCATGCACCTGCTGTTTGTCAGGAACAGGACACACGGTACAGCTGCACAGTTGCATGACGGAAATGCTTGCATCCGATATCGCATGCAGCAGTGGGAGCAGTTGCGCATACTCTGGAGAAGTATGCGCTGTTGCCTGCCGGTGCTGGACGGAATACGTGGTCTACGGTTCTCTCGCTGCCGCGCGCTCTTGCACTGCTGGGGTGCGTGGTCATCCTCGCTCATCCTCTCGGCTCTTGCTGCCATGCCGTTTGAGCAAATCTGCCGCTGGAGCGCGTACTACATGCATATGCATTCGGCTGGGAATGGACTCCGCTTGGATTTGGGCTTGAGGGTTTTGACGTGTGAGAGATGGACCACGCTCGCTGCCGCATGAATTGATCGATGAAAGCATTTCATGCATTGAGCAACCCCTTAATATGACCCCTACTCCGCTGTCTCGATTGACATGATCCTTCATTGATTGCGCGCACCGCAAACAGGACCAGTACCGCATCTTCAGCGGCGATACGTTTGCCAACCGGCTGAACTTGACAAGCGGCAAGGACCGCAATGGGCATGACGTGATGCGGCTGCAGGAAGGCAGCGTCATCCGTCTGGCCGAGGCGCGCCGACTTCCAGAGGCAAGCAAATCGGTTTAATAACAACTAGGGGCTGCTTATTTTATGACTGATAGGTTAGATGTTCAGCAACTATCCAGGGCCGCTCGATGTCTGCTACTAGATGCATATGTTGCCTTACTTCGTGAGCACGCAGCTGCGCACAGAAAGAACTGCATACATCGCTGACTGTGGCCTACCTAGCTACTGACTGCCTTGGGCACACAGCAACATAGTAGAGTGTGACAGTCGCCGTTGCGCATTAGATTGATAACCTGAGTGTTAACCTTGGCGCGCGCGATCCCCATGCCTGCAGCTAATCTTGACGTGTGTATATAGATAGTGCCCTGCGCGCGCACGTATCCGTGAACTAAACTGTTCCCGATGGTTCATGCAAGCAGTCTTTCTACTCACTCTGTTTTCCCAACCTTTTGGTGGCGCATTTTTGACAGGCGAGGGCCTTAGAACCTCATCATCACCTATCCAAGCCTTTTGCCCATCAACCACACATATAAACAAATCCCCGCCTGCTGCAGATCTACACCAACGTGACAATTGAGATTGTGGCCATCGCCTTCCTGGTTGACCTATCTAAGTGCAACCGATTGAGTCCGACGGGATGGATTCCGTCGGTTACACAGGCGGTGCGTGCTTGTTTTGCTCTCGATATGTGTAAGCAGTACACTGCTCACTAGGCGGAAAAGGCTTACTCGAGATGTCAGGAGCACAGCTCCTATGGGTACTAGCCGTGCGGCCAGCTTACAATATGAGGGTAATCGCACATCCTTCATCGAAGCCAGCTGCTGCTGGCTGTGTGGCAAGCCAGTCAGCCACTTCATGAGAGGCAGGGGCAGGGCATGCGTGCACACATACATGCGTCCCACATGGTTAGCTTGGAGCTGTTTGTCTTGTTGGTCGCGTTGACTGCAATGTATCTAACGTCGGGGCCTTAGTGAGGACCGCACCACGCAACGCATGTGTTGCCTTTGGCCGTAACAAGTTAGTTCTGCTGATCGACCCACCCATCGCACCATGGGATAGATTGGGCTCTAGGAATGAAGGGGGGGGGGCGGGGGTCGATGCTGTCTACTTTATTGCTGCACTGGCGATCGTTCGTGCGCTGGGAAACCTTCACCCGGCTCCATAACAACATGCTTTCATTGCTTGCAGGAAATGCGCAATCTGTTGATCCCTGAAGACGCGTCCATCATCAAGAACATGCAGGCAAGTCTGGGACCATTGCTACAGACCCCAACATATGTACACATAATAAACACCCACAGCGGGACTGAATCGATGGCTGGGAGGTGTGCGGGGTCGGTCCTGAACGGCCCGATTGTTCCTAGCTGTACATGGAACAACGCCGCCGGGCACATTATTCTTTCTTCCCATGACGATGAACAGCCCTACCATCCAGCAGCATGCGCATGGTTTCTGCCTGCATGTCGATCGTCTGCAGTATAGAGCACACGCTCCTACCGACCCGTGCGCGATCCTGATCTGAAGTCTGCTGGAATAATTTGGGATATTCCGGATCCGCTGGTCATTATAAAGAGTCGTTCGAGGTGTTTTAGCGTTCGGGTTCCCCACGCCTCAATCTACCCAACTACATCAAACAACACTACTATTTGAGGCATGTTGATCGCTCGGTCACTCATTGCAAAATTCTGGCTCCTGCTTTAACCTGCTGCCATGTTGAGCACTTCCACTGCAGAGATTCTACCAAGTCTGCTCCTTCGGTCGAACGTCCTTCGAGGCCAAGAACGTGATGGTTCTCGGCCCAGTTCCGCTGAACTGCAGTGGAGTCGTTGGCAACTGGGCGTATGACTTTTCGAGCGGCTGTACCTCGACGCAGCAAGGCGCCTTGCAGCGTCTCTTGGAAACGTGGCTTGAGACAGTAGGTTCGGCTGTTGACTAGTAGGGCTGAGCCCCTCGCTCGTCGCGATCGGTCACGAGCTTGAGCCTGTCTTTTCCGTCTGCCTTGCTTGATCGCAATAGGGGCGGATCGAATAGCTAGATGCGGTCCCTTAACAGTGCATTGAAACGATGCGATCTGCACTTGCAACTGTCGCATACAGGTGCGGAAGGATAACCGCCAACTGGACGCACTGCTCAAGACCGCTAAAGACAGGAAACTGCGGCGGCGAAACATATATGTCCTGCCGCCCAAAATGAATTGTCCCTGGGAGGGCTACGCCGACGTCAGCTGCATAACCGAAACCTGCAGCACGTAAGTAGTCGGGCCCGATGTTGGGCGGCTGTCACTTAATTCTTGTATAGGAAGGAAACGTGCTTTATATCAACGTCGACACGCACGGCCCTGTACAGATGGTACGGACACGCGCGGATAGGATCGATTTTCATTCCTGGCTGCTGGCACATGTATGGGTGATTAGAGTTTTACAAACGCAACTGGTACAACATATGAACTTCTTTTTATCTAGCATCTTCGTGTACCGCTTCTATTCAGCAGACGTCCTACTGGGTGCCTCATCCCTTTGCGCAGTTTCTTGAACACAAAGAACGGCCCTCCAAGCCCCATTTCCCTGGTGCACGAGCAAATGCACAACTACGGACTGGAGCACGCCGGGTATGATGTCTGATGTATCTGAGACACAACGCAATACCTAGTTAGGTAGCTGGCTATCTAGCATTCACTCCCAGACATACATGCGCATTACGTTCTTGTCATTGTTCGCTATCGGCGACGAAATGTAGGATGTGCGCGTGTAGATAGCGTGCCATTCGCACGTCGAATCTGCATGGACTCGCCTTTGTAGAGTCTGCTGGGCGCCATTCCTTCGGAAGTGTTTCTCTTGCGAACAGTTCACACATGTGCCTCTGTGCTACGCCTTTGATACCCAGCCGGCGGGTGCTGTGTTGTTTTCGAGCACTTTCCAGAAAGTCAACAAACACGGAGTCAAGTTTGGGCAGCTGGTTTGCTTGGTTTGTTTCTAACCGTGTGTGCTCCTTCAGCTATATTTCTCCATCCTTCCTCTCGCCTGTGCACCCGTAGGACAATCAAGACAGTGGAGTGAGTGGCCAAAGCCAGGGGTCGACACTGCAGCCGCAGTGGAAATGAGAGCGTGAGGGCCCTATGACGCAGGATCGGAAAAAGATGAATGTTAGGCACTCAACCATTCGAAGCCTGTATATGCTATGCTTGATTCGCTCTGATAGATGAGGATCTCAGACACCCATAAGCCATATGTATGCACGTAGAGAAGGGGTTACTAACCCTAGCCTAGGTACGGCTAGCTAGGGTAGGCTTTGGTTTACGGACGTTTGCAGATGCGGACTTTTAGATACATGTACAAATGACCGTATGCACAGTCCGTGCAACTTTCTGGCTCCTAGCTAGCTCGCTCCTATGCATGCGCTTGCTTGCTGCCTGCCGTATCATGCCTTAGAGAGTATAGATATCTCAAGTAGCTTGGGTTTCTACTACCTTTGGTCTTAAGCATTTTTGGGGTGAAAATCGTTTTTTAGAATATACATTTACCAGTATACAAAGTGGCCATCTTCTCTCAATGTGTATTGCTCCACGAATGATCTTCATGTACCCCATCCTGCTGGCACCACCACTCGCCAATGCTGCCTCTGAAGCCGCACAAAGCTGTACATTGAAGAAGGAGACCCCACTGACGTCATGGGTCAGCCTGCAAACGTGGACGGCATTGTATGTCACAACGCCCCGAACATGTAAGTGAGGAATATTGATGATTGCAGCATACAGGTTGCACAGCATACTGGTACTCAACGGAACAACTGCGCTGCATGCTCTAAAACGTAAATTGCATGTATGCAGTGTAGTGCAGTGCATGCATGCACTGCATTAAAGATTGCGTGTTCCGTATGTATGTATTGCCTCTGTCAGTTTGGCTGACTAAGCCGGTTGCTTGTGTGTACTTGCTTGTATGCATACAATTGTTGCCGACAGGTACCGCATAGGCTGGTCCAAGCCACCCATACATTGGAACCTTACCGTAGAAAATTTCAACGGCAGAAACGGCAATAACTCGCTTGAGATTACACTCCCAGCGCTGGGCTACAGCCCGGACAGCATGGTGAGCCGCCATGCACTGTGCTGTGCTGATACATGCTGTATTTTTGCAATGCGCTTGGCTATTTTGCGTAAGCGGTTTAACCCACGTTATGCACGCACCAAGGAATCGACAGACGCGAGCGTACTTATGGACGGTGCACACACATGCAGTTGCAACGACATGCTATGTGGTCGCTCGTAAGCTGCTGCTAGGCTCTGTCCAAGGTTGCACTTGGCACATGCTGCTAGCTAGATGGCAATAGTACGTCACGGGGCATTATCCTACAGTGTACTTTTGCACATACTTGCTTTTACTGTCCGATTGCTCTTCCTACGACATACAGATTGTGGTCAACTTGGGCAAGGAGGGGGCAACAGATTTAGGTCAGCAAGTTGCCGCAGACGTGTACTTCATTAGCTATCGTTTCAAGGCACCTGCTCCCGATCGATTTGACGGCGGGCTGCCCGATGATCTCAGCGGCAAGGTCTACATCCACATATACAATGGTAAGAACCATGGCTTGATGAAGAGATTTGTGTACGGTTTGGCCCGGTAAAAGCGTGTGGCAGTGTTTAAATCTGTACGGGATGCCCTCGCCTGGATTGAGAGCTGATATTGTACCCGGAGTACTCGTGTCTCGGTAACAGCGCTAGCTGTGTGAGTCCTGATCCAATTAGTCAGGTTTCACGTACATGTTGCGTGCGTACATCCTCCTGCCCACGCAGGCACACAAGATGAGCGTGCGAATCTGGCTCAGAAGCCCGTCCTCGTGGAAAGCGGGTATCCGGGGTCACTCGATTGGACAAGCCCCTTCTTGGATCCTGGAACCCAGAACCTAAAGAAGCTCGGGGGTTACATCCGTGTCAAGTTTAGGAGCGGCAACAGAACACACGCGAAAATCAACCTCTGCAGGATGTGGAGTACGAATGAGACATCCTGCGCAAACAATTTAGACGACGACTGCGACGGTTTCATAGATTTGAATGACTCCGACTGCAAGTTGTCTTCCACAGGTTAGTTGAAGCGATCTACCTCTTGTTCTCTCTGAGTTTGAACGGCTGGCGAGTAATGCGATCCACGCACTTCGTATTTCTAATCTGCCGGTTGCAACATTCACGTATCATGCGACATAATAGATAGATAGACCGGCATTGTAGGTCCGACGTACGCCGGCGTGAGCGGCCTGCTGCAAGGTTGTGTGACCGGCCTTGCCACGACACCTTGTGTGATTGCGTGCCATATTGTGTAGTGATCGCGCAGAACTGTCGGCAGTTGGTTGGGAACCGTTGGGTTTGGCCCCTTCGGTTCGCACTTATCGCTTGGTTTCCACGCGCCGCCGTGAGTGCGGGCGCTATCTTTAGCATTGCGAGCACTGTTTGTGTGAACCGGGGTTCGGCCGCGCTAGGTGTGACCTGGGCGGGTTCCCCTGGAGCGTTGAGACTGGCGAGAAGGCCAGCGTCAATACGAGACCAGATCTGTCTCGCACTCATGACATTACGGGCATGGAGTAGCATTACAGAACGCAGAACGGGCCGAGGATTCATGAACTCCTATCTGTAAACAACCTTTCGCGAGCCCGGACGACCTTACAAGGAGGCAGCTGAGGCTAGCCGTTCTGCCTCTTGCCGCCGACGGCAACAGCGAAATCTGTGTCTTGCACTTGGAAAGGTCTTCGCGCCCTAGTGCACGACCGGTATTCGCCAGGCGGACAGCGCAGTTAGCGAGGCATGGGGCAGTCCCGTGCTTGTCGACGCTGCACGCCTAGGCTCGAGTTTCCAACCTCTACCCTGCTTGGACCAATCTCGCGGATGTGGAGTTGCTCAAGGAAACCGTGGCGTCCGCCACGCGTCCAGCGGGGCCTGGCATACAGCAACACCTGGGCGCCAACCGTCGCGCAACAGCAGCTGCGATGCGTGCACCCTTTCAGCGAGGCGTAAGGTCAGCTTGTCAACGCGGTCATGTATGCCGCTTTATCGGCGGATTCAACGAGTGTCACGCCCAGCACAGCCTGTCCCGGCTGTCCGGTGAAAGATTTGCGCACCGGTGTGTACACTTCACTGCGTGCGTCCTGAGGAGAGTGAGGCGTTGCTTGGCATCACGCCAGGAGCCACTGACTCACCTCGTCTCAGCGTGCAGCAGCGTCGTTCTAGTCGTTCGCTGCTGGCCGGGCGCAACTGACGTCACATATTTGGCCAGTCTCATCACGGTCTGCAGCGTGCTGGCAGCGGAGCTCACTTCCGCTCTTCCGTCACATACAGGAGGCCGCCGTCAGCGTCAGCGCTCACCTACAGCATGGCAGTTTTTTTGCTGCCCTTTCTCAGCGCGGTCAAGCCTTGCCCAATAAGTTCGTTGTGTTTGCCATGGGCGGTAGCCCTGAATGAATCTGGAAGGGGCTGTCGAGGTAGGTAGGCTCCGCAGCGGAGCCCTGAGCCGATTAGGGTCTGCTCAGCCTTCTACAAACAGGTCAATGGCCCCAAGGGCTCTCGGAGATCGAAGCAAAGCGGGTCAGGCAGCGAGCCCAGCGGTACCGCTGGCAGGGCGAGCAGCGTTATGTGCTCGGCCTTGACGGTCGCGCCCACGTCGTCCCTCGTCCCGCCGAGCGGGGTGCGTGAGCTGGTTCTCAAGATGCACGAGCAGTCTGGCCACTGGGGCGTCAAGCGCACCGAGGCGCTCTTGCTTCATTCCTATGGGTGGCGTGGAATCAACAACGACGTTGCCGAAACAGTGCGGTACTGTGCCGCTTGCAGCCGTGTGCGCGCTACTTTCATCAACTCGCGTCCCGGCGTGCTCATCCCTTTGCCTATTGGTGGGCTTTTCTACCGGTGGGGTCTGGATCTTTGCGGCCCGTTCAATTAGACTGCTCAAGGCAGTCGCTACGTTATGGTGTGTGTGGAGCATTTAAGACAACAATGATAATGATATGTACGCCCGGCTTAACATACACGGGCGTGTATTAAGGAGGTGGTCCGTCGGGGCAGCCGAGGCAGCCCATGGGTACCTACCACCACCACGTGGAGCATTTCAGCAAGTTTGTAGTTCGTATTCCGTTGCCTAGCAAGCACGCTGGAGACAGCCTTCGCCTTCCGACAGCACATATTGGGCCGCTACAGCGCGGCGCGGAGGTGTGTACGGACCAGGCAGGGCAGCGAGTGGAAGGGCGAGTTCGCTAGCTGCCTCCAAGCAAAGGGCGCTCATCGATCATCGGCAGACTTCGGCCAACCATCCTCAGGCCAACGGCTCAGCGAGCGTGCCGTCCGCTCAGATAAGGAGGCGCTCACCAAGATGGCTCATGCCAGCGGCAGCTACGCTAGCTACGCCAACGAGCTGGGATGTGCGAATTCCGTCGATTATGCTTGGTTACAACTGTTCAGTGCAGGGCTCCACTAAGCTCGCTCTGCCCCTATATATACCATCGTCCACGCGCTTGACCCAGTCGTACCGCCAGAAATCAAGGACAGGTTTGACCACGAGCGAGCTCAACCTGGACGACCCCGAGGAGGTCGCCCGGTCCGTGCTCGTCAGGGCAGCAGCCGTCCGCAAGCACATGGCTATGGCGGGAGGCAATTTCTCGATAGCCCAGCATCGTGGTCGTCTATGTTATGCGAGCCTGCGTGGGGGAGGCTTTGACCCTGCGCTACGCAAGGTCGACATTGGTGACTACGTCTATTACCGCAACACTACGTCAACTAGCTCTCTGGAGGCCGAGCGATGCGTGTGCGGCCTGGGATTGGTGTCGTCGAGACGCGGCCGTCAGGGGTGGTCGTGTTGGAGGGCAAGGGCGGAGGGTGTAGTGTTACACGTTCCCAAACGTCACCCCGAACCTAAGTCTGTAATAGGTGGTAGTGAGAACTACCGGTTGATAGAGTTGTGAGCTTATATAGCTCCGGCGATGGTAGGGATAACACAGAGTTCAACTCCACTACCGGTTTCGTAGTGTAACCATTGGGAACACGATCGCAACTACGAGTAAGACATGTCGGCAATCCGACTAAGTCTAACAACCGATGGTGTAGTGCGTCAATACGCCACTACCAGTGGCACAAAGCCACGACTATGTGCACACATGCGACATAGCCCCGTGCCGAGCCGCCCAATAGCGTCTCGTCACCACATGCACGCTGCATCGCATGCATGATACAACAACTATCCCCCCTCAGGCTGCAGCGTCCCCGCTCGCACGCAGGCGAACACGGTTCAGCTCATGAGCCATGTCAGGAGTAAAGTTGCGAGCAGGTTCCCAAATGTTATGCTCAGACGAGTAACCGGCCCATTTGACCAAGTACTCGTGCACTTTGCGCTTGCGTCCGCCAGCCCGACCCACACGCCGTACACAGTAGTCCAGTACACGCTAAACGCTGTACAGGGCTTGGTTATTATGCATCCATTCCACCGCTTGACCGCTCACGAAAATAATATGTAATGCCCGGCATGACACGGGCGTGGATGAAGGGGGTGGTCCGTCCAGGCAGCCGAAGCTACCCATGGGTACCACCACCATGGGACAGATAGAAGGGGGGTTGGAGCTTGCAGGGGTGTCCGGGTGATACCGGGTGCCCCTTGTTCGCCCCCCTATGGGGGTTCTCTATGCTCGGGGTGGCCAGCCGGGCTGGGGCTGTCGGTCGGGCTTAAAGAGTTCGAATCTCCGTGTGTTTATCACTGTCGTCCAGTGGACTGACGTTCGGTGGAGGGTACTGCAGCAGGCATGTGTCTGCTCAGCAGTGAGGCCAAGTCCGCGGAGGAGCTGGATGGGTCATATTCTGTCGAAGGGTGCCGGTGTACCCAATGCTGATGGCTTCCTGGGGCGTACATCGCACTTTCCAGCCTGCTTCCCTGACGAGTTCGTCATGTTGATCCATCGTGGCGTGTGTCAGAGCAGTAGCCAACCTCCAGGATATAAACCGTGTGTTTACTGCGGGCCGACCGTGTGCGCGGATACTGCCCTTTCTTGGTCGCATGTCACTCACGTGGCTCCGTGCCACCTGCCCATCACCGACGATGAGGTTGACCCGCGGCTGGCCAAGCCGCAGCTCACCCTTGCCTGTGAGGTCTGTCGTATGCCCGACTCCGAGGAGTGGATGCTACTCTGCAACTCGTGTGGTACGGGCTGGCACACCTATCTACTACTGCCTCGCTCATGCCGCCATTGGAAGGGGTTCCGATGGAACCTGGATCTGCGGCGGCTGCAAGCGAAAGGGCGTCACCGTCGAGCAGGTGGAGGCCAGGAGCGCGACACGCGCCCGTCATTGTTGCAGCCACCACCCTCGCTCGCCAAGCTTCAAGGCGCTTTATTTTGCCATGCGCGCTCACTGGCGTGGGCGCTCCCGCAGCAAGGCTGAGGCCGAGGCCGGGGTTGTCGTGTATGCCGGCAAGCACGGCAACGTGCATCACTTCACACTAGAGTACCCCGACAAGACGTCCGAGCTGGTCAGTCTTAAGGTAGGGGCCGGTCCAGCCGCCCTGAGCGCGGAGGAGCTCACCCGCGCAAGCAAGAGTAGGGGGGTTATTTTGCTTGAGGGCCTGGTTTCCGAGGTGGGCCAGGTGGTTGATGTAGCAAAAGCGCACGCCCGTGATGCTGTGATTGTGCGAGTCTCCCGTGATTACCTGTGGACTGCAGGTGAAGCACGCCTGCGTTGGCTCCAGGCCAGGCGGGCGGATGGCCGTTTGTTAGTATTGCCGTGTGTTACGTGCATGCATTTGGCTGGTGCTCATAGCAGGAGGCAAGCGTCGCCATGGATTTATCAGGCGCTCTGCCGGTTCTGTGCCGTTGTTTCCTGTGCCGTTGTTTTAAGGGGCTTCATGTTGCCCGTGTTGAGTACTACTGGTTGTGAACGGGCGCGCAACTGGCAGCCAGCACTCTCCCGGCGGCTTCGTGCTTTGGGGGGGGGGGATCCAGTAAGCTACCTGACATGTTCCAGCTTCTCTTGCTTCTAGACAGCAGCACGTTAGTTGGCGTGACAGCTGCCACGCCATCTCGTGTAACTGCCATTAGAAGGAAGAGAAGCTGGAACAGGTCAGGTGACAGCTGTCAGGGAGAAGAGAAGCTGGAACAGTAGAAGGAAGAGAAGCTTGAACAGGACGCGTGACAGCTGTCAGAAGGAAGATAAACTGGAACAGGACGCGTGACAGCTGTCAGAGAGCACAAAACGAAAAAGGCTAGAAGGAAGAGAAATAGAAGCTGGAACAAGGGGGCGGCTACCACAGGAGGGCAGAGCGGGGCTTGGAGCGCGTGCGGAGAACGCAAAGAGAAGTAGCGGAGAGGGCGCGACAGCGGTTGGGCCGACATGACAGCCGCCCGCAGGGCAGCGTGTGAGTGAGATATAATGAAGGGAATCTGGAACTGGCAAGGAGACATGGAAGGCATGGAAGGCCAGGAAGGAATGGAGTTGCGGAACGCGGGGAGGGAACGCGCCGTACATAACGGCAGGCGCTCAAAGTATGCAGCGAGCTTCAGGCGCGCTCCAGGGCCCCGCGGGCAATTATCACAAAGCACAACAGCATGAAGCCGCCGTTAAAATGCTGGCTGCCAGGTGTGAGACGTCACATGTCTTGCTCTGTACCCGCCCGCCCTAATGGAAACGTCGCGCCTGTATGGCCGTAGAGGCGGGCTCCCGCTCCCTCCTTCTGTGCAGGTTTCTCTCTTGTTTTATGTACTACGGCAACTAGTAATGCTCAGAACGGACACAAGGGATGTTTCTCAGAACACGGGCATAGGGGCGACGGCGCGCCCACTGAACCCGTAGCGGCGCTTGCCGCCAGCCAACAACACTAGCCAAATGCATGTAGCGCACGACACTACGAGCAAACGCCCTTCGGCCTTCCGGGCGCGGAGCCAGCGCAGACGCACATCTCCTGCACTCCACAGGTAATCATCACGCGGGACACGCGCCGCCGCCGCCTCACGGGCGTACGCTGCCGCCAACTCAAGCACTGTCTCCACATACATCAGAGGCCTCATTTGAACGCGCAGAACTGTCGGCAGTTGGTTAGGAAACCGTTGGGTTTGGCCCCTTATCGGCGCATCGATAACGTCTATAAATATATGTTCGACCGGTCAATAATAGTGTATGACGCATCGCAATACGGTTTGCTTGGCAAAAGCATACGCTAGGCGGGCAATGTTGAAAAGTACGTTTCGATTGAGGTGGCAATGCATTGAGGTGGCAATGCATTGAGGTGGCAATGCATATGGTATGTCATGGGCGTGGTTGAGTAAGGAACTGATATTTTGACTATAAAAAAAAACACAAAGCATTTCGCCCCGAAGCGTTACGAGAAGAACGGTTTGTTGGTTCGTACGTTGATTCCCGAGCCGGCGCCGATGCGACGGCGAGGCAGATAAATCTTGTCGGCAATGAATCTTATGGTCTGATGTTGATTTGCCAGACTGGTTCCAAGTTGGATTGTATGTGTCGGCGGTGGCCTCTGTGGCCTTTGATAGCGTAACCCGGGGGTAATCCTACCTCCAGGGAGACTGCGTACACCCTTTCGTAATCTGTCACGTTTTGAGTCCAGGGAGGCTGCTTTTTCCCTGTTATAAAAGGCGTGCATTTTCAGTCGTGAGCAACCAGTACAAACTAATACGTGGTTCGACCAGATACACGCTGAGCGGGCTAAAGCCTGAACAACTGAGCGCACATAAGCATCAAGCGCTGGGTCGGTTTCTTTTGCCAGTAACCCTCGAGGCACTACTTTATTTGGGTCTCTCTCTCTCTGGGTTGGGACTTACGCACGAAGGCAACGGACCAGTGCACAGCAGTGCTGTCCCTCCCCCTGTCAGAGATCCTCGCAGCCTTCGGCTCAAGATCCCAAGCATCGACCCAAGTCCCTTCATTGAGAAGGACTCAAGAGTGAAGGCCAGGTGTTAGGCGGAAACGGCTGCGGTTGAAAGGTGGAAAACGTGCGTGGATTCGGATTCAGGAGGACCCGTGGGTCAGCCACATTCCAGGCGACCCGTTCTACATACAATTCTGCATCCGTTGTCGCATCTCGATACAAATACTCACGTATCTACGTGCTGCGAACGGTGCGTTACTGCTTCACATAATAACAGAACGGTTGACAGTTGGTTCATATGACATCTTGTCTAACAACACAAACGGACTTACACCACTAGGGTCCCCGTCATCATACGGCAGCCCTTGGACGAAAGGACGAGCCGTCGATCCTCTCCAGCCGGCAAGCGAAAACATTGTCTGGATATAGGTGTGGCGCTGCCGGGGTAGTACTCCTCAAAGATCTTCTAGAGCGCGCATGCACGTTCCGCCATCAGCTAAAAGCTCGTATTCAATTTTTATACTCCTGGGCATACCGTTGTTGCAGTATGTCGCTCATGGCCAAGGATGTATGGCCCCGCCTGGCGGCGGGCAGCTCTAAGCTGCATGCACATGGTAGGCATTACTTGATAGCTAGATAGGACGATCTAGCACCACTTCTGGCGCAGTCGTAGAAGACCCATCTCATCTGGCACGATCACACTTCCAAAACCACACGTTTACACGCAGACACACGCTGCCCGCCTTGCAGGTTGGGGAGGACCAAGCGGCGTCGGTGCAACGGCCAAAGCCCTCCTTGTTGCAGTCTCCGCCCCGGCCTCCGCACTGCTTCCACAGCTCGATAGTGCCTACAGGTGTAGATTATTAGCGGGGAAGCAAAGTAGGCGCGTCGCAGCTAGCTGCAATTGTATGTATGTATGTGAAAGCAAGCTTGCAAGTTTAAATGAAACATGATAGCGCAATGGCATGTGTATGCGCGTGTCGTAATAACCGAACCGGCAGCTCGCTCGCTCATCGCGGCATGGCTGTTAGACACACAGCACATAGACATGGCAAGCTCAGCACCAGCATAGCAGACAGCGGGCTCAATTCATAGCCCTTCCAAGCGCATCATGTAGAAGACGCAGATACGCCGGCGCCCAGCCAGGCGGGCCGCCCGCTAGCTGTTAGCTGTACGGCAGCGCCTGACCTCACCGGTGACACAGTCGCAGTTAGAGTCGCACTTGCAGCCGCCCTGCAGGTACAGCAGCGCGTAGTCTATGTTTAGCTCTTCACGTTGTGTGCGTTTCATTCTATCAGAAGGGGACTTTGGATAAATAAGATAGCAACATACACAGGTATGTTAATGTATGTATGTGTGTCACAGGAAGTAAGGCAGCATATATATGCACATGAGACGGCCCATTGTGAGCGGTCGTGCTACAGCCGACCCATACATATGCATGCGACCAACTTGTTTGACTTACTTGCGTAACAGAAAGATTGCACTTGGTGCACTTGTTCACAGAGCTATCTGTTATTACCCCGGTTTAGGGAGGCCAATGATGAAGGAATTCAACGGTCAACCGGCCATTTCAGGAGGACACTGAAGGATGCGTTGCCTACCGCATCATGTACCGCATTATGCAAGCAGATTACAGATTACAGGTACCCTTCCAAGCCTGTGCGCACGGGCGCACTTGTGCGCAGAACAAAATGATATTACCGGCGGCATGACAATGGCGGCGGCTGGCCCCGCTATGAATGTGTACCTCCGCACTGATCCTATGCGTCCAAGGGGTCCCTTGTGCTCGCACGAGCGCTACCAATGCTGTTTACAATTCATGGAGCTGGCAGACTAGCTAGATACTACATGCAATTATTATTATTATTCTTGCAGGATGCTCATCAACTGGGCACAGTAGTGCACATTTCATCCCGTAGCCATACCGCAACCTGACGGCGCGTCATCAATCATAGATCATTGACCATACCTGGCGATGCGGAAGGCTCGCATTGCCACCACCACACTGTGTCTCGGCGGCATGTGAGGCCCGCTTTGCAGGTTGGGGAGGACCAAGGGGCGTCAATGCAGGGGCCATAGCCCGCACGACCACAGTTTCCGCCTTCCAAGTAGCCCATGCCTCCGCACTGTGCCCAGGCATCAACAGTGCCTGCTGCACTCCCGGATGGGCGAGAAACATTAGGGGGCATTAATGCACACATACATTTTGCCGTGCAGACAGCAGGGACGAAGGCAAGCACATGCTGCTGGGAGTAAAATGGCAATCGAGAAACGCCGAGAAGATATCGACAACGCTATGCAATGGGGTTCCTGCTGCAATGGCTGCAACTCGATTAGTCACATCAGTCGGCTGCGTGTTTACTTCCGTGCGTGTCGAGGACAGCGGGGCTGTACCCGTACGATAAAAAGCCCAGGGAAAACAAAAGCGCGAACCCGCTGCCAGCCGCCGGAATCTCTTCAAGTCATGAGCTTACTTCCAATCGCTGGCTGGCTTACTTGGGGGCGGCGGGCTTGGGGGCGGTGGGCGTGGAGGCGGCGGGCTTGGGGGCGGTGGGCTTGGGGGCGGCGGGCTTGGGGGCGGTGGTCGCGGCGGCGGTGGTGGCGGCGGAGGAGGGGGAGAAGGTAGGGCCGCGAACAGGAACTGCTGCGGTGCTTCCGCCGCGGCACAGTTGGTGAGCTGCAGCTTGGCGAACGCCACCGGCCCTCCGACGACGGCGATGCACAATTTTTCGGACATTACTGACCGCATCATGTAGCCACCCGCGGTGTTGGGCACGATGTAAAACATCTGCTCGCTCAAGCTGGAGGTGTCGCACGTTGCCAGCATGATAGCTGACCCAGAGGTCGGCTTGGCGCTCCAGCAAACGCCGCTTCTGGCCGTTGCAATGCGCCAGCTGGCAAGAACTCCTGTTGGGAGGGAATAAACAACTTCGAGAGGTCCCTTCTGTGTACAACATGCCTTAATGCCTGAGATAGACGATCAAGTAAGCAAACTGCGCTAGACACACAGTCGACCCGAACACAGGCCGTCTGCTGCTGACTGCGGGGGAGGGAAGCTGGCTGGGGAACACGGCTCAACCCCTTCCACCCAGCATGATCTATCTATGGACCTATGATGTACACTCCGCCGCAGCTATCTAGCAAGCGGCTGGAGCTCCGTCCCTTTTCGGAGTCTGGATACTGCTCTGACATACATCACCAAAGCAAACAGCATGACAAGCAAGCAGATGGATCAACACGACTAACTTGCCACCATACCCAGGGCAGCAGGCTGTAAAGTGCTGTTCACGTCACACGAAGCCGAGCGATAGCATCGGGTGCATTGGCACCCATCGACATACAGGATATGACTCCGCTCCTCCGCGGCCTTTAACTCACTGCTGAGAAGTTGTATACATGCTCCAGCGGAAGATAACCCCCAGAGGGGGGCGAACAACGGGTGCCCGGTACCCTCCAGACACCGATGCACGCACGTTTCGAGCAACCCTGTCCACTTCATCCCCTGGTGGCTGGTGCTGCCCATGAGCAGCTTCGTCTGCCAGGACGGACCTCTTCCTAAATCCACGCCCGTACGTACGTGTCGTGCCGAGATGGGGTATACATCATTATCATTATTGTTATGAAGCCCCCTTTGTACATCTCCCAGCCGCACCCGTGAACACGAGGACGAAGGTCTGTGGCAAGCCTCCGTGGCAGTTCCACTGTTGCAGCGCCACCCCCTCGACATCATTGCCAGCAGGCACGTCCACGCAGAAGTCAGAGGAGATGGAGGCGCGGATGACGATTCGCAAGCCGTCCGTCAGTTCTGTTCACAGGTGGGTCCGGGCCGCCGTATGCTGTCTTCAACAGGGCTATTGTGCGTGTTGGACTGGCAGCTGGGAATGCAGCGACGTGAGGACCATTCTCGGCTCTGACTGATTTGTTAATTTAGCAACCCTTGCGCTGAGTGTTGGAAGCGGCATGTATGCACACACGGTTGCATGTGGCGCACAGGCACTGCTGCCTTGTCTAGACCAGCACGGTAAACCTCAGCATGCAAATTTAGAAGGAAACAATTGGACAGAACAGATTAAGAGTGCACCTAAACGGGGCAAACGAAACATGCATGGAAAGGCAGGGCAACTTGCTGCATGCAGTTGAGGGGGCTGCGTTACGCGGCAAGGTAAGGTGCAGGCAGCAGACCGGCGCGGTACAATACGCAGATCGGTACGTACCTTTGGTGGCTGTGACCGAGAAGACCTGCGCGGATGTGCCTATGCAGTTCCATGCCTGAAGCTTTGCGCCGTTACTGTCGCTCCCGCCTATCACATCTAGGCACAGCCCCTCGGAGGCCTTGGGCCGCAGCACATGTGCTCCAGTGGTGGGCACGACGCGGATTGAGAAGAGCTGGTCTTCGGCGTCCGGGCGGCACACCGCCAGCACTAATGGGGCGCCCGCCGCCGCTGCCAAGCTCCAGCACAGGGCGTTCTGGCGGGTCTTCAGCCGATTCCAGTCCCCTGCTTGCACATACATGGTCGCATAGCGAGCAGGAGGGAGTGGGTGCCTGTCCCATGCAAGCTCCATCAACATGGCCCGCCAGCACAAGATACCTCGCTCGCACCTTCGCGCCTCAGGACAAACATCTGCGCCACAGCGTAGCCAATGCAATCCCATTGATGGAGTTGCGCTCCAGCTATGTCGTCGGCTCTGGGCACGTCCACGCAGCCGTTGGTGGATGTGCCGGTGCGAACCGTCACAAGGGAGCCGTCTGGGAGGCCTGGGCGCATGCATGGGCCGCGGCGGCGGGGTTACTCGTAGCGCTGGGCAGCAGGTGCAAAGTGTAGGCAGCCTTTGGCATGCGTAACTTCATCATCCACGCTGGCGGCGGACGGGCAGATGAATTTCATTTCTTTGGGGGAGC
>LSYV01000032.1:879565-929774 GCA_001584585.1 Gonium pectorale | reverse complement strand
AGTGGGGCATGTTGGGGGTAACGGGGGGGCCCAATGCGGTTGGAAGCGGCCGGCTGCGGAGGTGGGGCGGGGGGTCAGATTAGGAGTATGTGTTCTCGCTAGAGGCCTGAGGCGCATACCGTCCCGAACCACCGAGGCGAACCGGCGGGGTGGGGGAGCGGATGGTATGGGCGGGGATTGCGGAGAGGGCGCAAAGATGGGCCGGAGGGGGGCGGACGGGAGGGGTACACTTCGCAGCCCCCACATCATCCCCCACTCCCTCCTTCCCACCTCCCGCTTCTGCTGTCCCGTCACTGCGGCCTGCCCACCTGGGCGTTCATAAAAGCCACGCGCCTCTATCTGTCTGTCCAACAACCACTTTCACCAACCTGCGTGTTGATGACGCTGTACTTTGCGATGATGTCGTCCCATTTGAGCGCGCCGGCATTGAAGCGCAGGCCATAGATGACCTCATCGATAGACTTCTGGAGGTCCTGCGCTCGCGCAAGCACCTGCAGAGATGCGTGGTAGTGCGTGTTAGGGGAGGTGTGGGAACTGGACGGGGGGCCGGGAGGGGGTGCGCAGTGTGGTGGGGTAAACGGGGTATGTGTGCGCCTGCTGTCCGCGAGAGGAAGCGAGCTGACTGGGACGATCGTGGGGATCTAGAACAGCGGTGGGACGGCAAGTGGATGCGGTGGGACAGAAACCCTCACCGCTTTCAGGTTGCCTTGGGTCGGTGCCCCGCCCATGAGGGCTGCCCTTGGGTCCGCCGTCGCAGCCATAATGACGAGCGAGTGTAACGCTTACGTAGAAGCAAAAGAGAGGTCGGATGAAAATAAATACGATAGGTCGTTCTCTTCCGTTCTGCGTAAGTCAGCCACTTCCGCAACGTCTCTATCCCATACTGCTAGGCTATTTTGATACGAAGAACACCTTCAATTTCAGCCCATTTGAACTTCGCCAATCTTCCTTTCGACATGGCCAAGGCGCTGCTGACGGCTATCCTTGCGTGTGCTCTGATGGCCTCGTCTATGGGCAGCGTCATGGTGGGCGGCAAGAGCCCTGTCAAGGTGGACGACGAGGGCGTCGCCTCGGCTGCCCAGTTCGTGCTCGCCGCGGCCAATGGCCCCAGCTCCTGCTCGGGGCTGTGCGCTGGGCTGCGCGAGGACGGTGAGCGAATGGTTTCATCGCGAGCGAGGTCCTCAGGGCACTGGGATGGGGGTTGGGCGTCGCGCGCCTCCCGTGGGTTGCCGTTCTCACCATAGTGCATATGCCTTTTGCTGCTCAAGCGGTCGTTGTCACCTGAATATTTCGTATCGCTGTGCAACCCCGGGCTCTCCTTAGCGGAGGAGTGGCTGCCTGCGCCACGAAACCCATATTACCTCGAAACCCATTGAAGTGCCCCCGCTCCCCCTTCTCAGGCGAGCTGAAGCTCGTCAAAGTGGTCAGCGCCACCAGCCAGGTTGTGGCTGGCGTGCAGTACCACCTGGAGCTGCTCATGGAGGACACCGCCACCGGCAAGCAGGTGGGGCCGGGGGGGCGCCCGTTGGGTCGGGATGGCTCTGCATGCCTTGAGAGAGGCAACGGGTATGGGATGTGGGGATAGTGGAAGTACAGCAAAACTTGGAGCTGCTGCTCGTGGGCACTGCAGCTGCCATGCCGGGAATGTAAAAGGCTGCGGGACATCTGCGGGCGGGTGGTCCGGCCCTCTATCTGCCGGTCCTACGCTCGTTGCCCAACCCTCCGCTCGCCTTCTCTCCTCTCCTCCCCTGCCCTTGAGCACGCCTCCCGACATCTCTCCCCCCGCCCGCGCAGTCGCTGGTGACCACCTCGGTGTGGAGCCGCCCCTGGCTGGCCGCCAAGAACGATGCCTCCCAGCCGCCCACCCAGATCACCAAGCTCAACTTCAAGCGTGTGGAGGGCACCGAGGCCTAAGGGGAAAGGGAGGACCCGCCCCCTCGAGGCCGGGCAGAGGACCCTCGTCGGCGTCTGTGTGCCCTCCTGCCACCTGGGTCGCCGGGCTATGTCCTCTTGGCGGCGGAGGGCAGCATCAACTCGGCACATAGCCCAAGCAGTGCGATCATAGCTCCGCGGCCGTGGTACCACCGGACGGCAGGCCGTGTGTGCTCGTGAAGGCTGCAGACGGAGGCGATTTAGGCTGACCCGGGGTCGGTCGCCGCTGAGCGGCTTGGGGCTGACAAGCAGGCTTCGGCCGTTGGGCGTAACGGACCGGCCTGAAACCCGGGCTGCACGCGGGCCTGGTTGGCGCTGTGTGTGTGTTGGTGCTGTACTGAGCAATGCGGAGGAGTTTGGCATCCGAGGCCGCAGGGCAGTAGCGGCCGAGGTTGCGGCACAGCGCTTCGGCAGGTGTTCAACAGCAGGTTTTCTACATGCTTGACGGCGAGCCCTGCGGTGTGGCCACTGGCGGCTGTGCGACCTCCCTCCCCACGGCGCGCGCGGTTACATGCCGGTAGGGGCGTTGGTGGCGCAGCAAGGGACCGTACGGGCGTGCGGACGGCCCGTTGTACAGTAGCATTATGGGTTTGTTTGTTTGCGGTTTGTGGGCCAACTTGATGCGGCAGCACGAGATGGCATTGATGCACATAGCATGCGCTTCAGTAAGGTGTGCTGTAGACCCTTCCGGTGCTCGGGTATCCCCGTCCCGCAGTTTGTGCTGGGGCGTGGGAGCTCCATCTAGGAGGGCAGCGTGTTATGTGGGTACTTCACATTCCACAGCCGGTGGAATGTATAGTATGACCTATAAAACTTTTGGCCTTGCACGCGCGGCCATTTTGATACGTTGTGGCATTCGGTTGTTTTTTGGACGAGGTTCCCACGGCGACATACTGCAAGGCCGCAAGCGCGTAAATACCTGCCGTGCACCGGCCTGTAATCTACTCTCACCAGAGCCCCTATGCCGTTGGGGTGACGTGGGAAGCGCAGCTCGGGGCTGGTCGGTCCGGCTGTCGATGAGCGTCCCAGCAGGTCCACGACTCGCTTTGTGTCGGCCATTTGGTCGGCATTGTAGGGCCAGCAGGGATGTGGCCACGCGGTGCCGTGCGATTGTCCTAGTACGCAGTGATCTAAGAAAGCCAGTCGAGTGACGCCTCCCGACACCCGGCCATGGGATACAGCACATTGTACCGCATGGGCGCACGAGACAGGGGTTACGTAGCCCGGCAGAGGGCGGGCGGGTTTGGGACAGGTTACAGTTACAGGTTACACGTCCGTCAAAGCCGTGTTGGGAAGGCAGGGATGGCCAGGGCAGCAAGCAGCGGGGCGCGTGGAGGACGGTTGGGGCCTCACCAGCAGAGACGGCGCCAGACGCTGACAGCAGGGCCCCGGCAGTGCGTTATGAGCACATAAAGTCGGACACACCACCGCGGGGTCATTTAGCAGGGGCGAGCATCAGCTGGAGGGATTACTCCCCGTCCCAGCTGCCAGCTTCTTGGAGTTTTGGCCGATGTGGCAGATGGGAGCTCCCCAAGTACCTGAGGCATGAGAGCGGGGAAGACACAGCAGGCTCCGTGGGGGCTGCCAATCGCCAACCCGAGACGCCAAACCGAGCAGCACACGGTTTGCAACTCTTCACACAATCGAAGCGGGACATGGCACACGCTGTTGGCGAATGAGAAATGGTTTGCGGAGAGTCATGCTAGGGGCTCGTGGGGCAGCTCGTCTTACCCTGTCGCATCTGTGAGGACCGCAGCGAAACCGCTGCGAAACCGGTGATATGTGGGACGGTCGTACGCTGCCTCTACGCGCATGACAATTTTCGATTCATGACACGCGTGTGCTTGCGTGGAGTGGTGCAGGCATCGCGGGGGGTGGGGTGGGGGGAGGAGCCTGAGGCCAAATCCACGGCTTCAAGGGCCCCTTGTGTATGACACCGATGTACGGCGTACGGTGACGCCAAGCAAAGGACATGTGCGATGAATACAGCTTCACTAACTGTAAACATATTTTGTTATCAGCACCCTCGGTCCGTCGTCCGCACAAGCGTCCAGGACATTCCGCGCTGGCTTTACTGTTACCCAAACCTTTAGTCGGCAGCAAATGACAGCTCTAATGAACTCGCGATCTCTAGCTAATAGGCTTCCGACCGCATCGTCCTCAACGCCGAGCACAAGCGGGCGATGCGCGCCTGCCGTCGCTCGGCCCGCTCTTATACGTGGCAGCTGGTCTCGCTGTGTGTCCGAACGAGCATCGCGACTGGTAGCCGAAGCGAGCAAGCGGACGTCGTCCGTCTCGAACAGTCTCATCGCGGTGCTGAAGGATGAGATCAAGTATGAGCGGGAGTCGTATCGCCGCGAGGAAATGTTGCTTGGCGGCCCTCCAAACGACTTTGAGCTCGGAGACAGGACCGGAACCAACATGTTCGTGCTCGGCAAGCGGTTTGGCAACGAGAACATCGTGGTACGCGTCAGCATCGACAACCAGCCTGACTTCGACGAGGAGGAGGGGGAGGAGTACGAGGACGAGGACGAGGAGGGGCTACCGGTGGAGTTCCAGGTGAACATCACCAAGGAGGATGAGGAGGAGGTGCTCGTGTTTGAGTGCGAGAGCGACGGCGAGTACCTCGTCATCAATCGTGTGGCGCTCGACAGCCTGGACGACGATGAGCCGGGGATGTCGTACAAGGGGCCCGTGTTTGAGAACCTAGACGACACGCTGCAGCAGGCCTTCGTGGACTTCCTTGAGGAGCGGGGCATCAACTCGTACTTGGGAGAGTACATCCGGGTGTACCTAGCGGACAAGGCGACGCTAGAGTACCAGCAGTGGCTGGGGCGCATGCGATCCTTCATCCAGCGGTGACACCTCCCATGCCGGCGGGGACAGCTGGGTGATGTTCGCTTTGGTATTTGCAGGATGGTGTAGCGAACGCATTCAGATCTTTAGCTGGACCTTTGCCCTGCTAGACCGCTAACGACGCTCCTGTGGCAATGCGGCCTCCATAGCGCTGCGCGTGCCTGCGTGGCGGTCATATGCATAACCAGCTAGAATGACGTGCGGCTGCGAAAACAGACTCAGTCGCAATAAGCCCAAAGCGGACACGCGGGCTGGAAATAACTCGGTATAGCTCGGCAACTGGCATGTTCGTACCGCCCGGCGGTCTTTGTAAGCAAGGGCGCCGTCCCATGGGTCGGTCGCCATCACCGGACTGCTGCGCCGGCCTGTCACGCATGCAATTTCGCGAGTCACCGTACGGCGAGTGGACGGCAGTACTGAAGGCTTGTATTTTGTACACGGCCAGCTACATCATGAGCCGCTGTATCGTACAAGGTGTAGCCGGCATACGGTCGCTGAGGTTTGTAGGTTTTCTGTTCATGGCATGGCTAGGCCTAGCGGCGTTTTGTGGCGTCAGCGCTATCCCGCGTTTGCTTCGAAACGGCGTGTGGCAGGGCCGTTTTGGCAGGCTGGCGGGAACAGCTCTGCCGCTCGGATTGATGTGAAGGTGCCCGGGCCTGCATTGACGATCCGGTGCACCTAGCTGTGGGAGCCAGGGGAAGCTGTAGGCTATGATAAGCTAGAGGCCCGGAGAACTAGGAGACTCTCCGTAGGAACCATCTTGCCAGACATGGTACCCGGACGCTTGTTGAACAAGTCGCTGAAGAACATACATCAATCAGTAACGAGCCACAGGGAAACGATCCCCGTAACAGTTAGTATAGTATGGTAACTGTCGTCCTCCCGACGGCCCCGGGTGGAGTGGCAGGTCCACTTAGCCTAGCTTCGGAGCGTACGGCTGTCCTCAGATCACACACCTTCGACCCATACCCCAGTGTGTGCTATTACTCATGTCTCATAATGATCACTGACGTGTTCAGTTACAATGTGTGAAGGAGTGTCGCGGAATGCCGCTTACAGAAGCCCTGTGCGCCTGTCTGGCATGCAACGATTGTAGAGAGACTCATGGCGAGACTCTGTCGTTTCCGTTTACCACACGGCAAAAGCACGGAACCGCCGAAAGCTCCCGATGCCCGCGACAGCGTACACCAGTCTCGCCGCCGTTGCATCGCAGCCGTAATGAGCACCATAGCAATTCGCTGAGGCGACAGCCCCGGCACCAATCCGCAATGTCCGTCGTAAGACCCGTCTCCGTGCGGTACGCACAATATGTCCCAAGCCACATATCCAATCGGACACAGGGAATAACCGTACCTCACGTCTTCCAATGTACCGTATGCATGACGGGCCAACAGCTAGTACGGGACCAACTACTAGGTGTGCAGTACAGCCTGCTCTCGCACATTCAACTCTCCTCCCTCACGCTCACTCCCAATCTCGCTCTGCCACTCGTTCAACTCTTCTGCAGTCCTGACTGCGCATCACAAACAACACGCGAAAGCCACGGGTCTGGCCATTCCGACGAAGGCGTAGCCCCACAGGTCCACCAAGTGACGGGTCAGGGTAACACGGATTCATGGCAAGCGTTCTATCAACTTATCCTACTAGTCAATCTCCATCGTGAATC
Organism: Gonium pectorale; assembly: GCA_001584585.1. Classification (NCBI taxonomy): domain Eukaryota; kingdom Viridiplantae; phylum Chlorophyta; class Chlorophyceae; order Chlamydomonadales; family Volvocaceae; genus Gonium; species Gonium pectorale. The sequence continues at coordinate 923,320 of LSYV01000032.1, read as the reverse complement.
AAGAGCGCGTCGACGCCGACTGGCAATGTGCCCGCGCCCACTGGGGCTGCCGAGCTGCTCTCCCGCCTCTCCGCTTCAGTCCCCCCCTTCCCCGTCCATCTTAGGCCGCCGCGCCGCGGCCGCCACGCTCCTCGCCCGCCACCTCAATCTCGGCGCGCGCGCGGTCCACGACGTTCCGGAACATGGCGTAGAACTTGATGACGCCGCCCGTGATCCACTGCGGCTTGAGCAGCAGGCCGCCGCAGAGGACGGCCTTGACGGGCAGCTCCAGCATTGGCAGGTTGAGCACGAGCCAGAAGGCGGCGGTCCACACCAGCAGCACGAGCATGTTGAGGACCACGGGCTTCTCGCGAGCGTACGAGGCCATCAGAAAGTCCTTGAACGACAGGAAGCCGTCCTCGTTGGTGTCCGCGTCCTCCAGCCGGTCCGCCACGATCTCACGCTCGATGCCCTGATGGGGTGCGAACACGGAAACAGCGTGCTTAAAAGCAGCGTGTTTTAACCCCCCCAAACAATGTGCTCACAGACAGCAGCTAGCAAACATCTAACAAGCGAGGAACTTGGGATGTGTGATATGTGCAGAACAGCGTGCTTTATTTGGTTGGATGGGTGCGTGGATCAGGCGGGGCGTGGGTTAAACGGGAGGACGGGGGCAACGGCATGAGACATTGCGGCATTCGGCACACCGTCGGATGGGTTGGCATCTGAAGAGGGCGCTGCGATGGTGTGGCAGGTAGTGGGGGCGGGACAAGGGGTCTGGCAGCTCAGGCTGGTGAAGGCCCGCCGGTCCCAACCGCCTCCACACCCCAACCAGCGCAGCCCCGCGACGCCTGTCGCCGGTGAATGAGACACAACCGGAGCCGTGACGAATCCACCACGCCCGATCGGCTTCCCGCTGTCAAAGCAGCCCTCACCGTGGCTTTCCGGAGGTCGTCAAGCTTGAGGAAGTTGTCGAGGTTAAAGTCAAGCAGGCGGAAGACGGCGAGGGCCTTGGCCACCTCGGCGGGCGGCAACGCCGAGTCCCAGCCCAGCTTCCCCAGCTCCGCCTCCCCAAACACGGCGCGGGGGAACTCCCGGCTGTTGGACGCGAGTTTCACCTGTGATGACGGGGGCCGGCGCACGGGGGCGGGGATGAGAGCGAGATAGCAAGAGGTGGGGGCGTGAGGACGTGGAGAGGGGCGGCGAGGGCTCCCTTCCGGGTTCGAGGTCACAACAGTAGGCGGGCTGACGTATCCCTGGCCTGCGTGGCCTAGGGCCCGGCCTGCATCAGCCTGCACGGGCCTTGCCAACGCCTCGTCAGTCGATGCGCGACAACTGAACTATTCTCAAGCTGCGGCGAGCACCCACCCCTCTGCACTGGTCAGCCGCCGGGCAGCCAGCAAAGATCCGGCCCAGACACGGCATGATCGGCCTGGCCAGCCATCCCCGCGCCCCCGCCCGCAAGCAAATCCGTCGATCAGAGAGCCAGTCAGGACCGCTAGAAGGAGCCCGCCATGGTTTTACGTCGCGATCCCTGTCCTTATCGCCACCCACCGGCGCATACCGACGGCAACGTCGCCCTCTGACGGGGCCGTCACGTCCCCCGCCTACGGTGCCGGCCCCCCCTTACGGTGCCGGCCTCCACCGACGGTGCCTGCCTCCGCCGACGGCACCGTCATCCGCCGGCGGCACCGTCCCCTTCTGAAGGCACCGTCCCTCGTCAACTGCCCCGGCCTTCGTCCCCAGCTGGCTGAATCAACCGCAGTGCCCACAGCAGGTCGCACCTCGTCAAACTCTGCCTCTGCCCGTCCACCTCTGCCCCGGCCTCTGTCCAACTTAAATATCGCGACCTCGCCCTGCGCCGGCCTCTGCCCTGCCCCAGCCCCTGCCCGGCCACCCTTGCCCCTGCCCCGGCCACCCCTGCCCCTGCCCCGGCCACCCCTGCCCCGGCCACCCCTGACCCTGCCTCCCCTGCCCGGCCACCCTTGCCCCTGCCACCCCTGCCCCAGCCCCTGCCCGGCCACCCCTGCCCCGGCCACCCCTGCCCGGCCGCCCTTGCCCCTGCCCCTGCCACCCCTGCCCCGGCCTCCGCCCGCCTTACCTGATCGCGCACCAGCTCGATGAACGTCTCCATGTCCACGCCGGCACCAGCCGCGCGCAGCTTGCCGTACAGCGGCTCCATCTGCGCCGACGCGGCGGGCCCGAAGCGCTCCGCGCTGTAGGCCGCGTACGCGTCCAGCTGCTCCGGGCTGAGCCTGCCTGCCAGACGAGGCGTTCGGTCCAGTCACAGAAAGCACGCATACGGCACGGTGCGGTAAGAGCACGGCGAGGCGGCTACTGAACGGATCGTGGTGCCGAGTTGGGAACAAGTTTACGATAAGCAGCTCTATTGGAGCCCGGTGCCCGCCAAGTAGCTGTGCACTTATAGCTCGTGCTCGCGGTTTGTGCGCAGTAAGCGAGGGGTAATCAGCCGGGGCAAGACTGACGCTACCAAATGCAGATACCTGCCAGGAATGGGCCGAGCGGCCTGCGACTACAGGCAGGCGCCGGGATCACCCGCATTGTTGGACCTGCCGCCCGAGTCCGCAGCAATGCCAGAACGCCCAGCGTGGCACGCACGGTCGTATGCGACCCCAAGCTCTGCCATGAGTTTGAACCCATCAGCCCGCCCATTACCCCCGCCCCCCCTGCCGCATACCGCCGTCGGGTGGAGACACCCAATCCGATGGCGCGTAAGCACGCGAGTGCAAAGTCTAGGGGAGAGCGGGTCATGAGTCCTGTCGGCGCGGTCACTCCCTCACCGTTCCCGTCCGAGTCGAAGTGCTTGAAAACCAGGATGGCCTGGTACCGGAGTCGGTCTACCGGCCGGGTGTTGGTGAGGACAGACAGCCCGCCCAGGCTGCCAGCTCCAGGAGAGGGTGTGGCCGCCGCGTGCGCCACGTGCGGAGCCTGTGGGCAACAGGCGGTCCGCGGAATGGGAACGGGGCCCGACCCGAGGGGCGCTGATGGCACCCAAAGTACCACCCCCGCCTGCATCGCACGCCTCGCCTGGACTCGGAGGTGCCGCGAGCAGACGGCGCTCCTGGAAGTCCGCTGGCTGCCGCGCCACGCTCCTGATTGGTTTCCGCACATACCGCGGCGGCCCAGCGCGTTAAGGGCCATAGGTGCCCCAACCAATGGATACGCTAACGCTGTGCGGCCTATCGACCTGTGCAGCCGCTGCAGGGGTTGGGGAGGTAGTAGGTAGAAGGTAATATTTTGGCGCAAATTCCTCCCCTCTGTATTACTTATCAAATGCCTATTCGCCGCTTAGGCCTTCCATAATCGCCATTGTTTCCCTCAGCCGAATGTCGCACAGAGTTACGACAAACTTCGGCTTCCACTTTTGCTTCTTCCTTGCCAGAGCTCGCTAACCGCTTCGGATAGCTCACTAGACCTTCAGAGCACTCTATAATACTCTCGATTTTTGCCCTTCAGCTCCCCGTTTGAGCTCGGTCTACACGGACGCCGTGGGCCGGGCCCTGCCATGGCGGAACACATCGGCTCAGCTTTTGGTGAGGCAGCAGATTTTAATGAGGCGTGGGTCACGTTTGCGAAGCGGGCCTGGCCGAATGTTGAACATCCCTTCAGGCGCTTTGGCCAGCCAAGCGCCGCTACCGGGCGGAGGAGCGGACCTGCCGTTGTCACCGCAGTGGAGGCAGCCTTTCAACAGGGCCACTAGCATGGTGCGTTCAAAAGCCCAAAACGTCGAGAGGGTTGCACTTGCGGAACAGCGCGACCTGATATACCCCCCCCCCCCTCGTTCGACCCGCGAACGACAGGAACAGCCCATGAAAAGTGCCCTTATTGGGCCCTGGGACGGTAGCAATGCCGGAGCCCCTGGCTCCAAGCCGGACGCCGCCGCCAAACAGGCCGGTACCGCGTGGCGGGGCCCCGAGGGACAGCCAGGCCGCGATCCAAAGTGGCCTGAGAAGGATAGGACTGATTATAACGCGGCTCGCGAGCGTCCGGCGCCTGCTGGCCGCTGGCGCGAGCGGGAGGAGGAGCGCGATCGCAACACGGCGTGGGAGGCAGACAGGCAAGCTTGTGGCAAGCTGCTTCTATGCAGTGATAGCAGCACATGCCTAGCTCATGCGTGCTTTGGGCCTGCCGCTCAGGTGGGGCTCCGTCGAGGAGCCGCGTCGCTGGCAGGAGGAGCGTCCCAACGGTAAGTGGCGCTGATGGCTTGCCCACGACATCCTAAAATTTCACATGCGGCGCGATCGCTGTTTGGAAGTTGGCGGTCGGGATGACCTTCCATGGCCGTCTATCGGCCCTGAATTAAGCGTGCAAAGGGCCAAACAGTACGTCGACATGGATCTTACAAAGTTGTCAGCGTCCAGATCGCGTGTTCCGGCGCTCGTTCACTCTCGCGACTTCAGATCGCTGGGGTGGCGATGGCCGCGGCCGTGGCCGCCCGGAGGACCGTTGGGGCGAGCGCAAGCCGTCTGCTCCTCTGGGCGAGCGCGAATGGCTGCCTGGAATGCCGCCGGAGCCGGAGCTGCCCAAGCGCCCGGACCGCTGGGGTGCCGAGGGTGAGTCTACGCCACCTGTGGCGCAACGCGTCTAGCCCGGTTCAATGATGCAGGGCGGCCAAATCGGATTCTTTGGGTGGGGTGTTGCACTAGTTCTGGTACGGTGTGGCAGAGGACTGCCCGGGACCTCGTCCTGCATTCCCGGTACACCCTCAGCACCAGTGGGGAGACAGCGCTGAGCGACGAGTTGCTCTATACCCCTTATCCGTAGCCCCTTCAGCAGTCAGATTGCGTTTTTTTGTCTCACTCGCCCCCAATGACCTTCAGGCACGGAGCGCCGCGGCGATGAGCGCTGGCGGGCCCCTGGTACTGCGGGTGAGTGGCTTGTGTCCAAGGGTCCCCGATCTCCGCCCTTGTTGTGCAGCGGGCTCTGAGGGACCAAGAGTGGCTGGCTGCTCACGACAACCTGCTCTCTTTGCCTCGCCCCCGTAATGACTGCCGGTCTGCCGCCTACGCAGGCACAGGCGCCACGCTGGCTGGAGGGCCTGGTGCACCGGAGACCGGCTTCGCCGCCACCCAAGCCGGCAGGGGCCGCGGCTTTGCTGCCGGGCGCGGCCGGGGCCTCAAGCGTGAGTGGGGATCCCAGGGCCGTGTAGTGATCTGTCTTCCACGAAAAACAGCTTGTTCAAAGGGACGCGGCACGAAGGGAGCAGCGGGTTTGGGTCTGCAGTGGGGCAATGTTCAGTGATATTGTGACCAGACCTGGCTCTGCCGTCCGTAGGTAGTTCAGCGTCCCCTACCTGCGCCCTGTGTGCTTATGCAGAGCTGCCCCACGTCCCCTTGCGTCTCCCCGCCTCACTATTCGCGAACCTTGTGGCCCCGGTGCCCCTTCATGATTGCTCGACATGGACACCGGACGCCCGATCTGCCTCCTTTGAAACCTCTTCTCGCAGCCGTGGGCCCGGCTGCGCCGGGATCCACTGTTCCAGACCGCTGGGATGCCCCGCGCACTAGCCTCAACCTGGACAGGCAGGAGAGCGCGCTGGGCGGCGCTGGCGGGTCGGGCAGCGGCGGCGGCTCCGGCTCGGGCGGTGGACACGGCGGCAGCGGCGGCGTACGGCGCTACAGCTCGCCCGTTATGAACAAGATCTACAACCACCTCTTGTCCTCCAACGGCGAGAAGCTGCCCATGCCCCGCATCAACCCCGAGGTGCGCTTTGGGGCGGTTGGTCCCTGAGGTGGCTGGCGAGGGGGGCGGTTGGTGACTGGGTTGGGCGTTCTGCGCTTTACGGAGAACGAGGCCTGAAAAGAAGCAAGTTGAGGAGCCGCGGCAGGGCGGCACCGGTGATGTAATGTTTGGGTGGGGGAGCCCAAGGGGTTTTCAGATTAGCATTCCCGACACGAACAGCAGGACACTAGCACGCCCGTGCTTTTGTATATACAAGCATCTTGCGCCGCCTCTAGCAATGAGGGAGGGCATGCCCACGAGGGCACGACATGGTGTATTCTTTGTGGACCGCCCTGGTCGCTGCCCTTGGCATATCAAGCCACGTACGGACGCTGAAGCATGCCTTCCTGTCAGGTACAACTGCACGCTGTTGCATGAGAGCCGAACCTCACTCACTCCTGGTATCTGCAGGTAACGGTCATGTATCCGGAGTACCTGGCGGGCGCGGCAGCGGAGGCAGCTGCTGCAGCCGGTGAGTATGGGGGGCATGGCGCCGTGCAGTTGCGTTTGAACTTCTTAATATTTGCATGTCGTGGGGCACGTCTCGTCACCTTATGGGGCCTCCGTGGGCGAACCTAGCTGTGCCCAAGCGGCGGTGTCTATTCGGAAGTCCACTTATCAGAATGATCCACACTGTGTGTCCTGCCAGTTGAGTCCTTTCCCCGCTCTTTTCCTTCGGGAACCTACAGCTGCAAACGGTCCGTCCAGCGAGGGACCGGGCTCTGGGGCCGGGCTGGGTGCTCCCCCCGGCCTGCCGCCCCTGCCAGTCACCCCTGAGCTGTATCACCAGGACCAGTGGCTCTACAAGGACCCGCAGGGAGTGGTGAGTCGCGGGCTGAATGGCGCATTGGGCTTGAAGTGGTTTTCAGCACAGGTCCTCTGGGAGGCTTCGTGAGAGGTTGCTGGGTGCATTGTTGCGACACGTCAAGATCCGCTGTCACAGTGTAACCCGCTCTCGCGGTCCCCTCCATTCCGCCTGCCACTACGGAGCATGCAAACCACCGCCCTACATGGTTGCGTCCCTGCTTCGCTACATCATAACGTCATTATAACAGAGTAACGCCAAGCTGCTGCTTACACACATGTTCCCTTTTCCCTTGCCTTCTTTCACCCCAGACGCAAGGCCCCTTCTCCCGCACCGACATTCTGGACTGGCTCGCCTTCAACTACTTCGGTGAGGACCTGCCCATCCGCGCCCAGGCGCTCGAGGGCGCGCCATTCATTCCGCTGGGCCAGATGATGAAGCTGTGGGACGCAATCGAGCGGGGACGGCCCGTGGGTCCACCTGGCTTTGTGCCGAGCGCGCCCGCGGCACCGGTGGCTCCTGCGGCGGCCGTTGCGCAGCAGGTAGGCCCTGCGGAGCTCATCACCAGGGAAGTGAAGTGGGTTTGTGCCCAGCTCAGGGACCTTCGGCCTGGCTGGGTAGAGAGGCGCGTCCATGGTAGCAAATGAGAGACAGTTTGGTACGTGGGAGGACGGCTAATGAGACTATGTGATGATGTTACCGGGATTGCAAATGACGGTTGATGTGTCCTTATCATCGCCTTGAAACCCTGTGACCCTTGCCGTGCATACCGAAGGCGTCGGAGGCGCGCGTCATCTCGATTGACCCGCACCAGGGGATTTCCGCCGCCCTTGACGTCTCCCAGCCAGCAGCCCCGGAGCCCGCCGCCGCCCCGCCGGCGGCGGCTGCGCCGGCGGCCGCAGCCGGGGCTGCGGGCGGCAGCGGCGCTGCTCAGCGCACGTCGTCGCTCCTGGAGACGCTCCTGGGGCGGAAGCTGGCGTCAGAGGCGTCGCCGGCGGGCGGCGGCCAGGGCGGGGTCCTGGGCGCCGCAGGCGGCCCGGAGGCGGCCCCGCCATCCGGCACCTCGCCGATGCCCTTCACGCTGGACCCGCCCGTGCAGCTGCCGTCCGCGGGCTCGGGCGCCCTCGGGGGCCTGGGTGGCCTTGGCGGGTGAGTTCAGAGCTTCAGACCGTTACGTGCGCGTCAATAACAATGTGTGCTGACAGCTCAGTCCTGCCTGCCCCACACCGTCTGTAGTCCATTTGCCACGCTCCCCTGTGGCGAGTGGGAGCACGCTGTTGACCTCTCGGCCCCTTCAACCCGCCTCCATCACGCCTTGCAGGCCACTGGGCAGCGGCTTGGGTGGCTTCGGCTCGGGCCTTCCCGGCGCTTCCGGCCTGGGGCCCGGCGCCATCGGCGGCATGGGCCCGGGGAGTCTGGGCCCCGGCCCGTGGGGCGGTCCGCTGGTGGCGCCCGGGGGACCGCTGCTGCCTGGCTGGGGCCGCGACCCCCTCGTCGGGGTGAGTCGTTGCACAGGTTCCTGGCCGTGTTTGTGGGTTCGGGCCATCAGGAGTGGCGTGTGGCAGGATTCGCCTCACAGAGCCGGAATGGGCTAGGCGCGCAGGTCCCTAGCTTGTGATGTACTGCCGTGATGCTGTCTGTTGCTCATGCCATCCACCGCCGCTCCACGCGGTCTCGGCTTCACAAACCAGAGTCCTGTTGCTCGGGTACGGACGCGGCTGCGGTACAGTGCCCTACCCGTTGTTACGCAGCTTGCCCACGGACTCAGTACCATCCCCGCTTTCCGCTGCCGTTGCCCTGGGGCCGTTGAACGCAGGGCTTCGACCCACTTCGGCGGCCGGACATGCACCCCGGCATGGCTGCCGCGGGCATCTGGGGCGCGGCGGGTCCCTTCCGCCCCGAGGCGCCGCAGCTCGGCCCCGGCGCGTTCGCGCCGCCGCCAGGCCCCATGCCTGGCGACGCCCCGCCGCAGCCACCCAGCCTGTCACCCATGCACGACGGCGGCCTGCTTGGAGCTGCGCCCGCGGCACCGGCGCCTGCGCCCGCCAACCAGCCTCAGCCCGCGATGGCGGCACCGGCTCCCCAGCCCCAAGCGCAGCCTGGCGCGCCAGCGCCAGTGGCGCCACAGGCGGCCTCGGCCTGGGGTTCGGCCCCGGCCCCGGCCGTGGGTGCACCGCGCAGCCTGGCCGACATTCAGCGTGAGCAAGCGATGGAGGCGGCCCGCCAGGCTGCCCTCTTTGAGCAGCAGCAGCAGCAGCAGGCAATGGCCGCTGCGGCGCCGCCTCAGGGCGCGGCCGCCCCCGCCTGGAACGGAGGAGCGCCAGCCGTGGCGCCGGAACAGTACCGGCCGGCGCCTGCTCCCGCGGCGCCAGCGCCCGGGCTGCCGCCAACTCTGCAGCAGATTTTTGCGGCTGCGGGCAAGCCTGCTGCTGCTGCGTCGGATGCTCCTGTCGCCGCCCCAGCGGCGGCTCCAGCCGCTGAGCCCGCGCCAGCTGCTGCTGCTGCTGCAGCTGCTCCGGAACCCGCACCAGCCGCGGCAGCGACGGGTGGGGGCAAGAAGAAGAAGGCACAGCAGCTTGTACTCCAGGACCAGCCAAAGCCGGCCGCCCCTGCTGCGGCACCGGCGGCGGACGAGGCCAGTCAGGCCGCGCCACCGCGTCCCGAGCCCAAGCTGGCCCCGTGGGCGTCCGCTGCGGCTGCCAAGCCGCCGACTGCCGGCATGACGCTCCGCGAAATTCAGATGCAGGAGGCCGAGGCCGCGGCGCGCGCGGCCCGCGCCGCCGCGGCGCAAGAGGCTGCTGCCGCTCAGGCGCAGGCTCCGGCAGCGGCTGCGGCGGCAGCGCCCGCTGCTGCGTCCCCATGGGCCAAGATTGCGGCCTCGGCCCCCGGGCCAAATGCTGCCGTCGTGGCTGCCCCGCCGCCGCCGCCGGTGGCGGCGGCAGCCCCGGCTCCACCGCCTGCCTCCGCCTGGCGCCACCCGCTCGCAGCGGCCTGCGCCCGCTGCCGCTGCCCCCGTGGCCGCTGTCGCCGCCGACACCTCGCCGTCGCGCAAGGCAGCGGCGGTGGCGTCTCCGGCGGCGGCCGCTGTCGCGCCGGCGGCGCGCGGCGGCAGGGCGCCGCCAGCGGAGCCACCCGTTGGCGTCACCGGTACGGCGCCACGCGGTACGACGCTGGCTGAGCTGCTCGAGAAGCAGCTGAACCCGGCACCAGCGGCTGCTGCTGGGGCAGCGCCCAAGGCGTGGGGCGGTGCAGCCGCCAAGCCCGCTCCCGTCACCAACCTGCGCGCAGTGCTGTACGAGGAGAGTGCGGCGGACCTTGAGGGTGGTGCCATGGACGAAGACCTCTCGGACGTGCTGCCCATGATGCTGCAAAAGCAGCAGCAGATGCAGCAGCCGGCGCCGGCCCCGCCCGCTAACGGGGGATGGGCGGCTGCGCCCGCACCGCCGCCGGGCCCGACGCTGCGTGATATTCAGCAGCAGGAGGAGGAGGTTGCGCGCCGCCGGGCGGCGTCGGCCTCCAACTCTGGTCCGCCGTCGCGCCTGGCGTCGGGCCCCGCCCCCGCCGTCGCCGCCGGTGACAACGACGATAACATGTTCTGGGACTATGGGCCGTCAGCCGGCTCCGCAGCAGCCCCCGCACCGGCAGCAGCGCCATCGCGCCCGGCAGTCGTGGAGGGGCCGCGGCAGGTGACCCCCGCCAAGCCCGCTCCAGCACCCGCAGCACCCACCCCTCGCGGTGGGTGGGCGTCGGCGGTCGGTGCTGCTGCGCCGGCGCCTGCCGCGGCCGTAAAGGTGGCGCCGGCGCCAGCCGCCGCGCGCCCAGCGGCGGCTGTAGTGGCGGCCAAGCCTGCTGCCGCGCCTGCCCCAGCGGCGGCAAGGGCCGCACCCGCTGCGGCGGCGCCTGCCCCAACGGCGTCGACGTCATACGCCCCGGCGGCAAGCGCTGCGCCGGCGGCAGCTGACGACGCGGGGCTCTTCGACGGTGGCTTCCAGATGTCTTCGGAGTTCCGGGTATGTTTCCAGCGCGTCAAGATCCTGGGTCCGGTCAGATCTCTGTGGGTGTCGGAATTAGGACAAAGGCGCGTGCACAACTTTGGACGCTGTTGGGCAGTTTGTGGAGGAGGCATGGGCAACGGTGGCTGCCATGGCCAATTACCACCGTGGCCAGTTACCGCAACGCGCGAAGAACCCATCCGTTCGAGGGCACAGACCCTAGTGTGAAGCCCTTGCACGTATGCGCTCTCGTGCTGCTGGATCACGGTGCTGGCGTCGCGCCGATTGCCCCCATCAGCCTCCCATACGATTTCCCGAGTCCCTCCTTCACCACAGAACCCGCCCCATGAGACAAGACGCCCCATGAACCTTGCATTACCCCTTCCGACTTGCTCCCCGCCCACCCTCCACCCCCAGGCCTGGTGCCGCGCCAAGATGCAGGAGTTTTTCGGCAACGACGACCTGTCGCTGGTGCAGTTCCTGCTGACCGTCAACAGCCGCAGCGAGGTGGCTGACTACTGCCAGGTGGGGCCACGGCCCGTGGGAGGGCTCGTGCGCGGTTACAGGCTTGGGAGATCGGGGCAGAGGGTGCGCCTCCACCCCCTTCTCTCCGCCCTGCGCACGACGCGTAGCCGGTTTCCGCCTCTGCCTGCCGTTCTAGCACCATCCCCTTCCCTGACAGGGCTGCATGCAGCCTGCACTAATGTGCATGCAATCATGCCGATCCTTCCCATGACTCTTTTGTGTCATGTGCTTGGGTGTTCCTCTTTAACCCATACCCTCGCATCCCCGCACCCCAACCCCCACTCCCCCGACACGCACTGCCACAGGTGTACCTCCGCGGGAAGCCCAACGTCTCGACCTTCGTGGCGGATTTCCTCAACAGGAAGGACGCGGACATTGCCCGCCAGGCGTCGGGCAGCAAGGGCAAGAAGGGGGCCTCTGGCGGCGGCGGTGCGGGCGCCGCTGCGGTCGCTGCCAAGCCGGCCACAGGCAAGGCCGCCGGGGCCGGCAAGGAATGGCAGGCCGCCAGCACCGCGGCTGCGGCCGTCAAGGGCGGTACCGCCGCCGCCAACGCCGGCAAGAAGGGCGGCGCGGCGGGCGGCAAGCAGCCGGCGGTGAAGAAGGTTGGCGGCATCACCGCCACCATCCCCGGCTTTAGCCTCTTGTCGGATCGCGCGTAAAGAGCGCGCGCTTGTTGCCGTGCTGCGCGGCAGCGGAAAGGCGCCGGTGGCGGCAGCGGGGGCAGGAGGACATTTCGAGGGACCGGCTGTGTTTGAACCCGGGAGCCCCGGGAGCTGGCGGTGTAGATAAGAGCAACGGTGAGGGCGAGGGGTGCCCGGCCGACGGTCTTGCAAGCACGGCACCCCGAATGCTCGGGAGGGCGCGGCATCAAGGCCGCCACCCCCAGCCTCGGCCAGTCTTAGACCCGCGCGCGATCGCGGTCGCGCCCGGGGCTGCCATCGCGGACAGTGGTGCGGACGAGGTGAGGCCCCATATGGCGGCCTGCGTGCGCCATAAAGCCTTCGCGTCCCAGGAGCCGCGATGTTTGAGGTGTGGTTGGCGGCGGGGCGGCGCAGCGGCGGGTTATCTTGGCGGCGTGTGGGGCGTTTGGTGCGTCCGGTGGGGCCTCGCACCTTGGTTGGAGGACGAGAACGGGGCACGGGACACCGCACGAGCGCGGGGGACGGCAACAGCGGTACGGGAGCAAGGACGCGAGCAGCCGGAGGTCAGGAGCAGGGGGCGAGGATACGGAGTGCGTGGCATCCTGGAGAGGAGGGCGCACGAAGAGCTGCTCTGCGAGTTCTAGGCGGACTGAATATGGTGGGTTGCCGGCCCTGCTGCGGCGGTGAGTGCTGGCGATTAAGCAGCTGAGCGGCCACACGCAGCGCCCTGCCCTGGATCGCGAAGCGATGGCGCTGACATGTAGCTGCGCCTGCGGCGCGGCCCAGAGGTAGCGGTCGGAGGCGCAGTGCGGCGCGGCCAGAGGGCGAGAGCGGTTGTTGGCGGGAGATCGTCCCTGACCAGGCGCATCACTTTCGCCCTCTCCGCTGCTGCGGCTGCTGCTACGCCGAAGGCGTGCGGGCCTTGGGAGCCTCAGCGCCATGCGCGCTGTCGGGCCCCCCAAAACCTTATAATGCCCTGCTGGCGGGCGTTCCGGGTTGTTGGGGTGTGCCTAGCCCTTTGCAAGCTGCTCTGGGGCTTTCTCCCTGCATGTGGGCAGTTCAGCGGTCGCCTAGGATGTCGTGCTGTCGGCGCCTCCCGGCTTTGGCCGTGCCGCACGCTGTCGGTTACCGCCGGTGTAGCAGAGATGACGTGCATGTCTACCTGCCCGACCCCGCTGCACCATGCTTTGGTCCCCAATGTAAGTTCGCGAGGAGTGCCAGCCAGCCAGCGCGGCCATGCGACTTGGCTGTCCCAACGTGTGCCGCCACAGAAGCACAGTCGTCAGAAAAGCAGGGTCCGAAAAGCAACGACGCAGCAGCTGCTGTTCGTCGCTGTGATGCGAGTATGGTCAGGAACATGGGAGGAACTGGTCAGGAAACGCGGAAGCGTGTTGATAGCCCGGGAACGCTGCTGTCTGGGGCTGTGGGGCATCTGCGTTGAGCAGAATGAGCACAGGCGTCAACGCACGGTAAGGTGTGGACCCCGTTCAAACCAGCCCAGCCAGTGGCCAGTAGTATCCTCAAATACCAAGGGATGGTCATGAACGGTGGCGACAGGTGGGCCACAGACTATTGTTGCTGCGGGAAGACCGGTCAGTTGCGCCGAAGGGGGCATCGGGAGCAATAGAGATGTGGCACGGCTTGATTGGGCCGCAGGGCGGGAATGGGAGGTGCTACCTGGAGCGGCGCTCAGGGCTGCATGTGTTCGGCAGTCGTGTCATCTTCCGGAAACGGCATGCAACGGTTGTTACGGTTGCAGGTGCTATACCGTGCCATACCTTGCAACCAGCCAAGGGATGCATATTGCTGGGCTTTGCTTACGCTCTGACACCACGCGATGCGTCCATGACCGATTACTGTCGGTTAGGGTCCATTTACGGTGCCGTAAATCTATATAATCTGGCGCAACTCAAGCGATAAGCAGCTTGTGCCTAACGCATCTTAGCGTATTCACTTCACCCCGCCATGGCTCTTCGCGCCCCTTCGATGCGCTCGGTCGCTTCCTTCACGGCGCCCTCCCGGCGTCTGTCTGTTGTGGTTCGTGCTGAGGGCCAGATTAACCCCAGCATCCGCAAGAGCGAAGAGAAAGTCGCCGACTTTATTAAGGTCTCGGAACTGCCCAAGCCGAAGGTAACGCTGTTCGCCGTTATGACCACCAGGACTCATGGGAATCATCCATGGAAACGTTTACCGCATGCGTGCAGGCTGTTATGTGCCGGTGCTGGAGGTCTGCAAAGGTGAGGGTGTGTAGTTCGTGTCTCGTCACGACTGAGCAGCATTCTACATCGCCCGGCCCCCCGGATGATCCACCATGCCGCACAGTGGCCCGTTGTAACGGCACCCAATTGTTTAACGGCACCCCCTCCCCGTGCCCCTCGTGGCCCCCGCAGTTTCCCTACTGCGATGGCGCCCACGTCAAGTGAGTTGCTCACGTTGCCGCACGCCGTGCCGGGTGGGGGGGGGCGGGGGTTGAAGACTGGAAGGCAGGAGGGTAACTAAGTAGGGAAACGGAAGGGGGGTTTGTTCGCAGCGTTGCAAGCCTCACTACCGTCAGCGTCATGCCTTGCTGAACCGCTCCACGCGCTCGATGCTAGCTTGCTTCTTGATGGCATAGGCATTCGTACACGCCATGACTCATGACTCACAGGAAATGTTGCAACAGGACCGATTACTGCGTGCGTTCGCTGCTGGTGCCGCAACGTCTGTCGCGGTAGAGCCATTCCGACCACCACGACACCAGCATCCCTGACCTGGCCCCGGCCCCCCCCATCTCCACCCTCCATGCATGCCTGCAGGCACAACAAGGAAACCGGCGACAACGTGGGTCCCCTCGTCATCGACAACCCCGCCCCGGCGCAGTAGTAAGGCAGCAAGGAGCTTCTTCCCGGCGCATGCGGCAAGGCCGCACCGGCCCCGGCCAGCATGCGGGCTGGGGCCCAGCGCCCCCGAGCGGTGGGTCCGTACGGTGGGCGGAGCGGCCCAACAATCGCCAGCTGGAACCCAGCCCATGGCGGCGCAGTGGCGGTGGTCTGCAGTACTCTTGAACTGGCGCCTTAAGCAGCAGCGCAGTACCGGTAGCGCCCGCCATGCGATTCCGACCTGCAGAGCCGTCCCGGGCGCGCCAAGTCCTCTCCGCCCGCGTGCGCGTCTGGGTCATTGTGCGCCGCTGCGGCGACAACAAACGCGCAGCGGCCCTGTCTGGCCGCATGCGGCACGGGCGCGGGCGCGACTGTTCGACCACCCCCCGCGTGTCACGGCCGTGGCGCTTGCTCGTGCTGCTGGGGGTGGGAGCAGAACTGGATTGTTACGTGGCGGTGGTTGGGCGTCGGTCCGGATTTGCTCCGGTTTGTGGGTTGGGGCGTAGGAGGGTGCGGCGGGGTTATGAGGCACGGTACTACGGCGAAGGGGCACTGCGCGTTGCTGCCGTTCCCCGCCCGAGGGTGAGACGCGGCCCTGGCTGTGAGCATGTATCATGTTGCGGTGGCACCGCGTGTAAGCTGGTTGGTGTATGTGCGGCGATCACCCTCCTGAGTGAGGTTCCCATTCGTGCGTCGATCCGTCAGGTGCTCGGCTGCTGTGGAAGTCTTGAGCCCGAACACGGTGGTGCATGTGCGAGTGCGCGCGATCAATTGTACGGCCGGCGGATGGTGTACGACGTGTCGTGCACGGGCACGTGCGACGCGGGGGGGGGGGGGGCGGGCGGCTGGGTGTGTCATCGCTACAGGCGAGCGTCTTTGGCCAACAGTCCCCGTCGACCCATGCGACCAAAGGCGTGTGCGTGCCGACGTCGGCAGTTGGCGCTGTTCGTTGGCGAACGGTATTGCGATTAGCGGAGCCGTGTTGGTGTTGACTTGTTCATGTCCTGCGCCCCCCTTGGGCCCGTAAAGACTGCGACGAATCCCACAACGGCCGATGCGCACGCGGCGACAGCCGGGCTTCGCATGCAGACCGGGCGTGACGCTATGTGACACTCCTCTGATGTGCATATATGGTGACTGCTTGCGATTGTACGATGGTGCGGCAGACACGGTGGTACGGCAGACACGGTGGTTTGGCATGCGTTGAATTAGGGTGTCGCCCCACCCCAACGTGTAAGTTGCTCGGAGGATCCCAAAGCTGTTTACCGTCTATCTCTTTCTTCGTAAGTTTCGCTTCCTTTCTCATGTTTCATACGACTGACTGTCGTCCCACGGCTTCGGCGGACGCACATGCGGATGTCGGGACTAGGTCCGCGCACCGCACGTTAGCGCCCAAACACCGCTTTACCAGCCGCCTTGCGTAGCTTTTCAGGCGTGGCGCAGCAGCGGAGACGCCAAGTCCATCCGGGCCCGAGGGGTGCATACTACGTAACCACCCAGAGTAGGGCTGACCTCACCCGACGGACGGGGACTGCAGCCTGTTCCACCCTGGAGCCGGTTCCACCCTGGAGCAGAGGAGCACATGAGTCGGAGAACAAGCGAGGGCCCGCCGGCGTAAGAGACGCGCCACTTTGGGAAAAAAAAGAGAGAAATCTGCAGAGAAAGAGGGCGCATACAGCAGCAGCAGACGGGCACCGTCGTGATGCTGGTGCATGCAGATGTTTGACCACGTAGGGCGGAACCTGCTGGCTCCGCTGCAAGGGGTGTGTGTGTGCCGCAGGAGGCTGTGCCGCACCGCTGTGCTGCACTCCTGTACTGCACTCCAAGCTGGATGGTTGCTGTAGAGAAGGGGCCGAGAGAGTGTGAGTCGAGAGTAATAGCAACCCCTGTCGCACGCAAATGCGGAATGGCGAGGGCCGAAAGGCGGAGAAGCGAATTGGGTCTAAGTAACGCTGTTTGTCAGTTTACGTTGACGCTCAACCCTTTGTGTTTAAAAGCCTCTTCGGGGCCTGGGGGGATACAGGGGCCTGACCAAGGTACCCAAAGCCAGGAATCGTTTGCCTGCCGCCCATGGCGCTTGCCACCCATTCCGCCTTTCATCCATATGCCAGCCCGCATGCCAAGTTAGCGGATAACAAAGCTAGGGGACCCTAGCAGAACAGTGAGAGCAAGGGTTCCAAACGGTTTCGGGTATCCTATTACTGCAAATGCCCCGGACCTACTTCGGTAGGCCCTACTTCGGGAGCAAGCTCAGGCCGCCACAGGCGCAGAGCCCAAAGCACCTTTCCAGACCCGACAGCCAACACCTGCTGGCCTCTGGCCGCCGACCGCATGCCACAGCATAACCCTAACGCAGCAATCAATCAATGTGCCTCCACCTGCCTCGTTCACAGCGCTCAATGCCGTACAACGTGGGCCGTGCCATGAAGTCAACCAACTAACTGCCCACGAACGGCCATCCCGTACAGCGGGGAAACAAAACGCATGCAGACGCGTTTTTGGCCTCCATTATATTTGTTGCTTAGTTCTTGTATGTGTTGACAGCAGCGAAGTTTGGCGGCATTGAAGCCATACATACACAGAACTGGTCCGACAAGTGCACTGCAATTGAGCAGCCACCGCCGGCCGCTTGTACGGCATGCTGTTGACTGCAAACAACCACAACCTACTGTTACGTGCTTCAAGTTCTAAACATGATAACGCTCCGGCAAAGCCATTTGCATCATGCCCGAGCGCTCTCTGCGCACCTCTACACGGCGTGTCACACAGCCCACCCAAGCCATTACCACGACTCCCACCCTAACTGACCCGTGGGTCGCGCATGCGCCGACGCTCTCTCCCCCCCCCAAAATCAAATCCCCAGCCGTCCGCCCGCCTGACCGCGATGCACAAGGTCCGCCCTCAGGGCGGGCAGCACGGCTCCAGCTTCTCCTGCTCATAGCTGCTGCCGGACTGGCCGGACTTGCCAGCGGCGCCCGACCTGCCGGCAGGCCCCCACAGCGGGCGGGGGCGCTGCATGACGTGGCCGCACGCGAGGCCCAGCACCACCATGATGAACAGCTCCGCCTGGTACGTCATGGCCACCAGCATCAGCCAGTAGCCCAGGCACACCTGCACCGCTATGATGGACACGATGGCGGCGTCAGCCAGCCACGTGCGCCACTGCGGGCTGTAGTCCTGCTCCCACAGGCCCTGCGCGACCCAGCTGTCCTTGAGCTTGCCGCGTGTGTAGCCCAGCGCGCCCACCAGGACGCCCATGAGGAAGGTGCCGATGCACGCGCCGGCGAACTTGCCCGCCGAGTCCAGCACCCACTCGGGGAAGAGGTACACCACGCAGGGGCCCCTCTCGTGGCCCTTGGCGAACTGAAAGCCCGACATCCACATCGTGGTCGCGCCCAGGTTGGTGTTGCAGAAGGACGACGCCGAGGGCGGCAGCACGGTGCTGTTGTCTGCCGCTGCCGCCGTCTTGGCGGGGCAGATCAGGGTGCAGTCCTTGCAGTGGCCCGGCCGCGCGACGCCGGGGGTGGTGTAGTTCTGCGGCCACAGCAGGCCGTTGTTGACGTTCTGGCACAGGATTTCGGCCTTGCCGCAGGTGGCGTTGGCGGGCATGGGCATGCAGCTGTGCCAGCAGTAGACCTCGTTGGCGCCGCAGGAGCCCTCGTCCGCCAGCAGCCGCCGCGTGGGGGAGCAGCCCACGGCGGACGCCGCGTGGCCCTGGCCGTCGTGGAACATCCTGTACGTGTGCTGGCGGTACTCCCCAAACGTCATCTTGGTAGTCACGGTCGCAGCAGCGGTGGCGAAGGAGCTGATGTGGGGAGTACGGGCGGCGTCGCCGCCGTCGGTCCCGCTGCTGCGGCTGCTGACGGCGGCGACGGCGACGGCAGCGACCGGCTCGTCCGTCACTTGCAGCACGGCCGACGCCGGCGGCATGAACATGCGGCCGAACCAGGCGCGCACGCCGCCGGCCATGTCGGAGGAGAGAACCTCGTGGAGCGGACTGTACGGCTGCGACCCGCCCAGCGCCGACGAGGAGGCCGGCACCCGCATCCAGCGACTCAGGCCCTCGCCGTTCATAACCAGCAGGGCGCCGTCGGGCAGCACCGGCGCCACGATGCGCCCGTCCGCCAGCTGCACCACCAGGTCGTTGGACCGCTGCGGCGTCTTGCCGTCGCCGCCGCCGCCGGGGGCCGCAATGATGGAGTGGCGCCCGGCGGTGGCGGCAGACGAGGAGGCCGCCGTGGCGGCGGCGGCAGCGGTGGCGGCGCTGGTGTCGAACAGCTCGGCGGGGCTCATGACCAGGAAGAGGCCGATGTCAGAATGCATGGCAAGCATGCGGCCGTCAGCAGCAGCAGACGCATCAGAAGCAGCAGCAGAAGCGGCGTCCAGGGAGGAGGTGGCCCTCTTCGGCGCGGACGACGGCGACGGGGTGAACATGTGAAAGTGCTCCAGGCCCTCGGCGCCAGCCACAGCGTCCCTGAAGCACGTGGCGGGCGTCGCACAGGCCGCCTCGCCGTACAGCGCCGCGTCCAGCACTCCCGCGTACGCGGCGCCGGCGGCCGCCACCGCGGCGCGCAGGCGGTAGGCGGCGGCGGCGAAGTCGGGGCAGCGGCGCAATGCGTCGGCCGGCAGCGGCTGCGCTGAGCTGCCGTTGGTGGCGGTGGCGAGCGTGTGCCGCACAGCGCCATCCTCCATTTCTACCTGCAAGCGCGATTGACAAATGGGGGTCGGCGGCGGGTAGGGGGCAGCAGCGGGTATGGAGTGAGAGCGTTATGCTTGTGTGTTGAGCAGGGCGGCAATTGTACCGCTTACAGCCACGATGACTAGACACGTCGGGGAATGATTGGGCCCAGCCCCCAGGGCGGGGGTCCGAGATCGCTACAAAGTCGGCGAGGCAAACCAAGACGCCCACGGCGTGCGTGCCCCCACCTCTGCGGCTGCGCGGTCTACGTGCGTGCGCGTGCATGCGCTTTGCCCCTACCCGTACGCAACACCCGCATATATACATGTCGCATGCAATTCGTGACCGAAATGTGGTCCTAGCCGGGCACCATTGAATGCGGGGACGCACTGCGGGGAAGTCCGTCCGATTCAATCCATTCAGGTCTCACCAAGCGACACCCGGTAGATAGTGCTGAACATGCACTACGCTCGGCAACGCAATGCAATACCGGGCAGGTGGGACAACTTGACGGTACGTACGTGCGTACCTGCCGGAGCTCGATGCCGCCCCTCTGGGCGCAGGCGACAAACGCAGACAGCGCATTGTGCGACACATCCTCCGTGTGGGCGCTGGTAACGGCAAACATGCCCAGGCTGGAGATGGCGTCGCCGACGCGCTTCAGCGTGGCCGCGTTCGGGGCCTGAAGGCAACAGGGCGTAAATGGGAGGGCGCGATGTGCCTGACACGTGGTGGTGGTATGCGTGAGGATCGAGGGGGTGTGCTTTGCACGCCTGCCGCCTGGTCGCAGCCATGCATGCTGTCGCGCAACTAGCCCGCCCGAGTTGAGTGAGCCGTGCCAGCCGTCTGCCCACTAACCTGAAGTTCTCCCAGTGCGAACGCTGGCAGGTGCAGCGGCGGGTATGTCGCTGCGGAGCAGGGCGACGACGACAACAGCAGGGTGCCGATGATCAGGCCGAGCACCGGCCGAAGCGGCGCCATTGCGCTAAGCGTGTGCCAAGGCATGGTGGCAAATTAAATTTTAATGTATGTGTGAATGTGGGAGGGTGTTCAAGTCATTGGTGGGGCGGGGGTACCCGGTACCATTCTACAACGTACCATACGCCATCGTAACCGTCGCGTAAAGTTATTCTCGCCGCCGGGCTGAGACCAGTCCATTAATCGAAAACACTTTACATATTACATCAACATAATGAATTCACCTTGCTCCTTGTAGCAGACATAGTGCTTAATAAGCAGCCCTGCCTGCAGCCTTCGCGTTCAACAAGCATACGCGTGCGATCTTTTATGAACGAAATATTCCTGTGCATTGCTAGGAGTATGTGAAGCGCTGATTGCCGCTCACGCCCGCAACCGTCGCAACCTCCAGTCGTCGATGGCCGCGCGCGAGCGAGCCCGCGACCGCCCAAACTGCGCAGCCTTGGCCGTCTAACTTGCATTCCAACTGCAATACCTATACCGATATTACCACAATCCAAATGCGTGTCCTGCTCTGTGGTGTCTGTCGCTCCGTGCCGCATGGGGTGCCCGCCCACACCGGCAGTGATCGCCGGATAAGGAGCAAGCTGCATTCCACCACGCGCACCAATCACACAAACCCCCTGGAGCAAAAACACCGTGCCCCATCGTCAAATTCGTTCGCTGAGGAGCCGCCTTGCCCAGTCTAGCAAGGCTGCGTGCGCCCAGGTGGAGGTAGGAGGGCTCGGCATGTGTGGGGTGGCGCTACAAAAATAAAGAAAGATATCTGCACAGAAAGAGGGAGCCCGCCTCTACGGTCATACACGCCCGAAGGCGCGACGGTTCCAATAGGGCGGGCGGGTACAGAGCAAGACTTGTGACGTTCGTCCCGCCCCCCAAAGACCGGCTTACCGCTACACAAGTCGGCCCGCAAGCGGTGCATTCATCTCACTGTGTAGGCCGCATGACGAAAAGGGAGAGCATGCACGCCGCGCAGCGCGGTGCTTACCTCAGAACAGCTGCACGGCTTGGTCGTACAGCAGAACGGCCACGCCATGGTGCGCCGCCCGCCGACGGGCGACGAAACCCCACCCGCCGACACAATCCTGAGCGCCGACCTTCCCGGTCCTCTACGCGGTAAACATAGTTTGCGATAATACTTGCAAACTCCCCGGAAAGCGAGCGCACATGCCTTGAACCTTTCCCCCATGAAGAAACGTGCGCTGGCCGAGGACAGGGCCACCTGCGGACCCGATTTTGTTTTTCTGTTTCGGTTCTACCTGTCCGAGAGCTCTGACTCGGTGGTGGGCAGGGCGAGTTGGCGGGGCGCGGCGATTCGTTCGTGCGGATGCTGCCTCGCCGCCTGCCTCTTGCGTCTTGCCCACGCTCTCGCTGCCTCCAAGACCTCAAAGTCGCATACATGGCACTACTGCTAGGCGCCCATGACCGCACCTGGAACCTTTCCATGCAAACGCTGCGCACGAGTGCTGGATGATCGGCTGCCGTACTGGCGGGGCCACAACCGGGGGCTGCTGTACTGCGCCGCTTGGGGCTGGAGGGGCAACGCGGAGGCGAGCGGAGCGACCTACATCCCTAAGACCCCCACTCCCCGCCCCCTAATTCTTGAGCCTCCGCATCAGTGCATGGCGCTGATACGTCCAACAAGCCTTGACGAATGTGAAACTGCAGAGAAAGAGGGGGCCCGCCTCTACGGCAATACACACCCGAAGGCGCGACGGTTCTAGGACGTAGGACGGGCGGATACAGAGCAAGGCAGTCGACGTCCCGTACGTCCGCTTCCCAAAGACCGGCTAAAACGCTTACCCGGCTTGCTTGTCGGACCTCACCTGGTGGACTGCTAGTTGCGGCGGTGCTGTCCTCAAGGCCACCGGTCCGACGGCGCTCAGCGGTTACAGGCCGTCGTGCGCCCGAAAGCGGCGAGAGCGGCGGCGCGGCACATACAGACGACAGAGCGCATTGCACTTAGCGGTCCGCATCGGGTCCAGCTCCTTTAGTGCTCGCGTGGGCCGCGGATGCGTACGCAGCAAGGCAGCTTCGGTCGTACCCTACCGTCATTGATGACACGCACGGTACATTCCTAGTGTCCAAGCCTGGCCAAGGCAAGCCAAGACAAAGCAAGCCCCACGAAATGCGTCCTGGTGTGTCCACCGTCGGCATTGCAAAGGCGTCCAACGACAGACCGCTCTGACGCCGGCCCCCTCATTACCTCCAGCCGTCCGCGCGGCCGTCAGCGCCAGCTCGCCTGCTCTGCCTTTTCTGCAACGGTGGCAACGGCCGCACTACGGACACTCTGCGCTCGCCCTCCCTTGCAGCGTTTCGTTTTGGCGGCGCCGCCGTCTATCTCCATCTTTGCCAAGGGACGGCCTGGCTGGCATCTGTGCCGCTGCCCTTCACCGCCATCGTTGCAGCACCGCGCTCCTGGCCGGTGGACTCGCCTGGCCGGTGGACTCGATCGGCCGCTCGCCCCTTACTTGTCTTGCATCACAGCAACCCCACGAGGGCCATGTAGCCAATGATAGATGATCTGGCCGGAGTCCGCCACGCACGCCGCACAGCACTGGCGCCGCCACGCGCGTCCGCAGCTTCTCGTCCTCCTCGCTCCTCCTCCGTGATGCTGCTGGCCGGCCAGGGCGGAGTACTACGGCTGCCGCGACCTACAATCAGCAGGGGGGCGTGGGATAGATGGGGCGAGATGCGCGTACGCAACACATACAGGGGAGGGTGGTGCGGCAGACACGGCCAAGCTAGATAGGTTACACAGATATACAATGACGTGCGTGGCCTGACAAAAGCAAGACCAGCAAGCTGCAAGGCGGTGCCGGTTACCGCGGACGTACGGGCGGAGGATGCGTACGGGGACAATCAGGCGACCATGTTGCCCGCCCACCGCCGGCCACCGAAGCACACGATTGCGGGTGATAGTGGGGGCGCGTGCGGCTCCGGCCGCAACATTATTGCCTCCGCCGCATTCCAGTTCGGGTACCTTCCTGGAGCGCCTAGACAAGCACCGCCGTCGTTAACGAACAGCCGCGCGCGGCCACATGTGAGGCAACTTAACGCAGCAAATGCCGCCGCCACCAGGCGCGTGGAGGTCGCCGTGCTTGCCTTCACGCCTCAGCCACCGCGCGCTTCGTCCGATCCGCCGCTGGTGCATGCGGGCGGGAGTGCATGCTCGATTGAGGGCGACCAGCGTGAACGATGGAGCGGGCACCACATCCGAACATCACACCACTCACCCCCGAAGCTGAACTGGGGGGTGTCCTCAATCAAATGGATCCGAATGAAGTGTTCCGACCACACATTGGAGCGGGTAGGTATGCACGTCAGCGGACGGGACGGGCGCGCGGCTGCGGTGGGGTGGTGGCCCAGCCAGGCGTGAGGCGGCGGCGCCAGGCAGTGCTTCCGGTGCTGCTGCGGAGGCGACCGCGCATACTGCGCGCCGACACAAGCAACGTACCTGCAGCGCCGCCAGCAGCCGCTCCGTCTCGTAGCTTGTGCTCCGCGAGCTCTGTGTGAGCCTGCAGCAGGGCCTGGGGCGAGCAAGCGTGACAGCCAGCACTTGTGGGGGGAAGGGGGGTGGCCGCTCTGTGCCGCGGGTCGAGCCGTGCGCAGCAACGAACCACCCACCCACGCACGCCGCAGCTGATTCGAGCTGGAGGTGTGGAAGTCCCATGAGAATGCGTGCCGCCCCGCCCGCCAGGGGCTGCGGTGCATGTTGCTGCTCCCAATCAATCAAGTCCCAAGACGCCAGCAGTAGTCTGGCGGCGGGGCGGGTGCGTGCATGCGTGCGTGGGGCGCGGCATGGCTGATGATGGCCCACAGCAGGTCGACTCAGGTCACCGCCAAGTCATGCCGCAGCCGACCTCGTAAGGAATGGACGGAAGGGAGATGACTCCCGGTGCTTTATTTGCGAGGCCCGAAGTCACGAACTGCCGAGCTGCAGGGCTGTATGTGTTTCACCATGAGCATGCTGGCCTGTGCGTATGTACTAGTCCGCTCTCTCCACTCTGGACGTTTCCGAGTTCATGGAGCGGCTGTGACGCGAAACCAAATCAGCACTCCACCAACGTCCAAGCATTTCTTTTACCGCTGACTGCAAATAGGATCGTGGCAAGTGCTCTACCTCACAGAGCGGCTGTATGGCGACAGCGCCCTGCTTAGCCTGGCGAAACAGCCGAATCTGCGCTGCCCGTGAGGTGGGCAACGCCGAAACGCCCAAGCACTTACGACCACCAATGAGTTGCCGAGATGCGGAAGACGGAAGGCGCCCCGTTGACAGGCAGCGGCCTAAACCGCGCCCCGTGAGCGCCGCCCAGCGGCCGCTCACGCCCTAAATCCTTGCCCTCTGAGGTTTGAGATAGACGGTGCGTGTGAGGTAGACGCCTTGAGAAGCCCAGAGCAGGGGCTTGGTTCGACTCGCACAGGTTACACGTTGCCGCAGGGACTAAAGGGCCTTGAACCGGAACCGACGACTGCTAGCCGGAGGTCTTGCGCACACGCGTCTTACAATAGCACGCACCAAACATGGTCTGTTGGGTATCGCTGGTTGCATGCCCCAGGGCTGCCGCCCCTTAACTACGCGTACAGTCCGCCTGTACCGCCCAGCCAAAACCAGGGTGGTCTCGGAACACAAGATACGGGTCGCAGCGAATCTTATCATGGTCTCGGAAAGTACCGGCAGATGTACTGGCAAACCCGGAGGGGACTGGTTTCGGGGCACTCTGTTCCTGCACGCGGGCCTGCCTGCAGGGTCCTGCAGGCCCGGTTCCGGAGCATCCCCTTCGGCACAACGTAAGGCCACCCACTCCTGCGGGCCAGGCTCGGGAGCGATACCCCAG
Organism: Gonium pectorale; assembly: GCA_001584585.1. Classification (NCBI taxonomy): domain Eukaryota; kingdom Viridiplantae; phylum Chlorophyta; class Chlorophyceae; order Chlamydomonadales; family Volvocaceae; genus Gonium; species Gonium pectorale. The sequence goes on along the minus strand of LSYV01000032.1, from coordinate 898,284 downwards.
GCCGCCCGCCTTCCGAGCACCTCCATCCCCAATACCAACGAGGCCCCGGTGCCCTGCTACTCTCAGTTCAGTCCCTACACAACGAGGCGCTTCTGCCTCTCCGCGCACATGCAGTTCGGCCGCCATGTAACCAACCGTCCGCCATTCTCCCGCATAGCGGTTGATGCGGCATACGTAAACATCCATTTTTAGCTCCTCCGCAACGGTCGTTGCTTCGGCTTTTGTGTATGTATAAAAGCCAGAGCCCCAGAGTCAGTCGCCGCACCTTATCGATCGACAAGTCAGGGCAAGCTGCCTTACCTCCGATACCCATCTAATACATATCCACAACTATCTACGTGTCCGGACACACGCGGCGGCATCCCTACATGGCGTGTCACACGGCGCTTGCTTGGTCATACCCGGCACCTCGTATGTAGCTGCGATCAAGCGGCACCCACCTCGAGCGTGCCGAAACGCCAACGCGCTGTGGGCATGTTTTCAAACTGGCAGCGCGCTGCCACGGTGGTACCGGTGCGTACGTACTCACATGCGTGCTAGCTATACGTCCCGCATGGCCGAGACACGACACCTGGGCCAGGATGCTCTCCTGCGGTGTTTTGTACATGTATGGCACCCCGCCGCCCACTCACCCAGCCGACCAAGCAGATGATGCTCAAATTGGCGTTCAGCTGCCGCAAAGGCCGAGGGGAAGACCGCTAGCTTCTCTGCTGCCAGCTGGTGCTGTCGCCTGAGGCGGCTGCCCAGAACCACGTGGACGGTGGCGGTGGTTAGATCAGTGCACGTGGCAACACCGGCATACAGTTTGGGCAAGGCCTACCTGTTCCGCTGGCCAGCGGCAATAGGTAGGAACATAACAAGTAGTAGGTTAGCACTCGGGGAATGGGCACCTAAAGGGGGTAATCGGTGGCCACCACCTTGGTGGGCGTTGTGGCCAGCAACTTGGTGGGAATTTCTCTAAGGTTTTTCATTCAGTTTTGTACAGCCCAAGTTTAGTGAGGTAACTTTAGTGAGGTACGTACGTACGCTAAAAGCTGCGCACGTGGATGGTTTACTTTCGTGGTGCAACGGCGGTGAGGAACGGACCTATGGACATCAGTAGAGCCTCCGCATCACACTTGTTCACAACAGTTTATGCATGTCCGCAAAGCAAACTCGTGCGCGTAGTCCCTGGGAGGATCAGGCCCTTAGGAACGGCCCCATCGGCGTCCGTCGGAACCAGCGTGTCACCAAACAATCCGAAAGCTCCGCACCGGCAACCGGAGCCGCTCGGGTGGTCGCACGGATGGGCCAGGACCCAGGACGGAGGCTGATGCGTTGGGGAGCGAGCCCCTATGCGTACCCCTACCGGAATTGCACACCCAGCACTCCCACGCGGCGACCCCTCCATATCGGCCGGCCCCCTCTTGGGCACATGTCTGGGTATGTATGGGCATTGTCCCTGCCGGTTGGGGCGGGGCCATAGCCGCTTAGCAGGCGGTGTTCTGTGTCCGCAGCCACAACTCGGTGGAAACTAGGGCCCTTGGCGCAGTTTGCGAGGGTTGAACATCCCGGGTTGCACCCAAAGCTTAATGACAATTAAAGCATACAGACATGTCATACTAGAACAGAGAGTGCATGCGGACGGAGCACATGCCGCCGTAGTGCTATGCGGCCATCTGTGGCTGCAGCCACCAAGTTGGTGGAAATCAGCAGGGCCATTGGCGCAGTTTGCAAGGGCTGTGCATCTATCCCGAATCACATCCAGAGCACGAACACATATGAAACATATCTTAACGCTCATATTAAGACAGAGAGCGCATGCAGATCGCATGCCACCGTACGTTACGTTGTGTGGCTGCGTGCATCCGAGGGCGACCTACCCATGGGTCACCCGGTGCTCACCGCCATGCATGTAATATTGTAGCACCGTGACGTGGGAACGGAGGTAGGGCACGATCAGCGCAGACAGTGCTACACATGCTTAAGAACAACCTGCTCTGAAAGCTGGTTTGGGGCCAAGGTGTCGCTGGGCATGGGGCATGGAACCCTGCCCGCCGCAACGTCGCGCAGTTCCTCACGAACATGTCCAACAAGCCTTATGATAGTGGCATGGATTCATTTTATGGTAGATTTAAAGAGCCCGGATGCTGGCCGGGCCCTCTCAACCCCCATGGACCGTGAACTTGCGCACGATGATGGCCCAGGACGTCGCACGCAGCGAGTAAGGGGGCAGGCAGGCGGGCATTGCGGAAGCCGCCGGCCGTGAGAGCATGCAGCGTACCCCGCGGCCCCCGGCCGCCCGTACTTGGGTTACAGTAATAAGACGAAGTAAACCGGTTACATTGAAGCAACCCTCCCGTCGCTTGACATCCAAGCCAGCACGCGGACACTTCGAAAGCGCACGGGCCGACACCAGCGGCTCAAGCGATGTTTCGACTACCTATATGGGCAACTATGGAATGCAGCGCTTGCGCAGCGTTTTGGGCGAACAATTGACGGGACACGAACTACGGGACACACGACCACCACAGGGCAAGCTACGGCGAAAGCACCCTGCCCGATCTGCCGTGGAGACAACTCTGGGGGACACATTCTGCTGGGAGGATGTCAGCACCCCCATATATATGCACGCCATGTACATCAAACGCCACAACCACGCACGCGGTCTGTACGATAGCCAGATACCTCTCCAAGGGCTGGAACGGTGGATGCTTCATGATCATCATGGACGCCACAGCTCGACAGAACCTGCCTGACTACGTACCCGACTCGAGGCTACCAGACTGGCTACTCCCCAACACCCCAGACGATAGATGTTAATGACATTCGCTTGGGTTCGGTGGCACCATCCGCAAAGACCTACGACCACTCCTCATCAGCTTGGGTATATCGAATCGGGACGCTCAGCAATGCTGTTACATACGACCCTGCATGCATGACCAAGCCATACACACCCTGAACGGCATAGTCTACCTTAGAAGGCAGCTGGAACGCAGGCGGTTCTCCCCATCTGACAACTTGTCAATCGAAGTCTCCCACCGAAGTTGGGCCTTCAACACTGCAGTGGCGGGCGGTGTACAGGACTCTGACACCAGAGTCCTCACCTCAGCCCGCCCCATTACTTCACACACGCCTCGGTGCACGACCGGGCATGACTTTATTAAGCTCCTGCTGGTACAGTGGCTCTGCCTCCGTCTAGCAGCCCTGGCTGTCAATGCAGCTCGCCAGGTTGTTGAGTGAGTTAACTGTGTCAGGATGCGCCTCACCCAGCATCCGCTGCCGCAGATCAAGCGCCTGCCGGTACAGTGACTCTGCCTCCATGTAGCGGCCCTGGCTGTGAATGCAGCTCGCCAGGTTGTTGAGTGAGTTAACTGTGTCAGGATGCGCCTCACCCAGCACCCGCTGCCGCAGCTCAAGCGCCTGCCGGTACAGTGACTCTGCCTCCGTGAAGCGGCCCTGGCTGTCAATGCAGCTCGCAAGGGTATTGAGTGAGGCGGCAGTGTCCGGATGCATCTTAGCCAGCAGCCGCTGCTGCAGTTCAAGCGCCTGCCGGACCAATTGCTCTGCCTCCTTGTAGCGGCCCTGGCTGTGAATGCAGCTCGCCAGGTTGTTGAGTGAAGCCGCTGTCTTAGAATGCGCCTCACCAAGCACCCGCTGCCGCAGCTCAAGCGCCTGCCGGTACAGTGGCTCTGCCTCCGTGTAACGGCCCTGGCTGTCAATGCAGTTCGCCAGGTTGTTGAGTGAGGCGGCTGTGTCAGGATGCGCCTCACCTAGCACCTGCTGCTGCAGCTCCAGCGCCTGCCGGTACAGTGGCTCTGCCTCCGTGTAGCGGCCCTGGTGGTTAATGCAGCTCGCCAGGGTGTCGAGTGAGTACGGCTGTGTCAGGATGCGCCTCACCCAGCACCCGCTGCTGCAGCTCAAGCGCCTGCCGGTACAGTGGCTCTGCCTCCGTGTAGCGGCCCTGGCTGTCAATGCAGCTCGCCAGGTTGTTGAGTGAGTTAGCTGTGTCAGGATGCGCCTCACCCAGCACCTGCTGCAGCAGCTCAAGCGACTGCCGATACAGAGGCTCTGCCTCCTTGTAGCGCCCCTGGCAGTCTATGCAGTTCGCCAGGTTGTTGAGTGTGGCCGCTGTGTCAGGATGCGCCTCACCCAGGGCGCGACCTGTGATTTCCCAGGCTAAGTTGGCATACTCCTCTGCGGATTTGTAGAGCCCCTGGTAGCATTTTACGTCGGCCAGCAATAAATAGAGTCCTGCTGTCGAAATTCTGTCCCCTGGTTGCAGCTGCTTCAATAGCGCGTAGCAAGCCGGCTCAAGGCGTGCTAGCATGCCAAGAGCCTGGAAGAAACCTCTAAGATCCGACACGGCACGAGCAATCTCTGGCGCTGGTACACTTCTTTCCCACTGCTCTCCAATTCCTACCAGGAGCTCCAGCAGGAGGTTAATGTCTGGCTGCGCGTGCTGTGCAGCGGCCAGGGCCAGGATGCTCTCCTGCGGTGTTTTGTACATGGCCGCCCACTCGCCCAGCCGGCCAAGCATGTGTTGCACAAATCGGCCTTCAGCTGCCGCACGCAGGCTGGGGTCCAGCTGCATAGCCAGCAAGTTCACCTGCTGCCGCAAAACCATGTGCATGCTGTACTGGTTTGGGCCGCGGGCACGCTGCAGTACGCCGTACCGGTACAGCACAGCCAGCACAGCGCGTGCCTGCGGCTGGCTGATGCCGAGCAAGGCAGCTGCTGCATCGATGTCAAAGGCCGAGGGAAATACCGCTAGCTTGGCTGCTGCCAGCTGGTGCTGTCTCCTGAGGCTGCCCAAAACCAGGTGGGCGGTGGAGGTGGTTGCATCAGTGGCAGCACCGGCATCCAGTATGGGCAAGGCCTGTTCCAGCGGCATTAGTAGGAACAAGTAGTAGTAGGATCGACACGTCATCACATCACAGCAGGCTGCTACATGTGGAGGTAGAGTGAGCTGTTTGCAAAGAACAGAGCAGGCTGGCATTATCTGTGCTGTGAGCAATAGTGTAGTTGGTGTAACATCATGTGCGTAGCTCTTCTGACTGGTGTGTGACAAAACGCTGGGACTAGTGAACTGTTCGCTGAATGCTGGCTGGGACAACGAACTACATCCTAAGTGGTCAGCAAAACGCCAGGGCAGCTATTCAACGGCCAACTTAACGCCGGGGCATCTAGATAGCCGGTCACCTATCTAAACGCATCGCTCGGCTTAATGCTGTCAACATCCGTATGGGCATCTGAACGCTACCCTAAACACTGAGCAGCCATGCTGCCACCAAATGATGAGCCACGACATCTTGCTTTCATTTATACTTGCTCCGTCCCAGCAATGCCTCACCTCAAATGCCATGCGCCCCGCCACTAGAGCCTCCGCCACCAGGCAGAGCACCAGAGGCACACAGCAGCAGGTTGCGGCCACAACCGCCGCCTCCTCCTCAGCCAGGTCTGTTGCAGTTGCTCTGACCAGCTGGGCAGCAGCTGCGGGTGCAATGGCGCTGACGTGCCGCACTTCCAGTCCTGGGCCGCTGCCCCCAAGGGAAGGCTGCTGTGGCAGAGTGCCGAGTGCGATACGTGACGTGAGCAGCAGCCGCGTGCATGGGGCTTCGTTGAGTGCCTGTATGTGGGATGCGGGTTCACGTACAATTAAAACAAATGTCTAGGAAATAAAGAAGCGAGGTCATCAGGTAGGTAGGCCCCAAAGCCTGGCATTATTGGACTTGACCGGCGGGAGGCCTACCTAGCTTACTACACCTCCTTGCGTGCCATCGCCTTACCCTGGCCACCAGCGTCTGCAGCACGTTGGCACCACTGCCACTGCCGTCAACCAGCGCGTCCTCTGCATTATCCACCACCACCAGAGCGGCCAGGGGGCCCGAGGGTCCGGCCGCCCGTCCAGTGCCTGATGAGCTTGCAGTATTTGCAGGAGCAGCAGGTCGCCCTTGTAGCGACAGAGTTTTGAGTGCCGCCACAATGCGCGACACGTTGTCGGGCTTTTGCAGTGGCGCCGCCTTCTGCTGGTCACCAGGCATTACCTTGTCAGCTGCAGTGTCCTGGGTGGAGACCAGGACATAAACATTTATGAAGGGGGGGACGTACGTGAAATTCTCCAGTTATAATTGATAATGAGAAAGCAATGAAGGCGGTGCTTGCAGCAGCAAGATACCCCACCTAACGCCGCAACGCAGCCCGCCTGACATATGTACACTGCCCGAAGCAAGGAAGCAATCAAGCTCACCGGCATCAGGGCGAGGGCCGTACAGAACCGCGCCTCAACCTCCGCACCGCTGCCGGCCTCCCGCAGGTCCACCCATAGTGCGCCACCTGGCACCTGGCCCCGCTGCATCAGCCGCCATCCCACGTCAGCGGCCAGGCAGGACTTGCCGAAGCCGCCGGGCGCCAGCAGCAGGACCGACCCACGGGTCAGAAGGTGCTCCGCCACGTCAGCGGCCAGCTCATCACGGCCAGTGTAGTTGGGTGCGAGCTGCGGCAGCTGGCATCGCGTGGCTATGGAGGTTTGTGGAGCAGCGTGAGGCGCGTTGCTGCTGTTGCTGGCCTGTGCAAGGCCTTCGAAACTGGCGCCGTCGTCTGTAGCTTCTCCTGCCATCCGCAATGCCTACAGCAGCAAAGAAGGGTAGGTTGTTGAATTGGGTTGCAGTTGCCAAGGGATCCGGACTTCTAGTACAGTGCTAGGCCGTATACAAGATCACGAGAACCTTGCAAGGTTTCGCGTGTATGTTCCATCCAATGGGCTGGGCATAACATTACACGCAGGTTCTTCAGTGTTTAGGGGCCGGAATAAATTGGCGACCGGCATGTGGTACGTCGGCTTTATTTACGCCGTTTCGCCGAAATGAATTACATGCAATAACAGCAGTTGTATGGACTGGTCTACCTAAGTCGTCGTAACTCCCTCTTAGGTACGGCAAGTAAGAGCAGCAGGAGGCACGCACGCGACCGACACGGGCACGCCAGCAACAGAGGTGTGAACACCCCGCCTGCCTTCTGCTGCTCCTAGCCCGCCCCGCCGCCCCCCAGGCCTCGGACCTGCGGCAACAGCCCCTCGTACTCGCTGAAGCCCTGGCCGAGCTCCCACACGCTGACGGTCTCCGGGTCGGCAAGCTCGAGGGCCACCTGGAAGTTGCGGCGTGACGCCTCCCGCGCCAGCACCTCGCTTAGCGCCGACACCACATCCAAATCCACAGACACGGCCAAGAGCTTCTCGGGAAACGCCTGCATGTTCCCGAGCAGCATAGCACAGCAGCAGGCAAGAAGTAGAAACAATTCAGGCAGGTCTATGTCATCCTATCACGAGGTATTAGGCACGCAGGGCTTATCAACGCAGCGGGCGCGGCCTAGCTAGCTTAGCTAACTCCCTCGTATCTGTGTGCCCGTGCGGACGTACGGCGATCAGATAGACCTTCCGCTACATGCCACCCGCCCACACATACATACCCGCGTGTGTATGTGCTGTGCCTGCGTGCATACCTTCCAGAACAGCTTCCAAGGCACCTGCACCTCGCCGTACTGCTGCTTCCAGAACAGGCGCAAGTCGGACTGGCGGATGTGGCGGTGGGGCCCCATGTCCAGGTGCGCCTCCAGCAGGGACGACACCTGGGGTCGCGCGCGCGGATGGACAGATAGATGGATGGATAGATGCATGGAGGGAGGGGGGGTAAGTCATCCAGCCATTGGCAAGCAAGGGCAGGGCAGGACGACACCTGGGGTCGCGCGCGCGGATGGACAGATGTACGCATGTATGCATTGAGGGTGAGCCGTCCAGCCAATGGAATGGCTCGGCAGGGCGCAAGCAAGCGGGCGCGCGTCCACTCTAACATTCAGCCACGTCAGGGAGCGAGCACAGCGTGCGTGCGTGCATGGCTATTGCTTTGGGTTATCTACCATTTCATCTAAGTAACAGGGAGATTGCAGGGCGAAATTCAATGGCCATTACTTGATTGTGAGCAGAAAGTGCTATCTATCTCGCTGCTTAATTCACACATACGTTGCATTTGCCCCTAGCCAGGCAGTAGTGGGGCTATTTATCTAGTCAGCTGGCTCGCTCGCTGTGCTAGCCATGCAACGATGCGAGCCGCCTCACCATGTGGATGGTCAGCCTGTCGCCGACGCCCAGCTCCTGCACCACGCGCGACAGCTTGTCGCCGTCCCGCAGCACCGCCTCCATGCCGCCCAGATCGGCCACCAGCGCGCGGGCGCCCCCCGCGGGGTCCTGCATACGGCGGCGGGGCAAACGAATACAGATAACGCAACTAGAGGACTACTGCGCCCGCCGGCCCAAAGGCATGCCGACGGTCAGCGTAACCCCCATCCTGCTGCCAGCAAATAAATCATCAAGCATGCGTGCCGGAGCCACCTGGCAAGCATACATGTCGCGCGCCACGAACACCGAATGCACCTATCTACCCATCCACGCCGCCATACCCAGCAGCAGCCATACATGCATGCTCCAGCTGCCAATCCCATCGGCCCCAGCCAAGCATCTTACTTTTACATCCCCATTAAACCGCACCTGATACGCGGCCGCCTGCGCCAGCAGCTGCCTCGCCTCCTTGACCGCCAGCTCAACCCGCTCCAGGGCCCGCCCGCTCGCCGCCGCAGCGGTCTGCAGCAGGGAGCATCACGTGCGTACATACGTGTATGCAGGTGCAGGTGTACGCCGCTCGGCGCGCATACACGCATGGGCTTTGCAAGCAGCACTGGTACTTCCTATCTAGATGTCATCCATCTATACACCTATCTATCTAGCTATCTATCCACATGTCTCTTTATGTATCTTTTTTCTTTGCGGGCATGCGGACTGACGCACTACCTGCTACATACCCCACCGCGCGCCGCACCTGCAGGCCCTGCAGCCGTGCGTTGCTGTCCGCCGCCACCGCCAGCTCCACCCGCTGGGCCAGCTCGCCCAGCTGCGCCACCAGGGCGGTGTAGTGCTCGGCGTCGGAGCCGGACGTGAGCACGCGCAGCAGGCAGCTGCGGTCCGAGTAGGCCTTGGCGTAGGCGGTGATGCCCTGGGTGGGTGGCGCACGGTAAGTGATGGGTCAGGACATGTCCAGGGCAGGTTGGGAACAAGGCCGAGCTACATTGTCAAGCAGAAACGGTAATCAGCAGGTAGCGGTAAGGGGTGCATGGGTTGGGACAGGTCATCAAGCTCATTAGCTAGCTAGGTAGCTTAGGGCGCGGCACTCAAGCGTTGCAAGCATGACATATTTCATTCGTTCAATGCACTGAGAAATGTCCTGGATGCGTCGGCAGCAGGGCGGGTTGCATCTATCTATCGGGGCAGGCTGGGAGAGGTGGCGATAACAAGGGATGGTGGCAAGGGACAGGTTATGATAGCGCGCATGGGTAGTGGTCGTTTCCCTATCATATCCTAATAATCATGCCCTATCGGGGCAGTTTTGGGAACATATGTACAAGTAAGGCCAAGTGAGTGGACGTACGTACGCCCGCCCGCCCGCCACCTGCCCCTGCGCACATACAGCGCGCCAATATTCCAGCGGATGCCATTCCAGCGGGATCCTGATGGCATGGCGCGCGCGCCTGCTAGCAACTACCGCATGCATGCATGCATGCACCCACCGCCTGAGTCCCGCCCAACAAGGGGCCCCTGCAGGGGCAGCAGGCAGCTGCCTGCCCCTCCCAGCCAGCTAGCCTGCTAGCTAGCTATCACCGCATGCACCTACATACCCACCCACCGCCAGATAGAGTTCCCGCCCAACAATCAAGGGGCCCCTGCCTGCCCCTCCATCCGTCCCAGCCAGCGCAATCAACAGCGACCCCAGAAACACCGCAGCATGCACCTCCTGGCGGCATGGGCGCACGTACGTTCCCGTCTACTGCTCACCGAGTTAATCGCGTGCATGTATGCGCGGCGGGACCAGCAGCCAACGCAAGGCGCCCCATCGCAGGTAAGACATCGATCAGCACCACTAGAAGTACACCAGCCAAGCCAAGCCCACGCACCCAGCGCACGTATGTACCTGCAGCAGCTCCTTGTACTCGTCCACTACGCCCTTGTAAGCCCTTAGCCGCTCCAGTTCGGGGTGGTAGGCGGATAGCAGGTCCAGCAGGGCAAGTGCGCGCCGCTGTATGTGCGTATTAGAATTTAAGGGTTACCGGGGGCGGCGGAGAGCGTGGCAGATGGATGGACGGGTTAGGTTTGTGCAGAGTGCGTGGGGGGTGGATCAGCCGGGATGTGAGTGGAGCCATAACGCATGTAAGGCGGCAAACAAGCAACAGCTCCATGCTATACGGTGTTGTACTACTCATTTGTAGGAATGTGGGATGCGAGTCGATCGGCCGCCCCAACCGCCACGGCCAGCCAACGGTCCCAACCGCGTTGATTGACCAAGCAAAATAAACAAGCCGACGGACCTGACCAGCCAATAACCGCCCCAACCGCCTGACCTGCAGGTCCGCCAGGTTGGACGCATTGGTCACCGCGCCCTCCACCAGATCCAGCAGCACCAGCACCAGGTTTGCGGCCTCAGCGCCTGATATATGTATGTACGGCACAAGCAACGCAGGGGACGGAGCGGAGGCGCGCGAGACACACAAGGCGGCGGCAGGCGGGCAGGCAGCTGGCTGGTACCTGTTGTATGAATACATACATACGACGCGTGCGGTGAGAGCGGCATGCGGGCAGGACGGACAGGGTGCAGAACGAAGCAAGGGCGCGCGGCCGGCGATAGATGGATACGGCGTATGCGGGTACTGCGGGATGCACCCGTACGTTGGAGGCGCGAGACACGAGGCGAGGGCCGGAAGGCCAGGACTGGGAACGAAGCGAGCAAGGAGTCTGGTCTAGGTAGGCAACGGCAGTCAGGCACTCACCAAGCAAATCACTCCATGCAGCGCTCACCCGGGAACGGGAGCGAGGGCCCCAGGCTCTTCACCGCCGCACGTGTCACGGAGAGGCCCTTAGTGAGGAGCGCCTGTGCAGGAAGAGACGCGACAGGACGGGCAAAAGCGGTAAGCGGATAGTGAGACGACCCGGAGGGGGCGGAGGGGAGCAATCCAGCCAGCAGAGACCCAGCAAAGCTATCAGCGGGACGAAGTATGCCCCACTGGCGAGTACGGCATGAAGAAAGGCCCACCGTACGTCACATGACAGCCGTACATGGCCCCTTCCGCGGCCGCGGCCGCACTGTGCGTGCCACTGCATTCACAATCCCAGCCTGTATTCACAATGCCACCGGAGTCCAGCATGGAGGGTGTGGTGGAGGACATGCCGTGGCCGGGTTGTGAGCTATCCCTTACTTGTTTGCGATACTACAGGTAATAACGGCAAGCACCGCCGCGCGCAGCTCAGCAAGCGAGGCTGGTGCGTGCGTGGCGGATCTATCTAGGGTAGGTCTGCGCGGCAAACCCATCCAGTGCCGAGCCCGACCGCCAGGCCCGGTCCCTAGCTAGCTAGCTACCACCCGACCCAACCTCGCAAACGGGCCAAGCACGCGGCACGCACCACGAGAGACTCCTTGAAGCCCGGCTTGGTGTTGCCGCCGCTCTGCTGCTGCCCCGCCGCCTGGCCGCCGCCCGGGCCATTGTTCACAGGTGACGCCGGCAGCCCGCTGGGCGGCGCCGAGGTGGCGGTGACGGTGGTGGCCGTGGTGGTGGGTGTGACGGCGGCGGTGAGGGAGGAGAGCGAGGCTGTGAGATGGGCTCCAGCGGCAGCCGAAGATGCTGCTGCTGCTTGTGCCTGGGCCGGCGCGGTTGCTGCATTCCGGGGACTTGAGGCTCCGAAGCCTCCTGCCGTGCCCCCTACCGCCGTGCCCCCTACCGCAGCCGCAGCCGCTGCCGCAGCCGCCACCGCCCTGGCCGCGGCCTTGTCCCGGTAGGCCATGAGGGCCAGGGCGTCCTCCGGCGTCACCCCCTTCCCGAGCAGGTACTGCGCGCGGCCGTACGCACGGGACACGGGGGCACGCACGGGGGCACACGGCATACATGAACGAAGCACGGCGGACGGACGACGGGTGCGTTAGGGCTGGGCTGGGCTTCTGCATGCATGCATGCATGCATGCAGAAGAGGGCGCCAGCAGCTGGCCGCAACAGGAAACGGACTCATGTAAAAAAGCGCTCGTATACTGCAAGTGGATATCTGATTTAATGTGCTGAACGGAACTACGGCGCAAGAAAGAAGGCCGCCTGCAACGGCGTGGCTGGGGCACTGAGCGAGCTCCTCTAGCTACCTATCTTGCGGCGTGCATGCGTAGCGTGCCCTCACGCACCGCATCTATCCCGGCGGAGTTCTCGACGACGCCTAGACTACCTATACAGCCCAAACCGAGCCCCACGCACGCATTCATTATTACCTGCTCGGTCCACCGCGCCACCACGCAGCCCTCCTGCGGCAGCAGCGCCGCACGGTAGCGCGACACGGCCCCCACCAGACCGTCATACCAGAAGGCCACCTCCTTAAAGGCATATACATGTGGCAGGGGCGGCAAGGCACGGGAGGGCAAGCAAGGGAGCAGATGCCTTGGCAGCAGCCGGAATAGCTTGGCTATCTTCCGTCGGAGCAATTCGTTTAGCCCGCCGAAAAAGCTTAAAGCTCTGCGAGATTTTTCGTCCGGGGATGCCCTCCATCCGGATGGGCATTCCGTCCACTCCATGGACGGAGCCCCTTTCAGGGGCTGGGTTTTTCGTTAGAGCACCCCTTCTCCCGACCCTCGTTTTTCGTCAGGGCCCGCCCCAAAAGGGGGTGTTTTTTGAAGGAAAAACGCACGTCCGTTAAGAGTATAGCCAGCCTGAGCCGAAAGGCATGGCTGGAAGCGGGGGTGGGTGGTGCAGGGACAGGGAAACGGGATAGAGGGGTTGGGGGGCTGCTGGCATGAGCAAGGAAGTAAGGGGCTCACGACGTACGGCGGCGGTGTCAAGCCTGCCCGGCGGAACGTGCACCGGTCCTACAACGGCCCGTACCTCGGAATCCCATTCCGCGAGGGGCTTGTCGTCGGGCGGCTTGCGCGTTCTGCCCCTTGGCTCCGCCGCAACTTTCGATGTTTCGCACCCCATACTCCTTGATTGCGCCTTCACATGTGGTTGTGAAGGCGCAAAATACTACTAGGATGATTCCGTGACGTCCTATCGTTGTGCGCAGCAGTTATATATTTGAGATGGTAGGGTGCCCTTCGAGCTACAGCCGCCGACTACATGTTATGCCCCCTGCTGAAGGTATAATGGGTAGCTGTAGTGCTAAGCTACTTCTATCAGAAATTTGTTTCTTCGCCTCTGAGCCTCAAGGCAATTCCAAAAGTTCTGGCAACAGCACATGCATGCCCTATAGGTGCTAAGGCGTGCGAGCGCGTTTGAGGTAGAATTCTTGATGATTATCGTACGACACTAGTTGTGAGGCACCATACGAGGCTGGTACTCGTTATTCCCGCCGGACTGCTCTTGTATGGCGAAGCGCCGTCGGGCAGGGTCAAGCGGGTACCACTCCGCCGCTCTGGGGCGGATTTGGCGGGTCCCCTTGCTTTCGCCTATAGCTTTCATCACCTTTGCATACTCTCGTTAATCAACATGTTTTGAGGCCACGGCACAGCGAAAGCGCGTCACAGGGCGAACATGTTGTTTTGGCCCCTGAGTCCCAAGAGATGCCTTGCAAAGCTGTAAAGCGTGTTCTACACTCCTCAGAAGCTGTACACAAAGACTCTTTGCAAGGAAAACTCACAAATTGCCTCCAACTGTCGCAAACTGCCGCTCCGCTGGAAGGAGAGTTAAGACGCAATAAAGCGGTTTATAGGTGCCTATATTGGGCAGGATAAGTATATGCGTGTGGCGCCCTGCCTCAATGAGACCTCCGCCTCGCGAGATGCAGGCTGTTTTCGCGAGCTGGGCCGCCCGCTTCATTCTAAAGCCCGTGAGCACACGCCTCGCTTTTTTTATGCTGTTATGATGCTATTTACATCTTATTATAGCGGGTTGGAAGCGGTCATCTGGCACCATGACCCACCGACCCGCATTGTGTTTTTGTCCACCCTAGGCTAGCCCACTCGTCAGTTTGCAATGCGGAACGCATATCCGGACGTGACTCGTAAAGCATAATCCAGCATGCTACTAATAGTTCATTTTGGCGACTATTAAATGTTCGTCCCGCTGTGCCATACCCCTCGTACGGCAACCAACTTAACGGCAATAGCGGAAAGAAATACAAGGATGTGACCCGGCCAGGCGGGTAGCTGACTTGAAGCCGGATCTGGTGACATGTGTGGCATTCTTGTATTTTTTTCCGCTGGACCTGTTATGGCGCTGGCAAGTTGGGGACCAGGCGTGGCGCTGAGTGGAACCCGCGTGGGCGGGGTGACGGCAGCAGGGGCCTTCTCGGGCGTGCAACTTGCCGGGTCCAGCGAGCCCGGGCCGTGCTCGGTGCCCCCTGGGGACCAGCAGGGCGTCGAGGACCTCCGGCGGGATGAGCGGGAGCGTGGCGACCCGGCCGCCTCGCTCGCCCCTCGCTCCCAAACGCCACGTGAGCCGCCGGCTGCCCGCAGCCAAACAAACGCACGCCTTCCTACTCGTGCACGGCCCTGCGTGCCGAGCTGCAAGGCACGGCACTGTAAGTTTCCACCCTTTCGCACCGTACAGTGATGTTTTAGCAATAGTAGTCCGGGCAAGGTGCGCATGCATACATGATCGACGCCACTTCGACGCCACACGCACGTCGTCGTCAGCGCTACATGCGTTTCCTGCCCCGTACTATACACCCTTCCCCATACACCCTTCAGGGGATTCATCACTTCCACTCAGGATACAGCTGCCCCCGGCCAGGCCACGTTCTCCATCCAGCGATACACGTTCATGATTGGACCGTCCACCCGCTCGGTCTGAACGCGCCATGATAGCCATGCATGAGCGAGCCGGCGCAGCTTGCGTGCACATGTATACGCAGGAGCGTCCAAAGCAACCCACCCTCGCCACCAATTCTGCCGCTCCGTCCCGGCTTTGGTAGCTCAATGTGTTGCCTTTCACTTGATCTCACAATGGCTCGATCGGCCTTTCACTTGACCTCGACCGCCGTGCTTGACCTACCAGCACGTACGACGGCGACTGACACGCCGTACACCTCACCTACCGCACTCGCTCCGCACCTAGGCACCGACTCAGGCGTCAGCACTGCTGCCCAATCCTGGTTTGGCTCCTGCCCGCGTCTGGGACACACACGCTCCGCACTTGGATAGATAGGCATCCTTATTGCTGCCCGCCCCTAGGGGCGCAGGTAGCTAGAGCACCGGCCGAGAAGCCTCCATACAGGCGTGTCTGCGCCTCCATCCAGCGTTCAGCAACAGCTAGCACCCCTGCCGCTCGTTGCGTGCATGACGGCTGGCTACTATACGGCGGCCGGCCACAGACCAGCAAGACACACAGCAGGCCGCCGTCGAGATGATGACGAGCAACTCCATTTACTTCTAACTCGCCTACAAGGCCTGTTCCGACCCGCCGCGGGCGGGCCGCCCACCGGGGCGCCGCAAGCACCCACATGGAAGCAAAGAGTGACACCGCAAGTAAGGCGACACCGCACGTACGTCAACCGTTTCGCCCGACATCCAAACAAAACTAACCCCGACACCAAAGCCGCGCCGCGCGCGCTTACATAATGCCCCCCTGCTGCCTCCCTACTGCCCCTGCCCCTGCTGCCCCTGCTGCCTCCGCGCGTGCTTCTCCAAATACCGCTCCCAGCGGTTGTGGTCCAGCGCCTCCAGGCTGTCCAGCGGCGCGATGGCGGCCAGGTAGGCTCGCAGGCCCAGCAGCTCGCGGTCGGTGCCACGGGTGAGGTGCGCCTTGCGGAAGGGCCGGATGACCAGCCCCTGCTGCGGGTTCATAATGTAGTTGCGCCTGGCGGTAGGAGGGCGGGAGGGAGTTAGGGAGGGAGGGAGGGGGGTTTCGAGATGCAACACCTGATAGATAGGAACGCGCTGAGCGCCAGGCGCAGCCGCCCGTAGGGAGGGGAGAGGAGGCGATGGGGATGGCGGCGGGCGCGGGCGCGAGGTGAGCCGGACAAGGGCCGGATGGATGCGCGGCCGGGCCCTGCATCTGTATCTCCTGCGGGCGCACGATGGATGGGCCGGCGGCCAAATTGAATGGGCTTGCAGGGGACAAGGTTGGTGACAGGCGTTCAATCCGCGGGGGCAGGGAGAGGGGCGGGCGCGGGTGCGCGGGGGCGAGGGGGCATGCATGTAGAGACGTTTGCGTTACGAGATGATGTGCGCACACCAGGCGCCGCCCGACCAGCAGGGGCGCACGCGCTCCCTGCTGCCTAACGCTAGGCAGGCAGCGGACACGCCATCCAGCTCCGCCGTGCGCGGGTCAACGCACAATGGTTGGCGGCAGCGAGCAGGGCCGCGCTATCCAGCCAGGTCCCCGCCGCCACCCGCCAACATACGAAACGATACAAACGACGCAACAGCGTCGTCCAGCAGCCGCCCAAACCACGCCCCCCCAGCGGCCCCGATAAGCCCTCCCGCAGCTAGTAATCCGCGCTGCCCGCCCTGCCCGGCACGCACTTTAGGTCGTCCAGCATGATGGTGTTGGCCGGGGTGTACTGGCCGGGGAACTTCTCCCACACAAACTGCCGGGCAAGGTGTATGTGGAGGGTTGGGGGAGGCACGCCGAGGGGACGGACGGGGTCAGCGGGACCAGCGGGGGCGGCCGGAAGGGGGGGACGGGAGGGACACGGGGGTATGAAAGGGGTCTGGACGGCTGTTGGCCAATGACCCACAGAGACCAGGGATCGATAAGCGGGGTCGCAGAGGCCACGCCGACGAGGCACACAGAATGGATCGATCGGGATGGGAGGAGTTGTTTGGGAGGTAAACCCGCCCCCCCCCCTCGCCAGCACAAAGAGGCAGGAGGGTCAGCGCGTGGCTCGCAAACAACAAACCCGCCGAACGAACATCCCTTTCGCAAACAAGCAAACGAGCGTACTAAGCGGATGTACAAACGTCCGTCCGTCCGTACGTACGTAAGTACCTGCAGCGGCTTGCAGTCGAACACGCCGTACTTGTCCGTGTGCACGGTGACCATGGCCGTGTGGTCCATCAGGCACACCACGCCGTACGACGGATTGCCCAGCACGCCCAGCTCCTGCGGGGCGTGTGTGTTTTATGTTTGGGGGGAGATTGGGTTAGAAGAGTCAAAAGGCGTCCTCAGTAGAGAAGCCTTAGGCCCGAGTCGTCGAAGGCCGGGGGGTAGTCAGGGGGTCGTTGGGTTGGAAAGCGCTTCTAATTGTCGCTTGAGGAGGGAGCGCTTGAGGAGCACACGCCACTCATAGGGTATTGAGTGTGGGGTCGGCGAAGCAGGCCTTGGCCCCCGGGGCGGACAGGGGCAACTCACCTCCTCAAGAGGACACCGCACTGCTCCGGACAGCTAAGTGACCGTCCCCACCCCCCCACACACACGAAGCGGACTCCACAGCAGCCGACCCCGCCGCATCCCGCCGCGCACTCCACGGCAGCACACGACCCCGCATCCCGCCATCCGTACTAGCTACGACGCGCAGCATCAGGCAGTGGGGGGCAGCGCGCTCCGCCCCCTCCACTGTATGTACCCAATCGGCGGCTGATGACAGCGACTCGGCATCCGAGTACCACCCGCCCGCCGTACTTGCCGCATGCCCGCCCGCCGCACCGTACCTTCATCTTTACCTCGACCCACTTCTTGCTCGTCGCGGACCAGATGATTATGTCGTACGATTCGTACGCTGAGGCCAGGAACTCGTGGAGGTACGGCCGGGCCAGCTCCTGCACGGCAACGAGAGCCGTGTGACACCAGTATGTATCAGCAACGAAAGCAACGAAAGCCAAACCGCGCAGGCCGCACTTTCCAGCAGGCCGCCACGGTGCTTGTTGTGTCCCTCGTGGCAACAGCAACGACAACAGATAGACGTGCAGTAGCAGTGTTGGGGAACGTCGAGCCATGTAGATCGCACAGCCCGCACAGCCCGCTGGTTCCAGGCCGCCACGGTGTGCCAACTAGCTAGCGGACATGTCGGCACGGCTGCTGATGCTGTAAGCAAGGGGCCTGCCACGCGTTCTGTCAATCACGGGATGTGTCGTACGTGACACCGCGTGATCCCGACCGTCATGTCCTCGCCCTCTCCGTCTACCCCGCCCGCTCGCCGCTCGGCAGTCAACCCACATCAGTAAGAAAGCACGGTCGACGCCACGCGGCAGAGCCGCTCCCTCGATTTAGGTAACCCCTGGACCCATTCTCTTTCAAGTCGGAACAGCGGCGGCCCCGCCCGCTGCCCTCTGTGCGCCGTACGTACGTACGGGAGCCGCCGCACCTCGGGCCGCTCGGCTGTGGACCCCAGGTCAAAGATGGTGTAGTCGATGTCGATGACGAGGCACTTTTTGCCGGGGCGCGGCGGGCTGATGATCTTCACCTCCACGCTCTTGAGCCGCCGGGCCAGCTTCTCCTGCGGGCCGGGCCGGGGGAAGGAGGCGGACAGGGGACCACTTTGGGCCTAGCGTCCCCCTGCCGTACGTAGCTTTGTGGCCTGAGGGGGCCCAGCGTCCTGTGGGCCGGGCCGGGCCGGGCCGCGCCGAGCCGAGCCGGTGGCAGACTAAAGGTGACGCGCTTTGGAGCGCGCCTCACTCCTCCTGCGTGTGCACTGGCGGCGGTCAGCGGCTACCAGCGGGGGGNNGGGGGGGCGGGGGCGGGACTCCGTACCGCCCCACCGCCACGCGCACTCACTGCGTTTCCGTTTCTTC
>LSYV01000032.1:858715-873787 GCA_001584585.1 Gonium pectorale | reverse complement strand
CCGGTACACTGGCTCTGCCTCCGTGTAACGGCCCTGGTTGTCAATGCAGCTCGCCAGGTTATTGAGTGAGGCCGCTGTGTCAGGATGCGCCTCACCCAGCACCCGCTGCCGCAGGTCCAGCGCCTGCCGGTACAGTGGCTCTGCGTCCGTGTAGCGGCCCTGGCTGTCAATGCAGTTCGCCAGGTTGTTGAGTGAGGCGGCTGTGTCAGGATGCGCCTCACCCAGCACCCGCTGCCGCAGCTCCAGCGCCTGCCGGTACAGTGGCTCCGCCTCCGTGTAGCGGCCCTGGCTGTAAATGCAGATCGCCAGTGTGTTGAGTGAGGAGGCTGTGTCAGGATGTGCCTCACCGAGGTCACGAACTCGGGTTTCCCAGGCTAAGTTGGCATGCTCCCCAGCGGGTTTATAGAACCCCTGGTAGCATTTGACGTTTGCCAGCAATGAATAGAGTCCTGCTGCCGAAACGCTGTCCTCTGCTTGCAGCTGCTTTAATAGCGCACAGCAAGCCGGCTCAAGGCGTGCAAGCATGCCAAGGGCATCAAAGAAATTTGCAAGATCCGATACGACACGCGCAATCTCTGGTGCTGGTGCACTTCTTTCCCACTGCTCTCCAACTCCTGCCAGGAGCTCCAGCAGGAGGTTGATGTCCGGCTGCGCGTACTGTGCAGCGGCCAGGGCCAGGATGCTCTCCTGCGGTGTCTTGTACATGGCCGCCCACTCGCCCAGCCGGCCAAGCATGTGTTGCACAAATCGGCCTTCAGCTGTTGCACGCAGGCTGGGGTCCAGCTGCATAGCCAGCAAGTTCACCTGCTGCCGGACCACCGTGTGCATGCTGTACTGGTTTGGACCACGGGCACGCTGCAGTACACCGTACCGGTGCAATACGGCCAGCACAGCGCGTGTCTGCGGCTGGTTAACGCTGAGCAAGGCAGCTGCTGCATCGATGTCAAAGGCCGAGGGAAAAACCGCTAGCTTGGCTGCTGCCAGCTGGTGCTGTCGCCTGAGGCTGCCCAGAACCAGGTGGACGGTGGCGGTGGTTGGATCAGTGCGCGTGGCAGCACCGGCATCCAGTTTGGGCAACGCCTGTTCCAGCGCGCGGCAAGGGGCAGGAACAGCGAACGAACAAGTAGTAGGTGTGGCACGTCATCACAGAAGCTGCATGCATGCATGTGGAGGTACGAATGGGCAGTGAGCGACAAAGCAGGCTACATACCATTCCTGTGCTGTGATGAGCAACAGTGTACATGATGGGAGTAACAACATGTGCGTAGCGTAGCTCTCTGACTGGTGCGTGCGTGGCTACACGCTGGGACTACCAAACTGTCCGCTATGTATACGCTGGCCGGGGCATGGCAGCTAGCTATTAACAGTCGCCAAATGTCAGAGCAATCAAACGTCAGCTAGCTGATGTGTGAACGCCGCGGTGTTTAAGCCCCACCCACGTGGTAGAGCAGATCAGTTAGAAACAGTACCTGTGTACTGTATATAGATACATGTATACATGTGGCACCCCAGCAGCTATGTATAGATACATGGTGCATGCGTGCACAAAAGGATGTGCCGTGGCTTCCCTGCTTTCATACTTGTTCCGTTAGACTAGCAAGTAAGGCCTCACCTCCAACGCCATGCGCCCCGCCACCAGAGCCTCCGCCACCAGGCACAGCACCAGGGGCACACAGCAGCAGGCTGCGGCCACCACCACCGCCTCCTCCTCCGTCAGGTCTGTTGCAGTTGCTCTGACCAGCTGGGCAGCAGCTGCGGGTGCAATGGCGCTGACGTGCCGCACTTCCAGCCCTGGGCCGCCGTTGCCACCAAGGGAAGGCTGCTGTGGCAGAGTGCCGAGTGAAATACGTGACGTGAGCAGCAGCCGCGTGCATGGGGCTTCGTTGAGTGCCTGTGCGTGGGAGGCGGGTACGAAAAGGTATAGGCATACATGAAGGAGCAAGCAAGGTCAGCAGGCCATCCACCCAGCCTGGCGGCACTGGATATGACCGGGAAGCCTATCGTGCAACTCTCCTTGCGTGCGTGCGGTCAACTCACCCTGGCCACCAGCGTCTGCAGAACGTTGGCACTACTGCCACTGCCGTCAACCAGCGCGTCCTCTGCATTATCCACCACCACCAGAGCGGCCAGGGGGCCCGAGGGTCTGGCCGCCGCCCGTCCAGGGCCTGAGCTTGCGGGAGCAGCAGCAGGTCGCTCTTGCAGCGACAGAGCTTTGAGTGCCGCCACAATGCGGGACACGGTGTCAGGCTTTTGCACTGGCGCCGCCTTCTGCTGGTCATCAGTCCTTGCCTTGTCGGCTGCCGTGTCCTGGGTGGATGGAGACCAGGGCGTTAACATTTGTGAAAGTGAGCGGGGGTGGCGTGTAGTTCTCCAGCAATGCGATGATAACAGCAAATACCCCGGCGGTGCTTGAAGCAGCAATATACCCCACCTACCGCCGCAGCTCGCCTAACACTGCCCCAAGCAAGTAGCATAGGCCAGCTCACCGGCATCAGGCTGAGGGCCGTGCAGAACCGCGCCTCCACCTCCGCACCGCTGCCGGCCTCCCGCAGGTCCACCCACAGTGCGCCACCTGGCCCCTGGCCCCGCTGCATCAGCCGCCATCCCACGTCGGCGGCCAGGCAGGACTTGCCGAAGCCGCCGGGCGCCAGCAGCAGGACCGACCCACGGGTCAGAAGGTGCTCCGCCACGTCAGCGGCCAGCTCATCACGGCCAGTGTAGTGGGGCGCGAGCTGCGGCAACTGGCACCGCGTGGCTATGGAGGTGTATGGAGCAGCGGGAGGCGCGTTGCTACTGCTGCTGCTGGCCTGTGCAAGGCCTTCGGAACCGGCGCCGCCTGCCGCTTCTCGTTCTCCTGCTAGCCGCAATACCTACATACATACAAACAACGGCAACAAAGAAGGGTAGTTTTTTTAGGTGGGGTTGCAGTTGCCAAGGGATTCCGAACTGCTAGTACGTATACAGTGCACTAGGGCGTAATCAATATAACGATAACCTTGCAAGTTTTTTGCTGCGTGTATGTTCCATCCAAATGGCTGTGTGGAACATACATGTATGCCGGCGACCGGCATGTTGGTACGTCTGCTATGCGCCATTTCGCCGAGATGAAATACATGCAATATATATAATAGCAGTAGTTATATGGAACAGTGGCTGGTCTATATATCTAAGTGTCATAAATCATCATAGGTACGGCAAGAGCAGCATGCAAGTAAGAGGCAAGCGACCAACTGGGCACGCCAGCAACGTAACAGAGCTGTGAACACCCTGCCTGCTTCCTGCTGCTCCTAGCTACCGTCCCGCCGCCCCCCCAGCCCTCAGACCTGCGGCATCAGCGCCTCGTACTCGGTGAAGCCCTGGCCGAGCTCCCACACGCTGACGGTCTCCGGGTCGGCAATCTCAAGGGCCAACTGAAAGCTGCGGCGCGACGCCTCCCGTACCAGCACCTCGCCCAGCGCCGACACCACACCCACGTCCACAGACACGGTCGAGAGCTTCTCGGGAAACGCCTGCATGTATGCTCCCGCGCAGCATAGCACAGGCAATCAAGAGGTAGAACGAAATAAATGCAGGTAGGTCTATGTCACGAGATATGCATAAGGGCTGCAGCGGGCGCTGTCTATCTAGTAACATGCACGCACATGCAGTCAGCATATGGAGCGCTCGACAGAGGTTTCCTGCTGCAGTAAGGCGAGCGAGCCTGGGCAGTGGAAGTACGATTGCCACAATAGTTGCTTTCCTTCGGTGCATGCATGCCGCAATAACGGCATTGGCAGACAGGCCCATCGATCGTATGCGTGTGCGGCGGACGAGCGGCAGTGAGCTCGCTCGCCCGGTACCCGGTATCCCGCCGACAAACAGCCACTTCGGGCAGCCAGCAGGCAGACGAGGACCTGGGATCCAAAAGTGCAACCCCACCTGAACACTCGACACACCTCGGCACATCCGAGGGCGCAAAGCAACACATACAAAACGCGACCTGATGATGCGATACGCGCTAACGCCATGCGCGCAGACAGCGAGCAGCAGCCCGTACATACAGCTGGATGGCTAGCTAGCTAATATCCCCATAGCTAACGCTCAGCTATCAGTCTAACCAACTGGTGGTTGAGCTGTTAGGAACCCATGACCCGATCGCTCGATGGTCACCACAGGTCGATCGTGGGTTCGAATCCCGTATTCCAATCACGGGAGAGCAGTGGCACGATTGCGCAAGCAGTCGTGAGCCCATATCTCGGGGGCCCAACCTGCGAAGCGCTGGCTGTGATGGCCACTCTGCTGACTCCAGGCACATGACCAGGGGCGTGAGTCAGGCGTGGAGGGGGCGGTGGTGGATATATAAAAAACCCCGGTGGGAGTAATCCCTCAACAAGAGGACATGTGCCATACTCCCCCCTTAACACACGCGATGGTGTATGATCACGCCTGAACTTTACTTTACTTTACTTTTACTTTACTAGCTAGCTAATTCCATCGTGCGTGTGTGCGAGCCCGTACGTGCGGCGACCAGCAGACCGCTACCTGCATGCGTACGTACCTTCCAGAATACCTTCCAAGGCACCTGCACCTCGCCGTACTGCTGCTTCCAGAACAGGCGCAAGTCGGACTGGCGGATGTGGCGGTGCGGCCCCTGGTCCAGGTGCGCCTCCAGCAGGGACGACACCTGGGGGCCGCACGGACAGATAGATGGATGGATAGATAGAGGGAGGGTAAGCCATCCAGCCAGTGGCAAGCAAGGGCAGGGCAAGCGGGTGCGCTAGCTTCCTCTCTGACAGCCACAGCAGCAGGGAGCGAGTAGTGCACAGCGCGACTATTGCTTTTGAGCAGCAAATAAATAGCGCTGCCACACACGCACCATAGCTGTAGCCTGAGTCTGGTAGCTATACATGCCGTGCGTGTATAAGTGTATCGAGCGAGCGAGGATAGTTGAAGGGTAAGCTGTCTAGCTAGAAGCGACAGGCAAGGGCGGGCAGGGCAAGGCCGGGGGCAGGCAGGGAGAGATTGCATGGCTATTGTGAGCAGACAGAGCTATCGATCTCACTGCTTCATGTGCCCTCAGCGGCAAGCCAGAAGCAGGCTGGCTCGCTGTGCTAGTCATGCACCGATGCGAGCCGCCTCACCGCATGTATGGTCAGCCTGTCGCCGACGCCCAGCTCCTGCACCACGCGCGACAGCTTGTCGCCGTCCCGCAGCACCGCCTCCATGCCGCCCAGCTCGGCCACCAGCGCGCGAGCGCCCCCCGCAGGGTCCTGCATGTGTACGGTATTTTGCGGACAATAGCTTAGGTTGTGCATGCATAAGGGGCACAGCAGGGAGGCAGGCAGAGCGTGGGCTGAGTAGCTGCTGCGACACACAGGTGGGGGCGGGAGTGATGAGCGAAGTACCGTACCCTAACCGCATGCAGCCCTACTCGATCGCTCCTTCATTCCTAGACTATACGTGCGCATTCCCCGCCCGGAGTCATAGTCCCACGTAAACAACCTTGCCGGCAAGTGAGCGTACATGTACAGATTCATCTACCTATCTGTCTATCCTATCTACCAAAGCCATCCGACGGCCTCGTCGTGCGCACCCACTCCTGCATGCACCCACGCCAAGCAAGCTAGCCCAGCGATGTTCCTGCCTCTCATACCCACCGCACCCGATACGCGGCCGCCTGCGCTAGCAGCTGCCTCGCCTCCTTGACCGCCAGCTCGACCCGCTCCAGCGCCCGGCCGCTCGCCGCCGCAGCGGTCTGCAGCAGGGAGCATCACGCGCGTACATACCTGTTATGTGTGTGCAGGTGCGGGTGTATGTGGACAAATGCCGCTCGTCGCGCAAACATTCCAATCAGCAATGGTGCTTGCTATAGGCTAGCCACCTATCTATCTATCTAGCTGCCTATCTATCTATCTAGCTGTCTATCTATCTAGCTGTCTATCTATCAATTTTCTTTGTGGGCATGCATGCATA
Source organism: Gonium pectorale (assembly GCA_001584585.1). Classification (NCBI taxonomy): domain Eukaryota; kingdom Viridiplantae; phylum Chlorophyta; class Chlorophyceae; order Chlamydomonadales; family Volvocaceae; genus Gonium; species Gonium pectorale. Next base: position 867,835 of record LSYV01000032.1, on the reverse strand, counting down.
CGGGACGCACTACCCGCTACACACCCCACCGACCGCCCCTACCTGCAGGCTCTGCAGCCTTGCGTTGCTGTCCGCCGCCACCGCCAGCTCCACCCGCTGGGCCAGCTCGCCCAGCTGCGCCACCAGGGCGGTGTAGTGCTCTGCGTCGGAGCCGGACGTGAGCACGCGCAGCAGGCAGCTGCGGTCCGAGTATGCCTTGGCGTAGGCGGTGATGCCCTGGGTGCGTGGCGCACGGTACATAATTAGGGATGGGTCAGGACATGTTCGGGGCAGGTTGATTGGGAACAAGGCCGAGTAGGCTGAGCTACATTATTGTCACGCAGAAACGGTAATCAGGTAGCGGTAAGGGATGGGTTGGGCGGGACAGGTCTAGCTTATTAGGTAGGGCGCAAGCAAGGGGCACTAAAGCGTTGCAAGCAGGATATTTCATTACAATGCGGTGAGAGATCTCCTGGGTGCGTGGGTAGCAGGGCGGGTTGCATCTATCGGGGTAGGCTGCTGGCAGAGGTGGCGATAATAAGGGATGGTGGCAAGGGACGGACAGGTTACGATAGCATGCACGGGTAGTGGTGGTGCCTCTATTATATCGTAATCATGCCTCTATCGGGACAGTTTTGAGAACAAGGCCAATTGAGTGGACGTACGTACGCCCGCCCGCCCGCCACCTGCATGCCCCTGCGCACATGCATACAGCGCGCCAACATTCCAGCGGATGCCATTCCAGCTAGCGGGATCCTGATAATCGCATGGCGCGCGCGCCTGCATGCTAGCTATCACCGCATGCACCCACCGCCCGCCAGAGTAGTCCCGCCCAACAAGGGGCCCCTGCAGGGGCAGCAGGCAGCTGCCTGCCCCTCCCAGCCAGCTAGCCTGCTAGCTAGCTATCACCGCATGCACCTACCCACCCACCGCCAGATAGAGTTCCCGCCACAATCAACAATCAAGGGGCCCCTGTCTGCCCCTCCATCCATCCCAGCCAGCGCAATCAACAGCGAGCCCAGAAACACCGCAGCATGCACCTCCAAGCGGCATGGGCGCCCGTTCCCGTCTACTGCTCACCGACTTCTTAATCGCGCGCGCGGCGGGACCAGCAGCAAGGCCCCCCATCCATCTCCGGTAAGCCATCGCTCAGCACGCAGTACACCAACCAATCAAGCCAAGCCCGCCCAGCGCACTTACCTGCAGCAGCTCCTTGTACTCGTCCACCACACCCTTGTAAGCCCTTAGCCTCTCCAGCTCGGGGTGATAGGCGGACAGCAGGTCCAGCAGGGCAAGTGCGCGCCGCTGTATGTGCGTGCATGTTAGAGTTGAAGGGTTACCGGGGGCGGCGGAGAGCGTGGCAGATGGAAGGACGGGTTAGGTTCGTGCAGATTAGGGCGTGGATCGACCGGGATGTGAGTGGAGCCATAACGCAAGTAACAAGCAACAGCTCTATGTGATGCGGTGTTGTACCACTCATTTGCTTACTTGTAGATATGTGCGTGGGATGCGAGTCAACCGGCCGCCCCAACCGCCACGGCCAGCCAACGGCCCCAACCGCGTTGCTTGATTGACCAAGCAAAATAAACAAGCCAACGGACCTGACCAGCCAATAATAACCGCCCCAACCGCCCGACCTGCAGGTCCGCCAGGTTGGACGCATTGGTCACCGCGCCCTCCACCAGATCCAGCAGCACCAGCACCAGGTTTGCGGCCTCGGCGCCTGGCGTATGTACGGCACAAGCAACGCAGGGGAGCGGACGGAAGCGGGCGCGCGAGACACACAAGGCGGCGGCAGGCGGGCAGGCAGCTGGTTGGTACTGTATAAATACATACATACGACGCGCGCGTGCGGGTGCGAGCGGCATGCGGGCAGGACAGCGGGGTACAGAACGAGCGAAGGGCGCGCGACCGCCAATAGATACGATACGGCGTATGCGGGTACTGCAGAATGCACCCGTGCGTTGGAGGAGCGAGACACGAGGCGAGGGGCCGGAAGCAAGGCCAGGACTGGGAACGAAGCGAGGGAGGAGTCTGGGCTGGGCAGGCAACGGCAGTAGTCAGGCACCCACGCACCAAGCAAGCCGCTCCACGCAGCACGCGCTCACTCACCCGGGAACGGGAGTGAGGGCCCCAGGCTCTTCACCGCCGCACGGGTCACTGAGATGCCCTTAGTGAGGAGCGCCTGTATGTGTTGATAGAGACAGGACGGGGGAAGGAGACGATCGAGTGGGACCCGGAAGGGGCGGAGGTGAGCAAGCAGATATCCAGCAAGGCTAGTACATAGCTAGCAGGACGAAGATACACCAATGGCTTGTACGGAATTTTGAGGGAGGCAGGCCCACCGTCACATGACAGCCAGCAGACATGGCCCTTTCCGGGTTCGCGGCCGCACTGCGCGACTGGATTCACAATCCCAGCAAGCAGTATTAAATCTCGCCTTGAGCCAAACGTGGAGAGGGTGGTGGAGGATATGCCGTTCGGTTGTGATCTCTTGCTTGCGGTACTACCGGTGATGGCAAGCAACGTGGGCAGCTCCAGCGAGCGAGGCTTATAGTGGATCTGACCCAACCTCGCCACCCACGCCCCAAGCACGCGGCACACACCACGAGCGACTCCTTGAAGCCCGGCTTGGTGTTGCCGCCGCTCTGCTGCTGCCCCGCCGCCTTGCCGCCGCCCGGGCCATTCTGCACAGGCGACGCCGGCAGCCTGCTGGGCGGAGTCGAGTTGGCGGTGACGATGGTGGCCGTGGTGGTGGTCGTGACGGTGGCGGTGAGGGAGGAGAGGGAGGCCGTGAGATGGGCTCCGGCGGCAGCAGAAGAGGCTGCTGCTGCTGCTCCTTGTGCCTGGGCCGGCGCGGTTGCTGCATTCCGGGGACTTGAGGTTCCGGAGCCTCCTGCCGCGCCTCTTGCCGCCGTGCCCCCTACCGCAGCCGCAGCAGCTGCCGCAGCCGCCACCGCCCTGGCCGCGGCCTTATCCCGGTAGGCGATGAGGGCCAGGGCGTCCTCCGGCGTCACCCCCTTCCCGAGCAGGTACTGCGCGCGGCCGTACGCACGGTACACGGGGGCACACGTACGGCAGACATGACGCACTACGGACGGACGGCTGCGGACGGAGTGAGGGCTAGGCTGGGCTGTGCTGTACTGCTTGAACTACGACGCACGACAGAAGCAAGGCCGCCTGCAACGGCGTGGGGCACCGAGCGAGCTCCTCTACCTATCTTGCGGCTTGCATGTGTATATGCTTGCTCTCACGAACCGCATCTATCCCGGAGGAGTTATCGATCGACGACGCTAGACAGCCCAAACCGAGCCCCACGCACGCCTTTACTACCTGCTCTGTCCACCGCGCCACCACGCAGCCCTCCTGCGGCAGCAGCGCCGCACGGTAGCGCGACACGGCCCCCACCAGGCCGTCATACCAGAAGGCCACCTCCTGAATATGTGTGGCAGGGGCGGCAAGGCAGGGGAGGGCAAGGGAGAAGGCAGAGGGGTGCCTTGGCAGCAGCCGGAACAGCCTGACTATCTTCCGTCGCGGCAATTCGTTTAGCCCGCCGAATGAAAAAGCTTAGAACTCTGCAGATTTTTGTCCGGGGATGCCCTCCATCCGGGTGGGCATTCCGCCGTTCGCTCCATGGATAGAGCCCCTTTCAGGAGCTGGGTTTTTCGTTCGAGCAACCTTCTCCCGACCCCCATTTTTCGTCTGGGCCCGCCCCAAAAGGAGGTGTTTTCGGGAAAAAAACGTCCGTTAAGAGTATTGCCAGCCTGAGCTGGAAGGCAGGGCTAGCAGGGTCCGCGCGCGGGGGTAGGTGGTGTAGGGACAGGGAAACGGGATAGAGGGGTTCGTTGCTTGGGGGCGGGGCGGGCACGAGCGGCGGGGGGCTCACTCACGAGCCTGCCCGGCGGGACGCGCACCGGTCCTACAACGGCCCGTACCTCGGAATCCCATTCCTCGAGGGGCTTGTCGTCTGGCGGCTTGCGCGTTCTGCCCGTTGGCTCCGCCGCAACTTTCGATGTTTCGCACCCCATACTCCTTGATTGCGTCGTCACATGTAGCTGTGAAGGCGCAAAATACTATTCAGCTGATTCCCTTGACGTCCTATCGTTGTGCGCAGTTTTTTTTGAGATGGTTGGGTGCCCCTTCGAGCGACAGCTGCCGACTACATGTTATGCCCCCTGCTGAAGGCAAAACTATAGCTATAATGGGTAGCTGCAGTGCTAAGCGAGCTACTTCTATCAGGAATTTGTTTCTTCGCCTCTGAGCCTCAAGGCAATTCCAAAAGGTTTGGCAGCAGCAGCCACATGCATGCCTTAGGGGCGTGTGAGCGCTGTTGAGGTAGAACTATCGTACGACACTAGTTGTGAGGCACCCGGCTACCGCCCGGCGGTAACGGTCGTTTTTGATGTTCATGGATTGATTGCAGGCGCCTGGGTGGGTTCCAGCGCCCGGAAGCCCCTGGCACTCGTTATTCCCAGACTGCTCCTGTATGGCGCGCGAAGCGCGGGGCGAACGGCAGCAGGGGCCTGCTCGGGCGTGCAACTTGCCGGATCCAGCGAACACGAGCGAACCCGGGCCGTGCTGGGTGCCCCCTCGCGCGCCCCTCGCTCCCAAACGCCACGTACGTACGCCTCCCTACTCGTGCCCGCCGGCCCTGCGTGCCGAGCTGCGAGGCGCGCGCAGCATTGTAAGTGTGCACCCTTGCTTTCGCACCGTACAGTGATGTTGTAGCAGCAGTCCGGGCAAGGTGCGCATACATAATCGACGCCACTTTGACGCCACACGTCGTCGTCAGCGCTACATGCGTTACCTGCCCCATACTACATACACATTCCATACACCCTTCCCCATACACCCTTCAGGGGATTCATCACCTCGCTCCCCTCAGGATACAGCTGCCCCCCCCCGCCAGGCCCCGTGCCCCACGTCCTCCATCCAGTGATATATACACGTACGTGATTGGGCCGTTCACCCGCTCGGTCTGAACGCGCCTTGCTTGATAGCCATACATGAGCGAGCCGGCGCAGCTTGCGTGCACATACACACACACACAGGAGCCCCCAAAGCAACTCACCCTCGCCACCAATTCCGCCGCTCCGTCCCGGCTTTGCGATTGGTAGTTTGATGATGTATGTGTTGGCCTTCACTTGATCTCAGTCACTTGACCTCGACCACCGTGCTTGACCTACCAGCACGTACGACGACGACTGACACGCCGTACACCTCACCTACCGCGCCCGCTCCGTCCGCACCTAGGCACCGACTTAGGCGTCAGCACTGCTGCCCAATCCTGCCCGTGTCTGGGGCACACACACACACGCTCCGCACTTGGATAGGCGTCCTTATTGCTGCCCGCCCCTTGCGTGCAGGTAGCTAGGGCACCGGCCGAGAAACCTACATACAGGCGTGTTTGCGCCTCCATCCAGGCGTGTCTGCGCCTCCATCCAGCATTCAGCAATAGCTAGCACCCCTGCCGCTCGTTGCGTGCATGACGGCTAGATGCGGCGGCCGGCCATAGACCAGCAGGACACACAACAGGCCGCACCCGCCGAGATGATGACGAGCAACTGCATTACTTACTCCCACCCCGCGTACATACACGGCCTGTTGCGACCCGTCGCGGGCCTCCCACCGGGGCGCCGCAAGCACCCACATGGAAGTAAGAGTGACACCGCAAGTAAGGTGACACCGCACGTACGTCAACCGTTTCTTCCGACAAGACAACCAAACCTAGCCCAACACTAAAGCCGCGCCGCGCGCGCTTACATAATGCCCCCCTGCGGCCCCTGCTTACATAATGCCCCCCTGGGGCCCCTGCTGCCCCTGCTGCCTCCGCGCGTGCTTCTCCAGGTACCGCTCCCAGCGGTTGTGGTCCAGCGCCTCCAGGCTATCCAGCGGCGCGATGGCGGCCAGGTACGCCCGCAGGCCCAGCAGCTCGCGGTCGGTGCCGCGGGTGAGGTGCGCCTTGCGGAAGGGCCGGATGACCAGCCCCTGCTGCGGGTTCATGATGTAATTGCGCCTGGCGCACGGTAGGCGGGCGGGGTGGGCGGGAGAGAGGGAGTTAGGGAGGGAGGCAGGGGGGTTGAGATGCAGGGCCTAATAGATAGGAACGCGCTGAGGCACAGCCGCCCGGAGGGAGGGGAGAGGAGGCGATGGGGATGACGGCGGGCGCGGGCGCGAGGTGAGCCGGACAAGGGCCGGATGGATGCGCGGCCGGGCCCTGCATCTGTATCTCCTGCGGGCCCAAGCTGGGTGGGTGGGCCGGCGGCAAATTGGATGGGCTTGCAGGGGACGAGGTTTGTGACAGGCGTTCAATTCGCGGGGGCAGGGAGAGGGGCGGGCGCGGGGGCGCGGGGGCATGCATGCAGAGACGCTTGCGTTAGAGATGATGTGCGCTCACCAGCCGCCGCGCGCCCGACCAGCAGGGGCGGTATCAGTGGTCACAGAGCTTTTGGATTGGAAGGGTCCGTACCCCAGTGTCGGGTTCCTGCTGTAACATTCGGATTCTTTTCTTTAGGGCCCCCCGCGCTCCCTGCCTAACGGTGGGCAGGCAGTGGACCCGCCATCCAGCTCCGCCACGCGCGGGCTCGCTCTCCACAATGGTTGGCGCGCGGCAGCGAGCAGGGCCACACTGGCCAGCCAGGTCCCCGTAGTCCCCGCCGCCGCCCGCCAACAAGCGAAACGATACAAACAAAGCAACAGCGTCGGCTAGCAGCCGCCAAAACCACGCACCCCCCCCCCCCCGCGGCCCCGTGTCCCAGGACCCGTGTCTCAGGAAATACGCCCTCCCGCAGCTAGTAAACCGCCCTGCCCGCCCCGCCCGTCCCGGCTCGCACTTTAGGTCGTCCAGCATGATGGTGTTGGCGGGGGTGTACTGGCCGGGGAACTTCTCCCACACGAACTGCAGGCGGGCAAGGTGAACGTGGAGGGGTGGGGGGGAGGCACGCCACGGGAACGGACGGGGTCAGCGGGACCAGCGGGGGCGGCCGGAAGGGGGGGACGGGAGGGACACGGGGGTATGAAAGGGGTCTGGACGGCTGTTGGCCAATGACCCACAGAGACCAGGGATCGATAAGCGGGGTCCCAGAGGCCACGCCGACGATGCACATGGACCGGGATGGGAGGAGTTGTTTGGGAGGTAAACCCGCCCCCCCTCGCCAGCGCAAAGAGGCAGGAGGGGCAGCGCGTGGCTGGCAAACAACAAACCCGCCGAACGAACATCCCTTTCGCAAACATACAAGCAAACGAGCGTACTAAGCGGACTCCGTCCGTCCGTCCGTACGCACCTGCAGCGGCTTGCAGTCGAACACGCCGTACTTGTCCGTGTGCACAGTGACCATGGCCGTGTGGTCCATCAGGCACACCACGCCGTACGACGGATTGCCCAGCACGCCCAGCTCCTGCGGGGCATATTGAGGGGAGGGGGTAGTCGAGGGGGGGTAGAGGGGTCAATAGGCGTTCTCACTAGAGAAGCCTTATGCGCACGCCATCCCGCCCGAGTCGTCCCAAGTCGTTGAAGGCCGGGGGGTAGTCGGGCGGTGGGGTCGTTGGGTTGGAAAGCGCTTCTGCGTCTCGCTTGAGGAGCACGAGACGCATGCCACTGAGCGTGGGGTCGGCGAGGCGGGCCTTGCCCCCCGGGGCGGACAAGGGCATATACCCTTTTCCTCTGCAGATGTCTCTTTTTTGGCATATCACCTCCTCAAGAGGAAACCGCACTGCTCCGGACAGCTGAGTGCCCCCCCACCCACACACACACACACGAAGCGGACTCCACAGCAGCCGACCCCGCCGCATCCCGCCGCGCACTCCACGGCAGCACACGACCCCGCATCCCGCCATCCGTACTAGCTACGCCGCGCAGCATGGATCAGGCAGCGCAGCGAGGGGCAGCGCGCGCCGCCCCCTCCACTGTATGTACCCAATCGGCGGCTGATGCTAGCGACCCGGCATCCGAGTGCAAGCCCGCCGTACAACGCCGCGAGCGCACATGCCATAGGCCCACCACTTCGTGCGTGCCGTACCTTCATCTTCACCTCGACCCACTTCTTGCTCGTCGCGGACCAGATGATTATGTCGTACGATTCGTACGCTGAGGCCAGGAACTCGTGGAGGTACGGCCGGGCCAGCTCCTGCACGGCAACGAGAGCCGTGTGACACCAGTACGTATCAGCAACGAAAGCAACGAAAGCCAAACCGCGCAGGCCGCACTTTCCGGCAGGCCGCCACGGTGCTTGTTGTATCCCTCGTGGCAACAGCAACGACAAGACGTGCAGTAGCAGTGTTGGGGAACGTCGAGCCAGGTAGATCGCACAGCCCGCACAGCCCGCTGGTTCCAGGCCGCCACCGTGTGCCAGCTAGCGGGTATGTCGGCACGGCTGCTGATGCTGTAAGCAAGGGGCCTGCCACGCGTTCTGTCAATCACAGGATGTGTCGTACGTGACACCGCGTGATCCCGACCGTCATGTCCTCGGGCCTCTTTAACCCCTCTCCGTCTACCCCGCCCGCTCGCCGCTCGGCAGTCAACCCACATCAGTAAGAAAGCACGGTCGACGCCACGCGGCAGAGCCGCTCCCTCGATTTAGGTAACCCCTGGACCCATTCTCTTTCAAGTCAAAACAGCGGCGGCCCCGCCCGCTGCCCTCTGTGCGCCGTACGTACGGGAGCCGCCGCACCTCGGGCCGCTCGGCTGTGGACCCCAGGTCAAAGATGGTGTAGTCGATGTCGATGACGAGGCACTTTTTGCCGGGGCGCGGCGGGCTGATGATCTTCACCTCCACGCTCTTGAGCCGCCGGGCCAGCTTCTCCTGCGGGCCGGGCCGGGGGGAGGAGGCGGACAGGGGACCACTTTGGGCCTAGCGTCCCCCTGCCGTACGTAGCTTTGTGGCCTGAGGGGGCCCAGCGTCCTGTGGGCCGGGCCGGGCCGGGAGGAGCAGGGTCAGGGGCTGGGGCAGACTAAAGGTGACGCGCTTTGGAGCGCGCCTCACTCCTCCTGCGTGTGCACTGGCGGCGGTCAGCGGCTACCAGCGGGGGGGGGGGCGGGGGGGGGCACTCCTGGACCTACCGCCCCAGCCACACACACGCATGCCATCTAAGACTAAGCGCATTCCATCACGGCATTGCATAGGGTCACCCCAGAGAGAATTC